>OX359245.1:36042019-36403471 GCA_947179485.1 Allacma fusca | reverse complement strand
AAATTTAGAGGAAACCATAGGAATTCCCAATGCGCCTTCAACTTTATGCTCGGCTCTTTCGTTTTTTAGGTGAGCTCTAAAGAGGTGTGTTTGTCTGTCTCGCTGAGCAATCTACTCGCCAGGGCCACTATCTCCGGTAGAGGTCAGGTCATAATGAAGTTAGAGATCCTTAAGACTGAGCTTCCTGCTCTTCCGCCACTTTCGTTTCGAAGCGAGGAATCTAGTATCGATAGCTCCCTCGAAGAAGACGATTCAAACACTTCGCTCCCAGGGGACGTGGGCTACATAATTGACATAAGTGAGATTTAAAAGACTTAGTTTAAGATTAGAAATTTAGAAAAAAATATCCTTTTGATGAACCAAAAACTGACTCATGTAGCCAAAGTCCAATGAAAGATTTATGCTTCTGAGAAAAATATTAAATTATCAAATGCATTTAATTTCCAGCTAACTCAGTGCAGATGGATTTGGTGGATCCACAAGGACACCTGGAAGACAGTTCCAGTACTTTGCCTCCCAGAATTGGTGCCTTACGAAAACGGACACTACACTTCAACATTGATTCAATGTATGTGTGACCCAATTCTTATGCTGGTTGTGGGGTCAGGAAATCGGATTTTAAATTAGATTTCCGTGAGAATTCATGTGAGAATTTGCATTTAGAGTATCGACTTGGATTTGGTTTTCATTTAAGAATTTCAAAACTTCTTAAATCCTCAGAATTCAGCAAATCCACTGAACATGCGAAGTTCAGAATTCAATTTTTAATTCGAAAGCGACTTAGATTCAGAATTTATCCTATACTTGTAGAGTTTGAGATTTGTATTCGATTTGGATTTAGATTAAGATTTCGACCTTTAGTATTTGGTTTAATATTTTTGTTCTGAGAATTCACATCTGGATTGCACTCAATGGTATTGCTCGGCCATATGAAAAAACAATGAAATCTAAATCCAATTCTGATGTTTTTCTTCAGAGTTTTAAAATTTTATGAAAGATCATTCGAATGCGATTTCTAAATGCAAATCTGATTCGCTTGGCTCTATAACCAGCATTCAATGAAAAAGAACGTTCAAGTACTAGAAGTTCGTTTTTTGTATGTGTCGATGTGTATACAGTGCACTGTTCATACACAAGTAGGCCCAAATGCAGCAAAACTTTACTGCTACTGATATGCTTCCGTAAGGAATAAAATTAGCATTGGCAGAAATGTGAATTTTCCAAAACATATTCGTGATTTATACTGAAAAGCTTATACAAGATGATATTTTACACAGACTGTGCAGCCTGAATTAATGGAATTGTGATTTAATTTTTTTTAATGTTTTAAAGGGATGACATGATAGTAGCCTACAGGATAGGTTCGTTGGACTTGCGCCTCGCTGTAGCCTTTGGAAGTGACAGCCAGTTTTCCCTCTCCATTCTTCCAGCTAGCATTCCCATTGACTCTGCCCTATTGGCAGCAATGTGCGACAGTCCACAATGGAAAACACGTCCGGATCTCCGAACTGGATTTGTGAGTTCAGACACATAATTATTACTTGCAATTTCTTAAAGTTCAGATGTTGGTCTCCTGGAAGCAAAATCTGTCAATACAAGGTCTTACTACGTGACCTAAACCAAGTTTTGCTGTCTGAAGATATCTACAGGATTTGCCCTGACAACTTTTCCCAGAAACGTTTACAGCGCTTACAAGTCCCCACAATCTCAACTCTATATATCAACTTATTCCCTAAAATACACATGAATTTTTCTTATCATTTTTAGGCCGACGAGGGAGAGACTACAGTATGCGTACGTAACTTCCGGGCCACAGCAGCACTGACCGTTTCCGGGAAAGTTCCTATATTAAAATTAAGTGTCATTAGTACCAACTGATAAATCCTTCCCAAAATCGTTCCAATACTTTTAACGAAGATTTTTTTTTGTGAGCTCGCGAAATAATTTATTGAACTGGGTTTATGCAGATGTAAGTTCTTAAAATGTAATTTAAATAAATGTTACTAAAAGTCCAAATTTTTTAAGTTTCATTTTTCCACTGTAACCCAGCTTCTGTAAGACTGGTCATTTTAAAGCATTTTTCAGTTTTTGTAGACCTCAGGTACAACTATTACATCATCTTTAGAATTACTGAATTACATAAAAACGCTGGTCTGTAAAATTGCAACAGACAACGCCTAGATACTGATAAGGCATTAATACAGCGACCTGGCAAATATTCGTTTAATTATTCCTATCTTTGGCAGACACAATTAAATAAATCTAAATAATGGGCAAAACGTGAGGCTCAGGATCCTAATTCATACATAACGTGTAGATATTATTAGGTTTATACAGTATGATCTTAAATATTTATCTCTCGAGCTCAAATCAGGGTTGTTGAAACTTCTGCACTCCCTTATTTTGTCTTTTTAGGGATTTTCGTCAAAATACAATACGTGTGTTTTCTGCAATATTTATTAGAATTGTTTAAGCCGGAACAGCAAAATTTAGAGACAATCCTGTTTACCTCTATTTGTTAATTTTGTCCTTAAATAGGACGTTTTAAAATTTTAATACTTTCTCAAATTTGTTTTCGCCGAAGGAAAATTTCTTACGGAGTTTGTAGTTGAGTAAGTTTGTAATGAGCGTATTTTGTCAAATTGGTTTATCTCATCAGGGCCCAACTCTCATTCGTAACCATGAGGTTCCACTCGTATTTAAAGCTTGATTGCTTCCTTTCAAGTATTTGTGGCTCGGGAAACTTCAAATGATGATTTGCATGGGAAATAAATAAATTAAATACAAATGACTCCCAGGAATATCCCCAGCGTACACGCTAATTAAAGAGCAGGCACTCCTTCCTGTTGTCACATAGCAACAACAAACAAACAGGTTAACCACAATACGGTGACAGTAGAGATAGGAGCGAGTCGTCATGCCCTTGGGAATGCTAAATCTGAGTCCTAACAATGAGCTACTTAAAAATCAATTTTTCCCTGTTTGATATGCTACACCTCACAAGGGAACGTATCATCCCACAATTAATTGCTTCCTTGGCTTTACGTGCTATTGTGGTTTCTTCCACCCTCGTTAAAGACCAAATTCCCAGGAAAGCTTAGTCTGTATGGGTTTTACATGGGATGGAAACCTTGGAAATGCTAATTGTACAGGAATGATCGCTTAAATAACTCTTGTTGTTGCGGACTGAGATCCATAGATCAAGTCTGGACGTGAAGGAGTTACAAGCTCAAGCATTTCATAGGTTCGATAAAAAATGAAGCAAATCTCGGCGATACTTTTCCTCGCAACGGTTGCTTTGGCAGTTGCAATTGCACAAGCTGGGCCTCCCGAAAGTAAGAATTTTGGACACTTTTTAGAAATCATTTCATTCACAGATTCTTTCCATGATTTTGCATTTTTTTAAGATTTTGCAATTTCGTTTTTGTATGCCCCTTTTTGCCCCGTGTTGTAAAAATATTTCATTTTTAGACCTTATTTTTGAGGTATTTTGTTTTGATTTCACGTAGTAAAACCTTTTTTAAAGGAGTTGCATTGCTCCAAGAGAAATTCACTAAAAGTTTCTGGGACGTTTTTTAAAAATTTTGTTTAAAATTGACACCATTTTTTTGCGCAATATTTTAGATTAGTAAACAAAATCCATTGCATATTTATTAACCATAACGAATTTGATGATAGGATTCGAGTACAATGGGAAACCTGGAAGCTGTCCAGGCTGGCCCCAAGCAGGCTGTCAATACGTTACCCGAAGCTGCCATGACAATTCAGAGTGTGCCAAAGGAGAGCAATGCTGTCTTGCACTTTGTGAAGTCAAATGTGCCAAGCCCAGGAGAAAACCAGGACCACCCTCAAAATGATGGCTCCATTTAGTTACAAAACATTAAATTAAAATTTTAAGAAAGATAGTTTTTTTCGATTCGCAAGTTTTTACTCTTCAATATCATACAGTTGTTGTATCATTGTCACAAATTTTATAACCAAATTAAAATAATTGTGTACTGTCAAAAATACATGTTATTATCTTATTTGTCGAAATATACATACACTCGAGCTTTAATGGACTGGGTTAAAATAGGACCACAGCATGTGTCGCTCTTCCAGTAAAAGATTGTGCAAGCAAATAAGGTTCTTGAAGCTCTTCCAAAGGGTTTTGTTCTCACCGATGGTTACAAAAAGCTGATCTTTAATGTAATCGGTGTTTACGGGTTGAATACGTAGCTTATTTGCAAGTAGGCCCAGATAAATTTCCTCCGGGTACAAATACTGAACGAATGGGGCTAAGTGATAAAATTTTGATGCTACTTGCTGCGACAGAATTTGGAACGGGCTACGAACATATATGGGGAATACTTGAGGTGAGTACTCTTCGTTTGTAACCAATATTGGCCCTCCGTCATCATCCGTCCCTGAAAATATTTACGGGTGTAAAAACCATCAAATTTTAAATTGAGTTCATAAATGCGAAAATTTTCATCACATTTAGTTAAAACAAACTTATTCCCTTATTAGTAAAAAAATTTTAAGGTTTAACTTACGCCCAGGAATACCAAGATTAAAAGGTGTAACGCCCCCGGCAAAAAAGTCTGTCTGAGATAGTTTGTCTAACGACAATGGGTTTTTATTTGTTTTCAAAATACTCCGCTTCCTCTTGGCTGGATAAAATTGGGGGTCGCGCAAAAATTTGATTGTATTTTCCAGTGAAAAATAAACATCGGAATTAATAAACGCCAGGAATTTGAAATTTTTGCAGAAGTTATGCGCCCAAGTAAGCCCCCCTAAAACTTTTACAGTGGTATCGAAATTGTTGTCGATAAAGTCCCCTTGAACTATATCGTGGTGAACGTTCATTTCATCCTGGAGGAGAATCTGGTCTGGAGTTTCTTCCGGAACCCCAACAAGGAATACTACTTGGATATTTTCAGAAAATTTTGACAAATAAGGCAAATTTGCCCAAGTACTTCGATGGAAGTCTCGATCAGCTTTATTAAATACCACAGACTTCACAAGAATTAAAATGTCTAAATCCTCTTGGCAGGTTGAGCGGGAGTATGAAAAAAATTGCATATTTTTGAATTCTGGGTTAATCTCGTCATAAGGAGATGGTTGTCCTAACCTGATTTAAAAAAATGGTTAAAGATTACTTAAACTCAATTGAAACGAATATTTTCGATCAAGTTTTTAAAATCACATTACAAAATTTTCAAAAATATTTTTTTGCTAGTTTATTCTTTGGCCACAGATAAATGTCAAAGTCTTACATTATGAGGTCCAGGAACTCCGAAGCATTATCAATTTCTAAGGGGTACTCTAATATTGGAAATGGGTACTCCTCAGTACGTCCATCGGACTCTGTAGTAGCTGTTGTAACGCTAACAGGCTCTTTTTCAATTTTTCTGTACAAATGTATGGTTGATAGGCCAAGAATTGCCACAACGGCCAAACAGCTGACTGGAACGCTGAAATTGCAACAACTACAAACTGACAATTAGCTTTGAATCCTTGATTTTAAGAGAATTAAACAAAATTTGATGCATGAAAATCTGACATAACTTACGTCATATTGGGCAGTCATTCGCTTGTTAAAAATTCTTAAAAAGCATGAGGCAGAACCTTGGATTGTAGTCCAACTGAAGAAAATTGTATTGCAGTGGTTCTTTGTAGTATGCAAAAGTTAAAGCTCAATTTGCGTTTTGCAACCACGAAATGAAATGTAAGCGTTATTTTTAAGTACATGGAATTTTTTGTAAAATGATGATTTCGCAAACTTTACTTCATATCCTGTACTTTTGGTCGCAATGTAACAAAGTTGTGAAATGCAACTCAACTTTTGATTCAACATATGCATACATTATTACAGTGCACTATGACTATTGGGTCCCTTTTATTTTATTGTTACGTCATTATAAAGAGATAAATATTTGTGTATATTAGTTAGGTTATAGGACCCGTTAGGTCTGTTCCCTCCACAGATGTCCTTACGGAGATACAGAACCGGGGCTCTAAAAGTTGCAGAATTTGACTGCAATAACCACAACCTCTTTCAAAAGATAAATTTGCATATTGGTAAACAGGTATTGGGTTTCAGAAAGGCATACACGTGACCTCAGAAATAGCTTAAATGCCAGAGGAGACGTTGCAGGCGCGACGTTGAGAAAACGTCAGACTGTCGTAGGGGTTTGACCTAAAAACGGACAAATGCACGGTCCAAGAGTAATTGCGTTGACTAACCGAAGTTTAACGTTTAGAAATTAGTTTGGAATGGAATATCAGCAGTGTGACATCCTAAATGTATAAAATTTTACCAAAATAAATTTTCCTACATGACGTCAAATCCATGCAAGAAAAAGCCGACGCATTTCAAAATTCCTGTCTACAAAATAATTCTCCCTGAATTATGACAATAATTTTGAAAATCTCTGAGAAAAAAAAACAACTAATTTTGAATATACTTCTTTCCCATTGAAATTTTCCCTACCTGAAATTTTTCCCCTGGGAAGAATCTTCCCACAAAAATGTGACCCCTGGTAAAAAACATCCGGCAAGGATGTATATTATAGTCATGTCCTCAAGAGCCCAGATTATAGTCAACCTTTTTAGTGCGTCCCCTGCGATATGATTATATCGAGTCACGGCTGCAACTAATATAAAATATTGTGAACTGAGGATCATTTCAAAGTGCGACGTGTCCAGTCGCAATAAATTTGGAGTTGTAGATTCTAACAAAGATGTTTCATCGACCTGAGGTAGAGAGTCAAATCTCTATTGTCAATCTTTCCGTATATACTGTAATTAAACCCTGAATCCGAAGGATAGTAAAACTTGAAGCATCTTCGTAATTTTCTTTTCCTTTATTACAAGGAGAGAATGTGCAATAAACGAGATTATAGCAACTCTTATGTGATATTATTTTATATTGTTTTTATAATTACCAGTATTTTAAGGAAATTTGTATTAGTGATTTGTTCATTGAAATTAAAGCAAATTCTTGTTGTTTCTTTGGTTAATGTTAACTACTTTTCTTGTAACTATTTTGTACTCAATAGAAGAGATTGATTTGTGGTTGTTCGACCTTTAATTAATTGTATTTTTTTCTCTTTCCTGCAATCTGGATTACAACTGACAATTCTTTGCTTTGAATTTGACCTAATCCAGATATAGGAGCTATATTAGTCGTGAAAACCTAATCCGTATTAAAAATCGGATATGTATCCCAACCCATACGTATTTTTTATTTCGAATATTTGAAACTTTGTTTATAAATGGTTGATCTTAAGATTGAAAAATTATTCAACCTGTTGTTATTTATTTAACCTGGTCAAGGAAGTGCTGATATTTTTCAATGGCAGGACAGCTCCTATTTTTTCATAATTTATTATAGTATTAATCTCTTTAGTTTGTACCAATTCCCAGTATATCTAGTTTTTCCTTAATTTTCAAATAAATTGGCTTAATTTTACGTAGCATTGTACTTCCTTTTTAACATAAAGGGGCTCAATATTAATGTCGTCGAGGAAAAATGGAGTCATAGTTGGAGAGGAATTAAATAAGGTTCCCACAACGGATAATGTTCCAGCAGACAAAAATAGATTTATTGCCGGAGGTTACAAGCCAGGTGCAGCCAGGAATGTCAGAAGTTATTCCTGACTTACCACCGTTACCCAAAGTGACTCAGGAATGTGGAGTCAGGACGATCGAAGCAGCTGGGAAATGCCAGCACGATCGAAACGTTAGGGTGAAGATGGCTGACGACATGGAGCAGGAACGTCAAGCAGAGGAGCAGCCAATCCCAGAGCAGGTAGCCGAAAGAGAAGAAAATGGCCGACCAATGGGAGACAAGGGGCCTGCAAGGGACTCAAGGAGACGCGTACGATTTGGAAAAGGAGTCAGAGAGTTGGATCGAGACCTGAAGGAGGAACAGACGTGCTAAATGTGGAAGTGAAATCCAAGAAATTTATTGTATTTCCTTCTAAGTTTATTTTGTAAAATCAATTATTATTTACTATCCCGATCGGTGACTAAAGTAGTTTCCAAAATTCAATATTATTATTAAATATTATAGTTTGAAACCAAATAAGTTTCGATATTCCACCAAATATTCCCTATGTAATAAAGTGACCTAGTGGATAATTATTACATCCGTTAAAGATCCTATCATCCTAAAATTATTATTATAATAAACTATCATCAAATTCTAATTTTAGGGTTGGTTCTCCACCATCAAGAGCTATCGGAGGTGGGATCGTGTCGGATTCCATTAAATCAACGACAATTAATATGACTGTATTTAATTTCTCGTTACCTGATAAGTATAGATTTGAGAAGTAGATTCACAGCCTAAGGATAAGGACATATTTTTACCGAACTTTCAGTGATAACTCAGGCATCCAAGCAGCCTTTGATGAAGTTGTACCTCAGGGAAGTAATAATTGTATACTTAAAACTAGACGGAATACTAGATGTTTTAATGGACTGCTGCTAAGTATGCAATGTGCTATGACAATGTGAATATTTATCAGGTCGTTCCAATAAGCAGCACATACCCTTTGATGTTCTTGCTGATGTGGATTCATGAACACTTACTTATTCAGGCCAAAGCGGTTTCTTTAGCCATGCCAATTCTCAATGTTTGTTGAGAACATTAATGAGAAATTGGCTGTAGACCAAAGGTGTGCACCTATCCTATTTGTAGGCCTATATATAGGATAAAAATAGGCAGGATGCAAAATCCAAGTAATTATAGGTAGTAAAATAGGGTGCAGTAATTACCAATAAAATTAATCCTATATTATATGTAGGAGCTGCAAGGGTTCAATTTTTATTTAGGAAAAAGGAAGGCAGTTTGCGAAGGTAAAAATAGGCATATTTTATAATCTATTGTCAAATTTGTCAAGCAATTATTTGATTTAACCTTAAAATAAATCTCAAAAATATTCTTCAAATACGTGACATTTTAGTAGTTCGATTTTTTTCATGTGTTACGATTGCACGTACATACATAGATGATTTCTACTTGAAAAAATAAGGCTAAAAATAGGTCTTTACAGGCTAAAAAATAGACCTTTAAAGTCTAAAAAATAGGCCTTTATAGGCTAAAATATAGGCAGAAACATTACAGGAGTATATATGTAGGCAAATAGGTAGGCAATTTATTTTTGATAAATAATGTAGGTTAAGGGAAGGTAAAGCTGCAAAAAATATGTAGTATTTTAGGTAGACTAAACCTTTTGGACACCTTTGCTGTAGACATTTCATCTTTGCAGTACCCTTCAACAATTAAAACGTTTATATATACTTTCATTATGGCGTCCTCAAGGCTGGTTTATATTTGGTATGTATTTAGTACTTTGTAGTTTATATATTCTACGCTTTAAGCATGTATGTATTTAGTGTTTTGTAGTTTGTATTTTTTAAGTTTCAAGCATGTATTTAGTATTTTGTAGCTTGTATTTTTTACTCCTGATGGATGTATTCAGTATTTTATAATTTGTTTTATCGACTCCTGACGGATGTATTTAGTATTTTGTAATTTGTATTTGGGAAGCATGTATTTTGGGACAGCTCTACGGGGCCATTGACACCATTCCTACCAATTCGCTGAAATCAGATTAACTCCAATCAGTATTCATCTAATGAGTTTCTGTTTCAGACGAAAACACAGACTGAAAACCCGCGGCACGTGGCTTCAAAGGGGTTTCTTCGAACTGTGGAGGCACTCGCCCTCGTGCAATCACGATATGGATGAACGAGTTCCGAGAAATACGCATGCCACATGAATGGATACTCCGTACGTATTTCTCCACTAAAACAGTTCCATGGTGGAGAGCCTCCAAAGTAAAGACCTTTCGGAGTATGATCCAAGGCACGTTGTGCTACTCGGGTGACGCATAAAAGAGCGAACCTTCAGGTAGTGACACAGCAATCTACCATAGGAATTTTAGTGAGCTTACTATCGTTCACACCCTCTTCACCCCATTG
The DNA here is from genome assembly GCA_947179485.1 of Allacma fusca. Classification (NCBI taxonomy): domain Eukaryota; kingdom Metazoa; phylum Arthropoda; class Collembola; order Symphypleona; family Sminthuridae; genus Allacma; species Allacma fusca. Next base: position 36,393,496 of record OX359245.1, on the reverse strand, counting down.
GGAACCTGGACAGAGTATACCAGTGCAAATTATATAGTATTCTCGAAAGCTGTAAATGGCTGGTGAACAATCCTGACGCACAATAATATGGCGGACCTGTGTACAGTAAATCTATCAAGGAGACCTGAACCTGAACATAGCAGTTTCCAGGCAAGGATCTAGTTTAACATCTGGCTAGTATAGTAATTCATACGGACTGGGTTTGGGGCAAGGAACAACCCTCCCTGAGTTTGCGTCACAGCTATAAGAGACTGAATGAGAACCCTTCATGACAAAAGACGGAGGACCACGTCGAGAGTCGGGACCTCACATGTCTCCTCTACATTTAATTATAATATGGTACCTCTAAATGCAATGGGACAGCGCTGCGCTACCTGTAACCAAAAAAACTTTACCGATTGCGTTCGTCCGTATATTCTTTGAAGATTTAAGCATGGAAACTACGGTGAGTTTATTTTGTAATAATTATTGTAGGTATTGGGCATGAAGACTGAGCGTAGCAAGTTAGAACAAAATCGGACAATTATTACTGTGGTCATAAAATACCCGCGTAACTCTGAAATAGCTAAACCAATTGAGTTCATGTACAAATGTATGTTTACTCAATTTCAGCAAAATCGAATAACGGGTTGTTGTGTCCACAGACAGAAGTACACCCAGGACAAACCCATAAAATGTATGATATAGCGCCGCCCTAAAAAAATATTTAACAAAGATGACACAAAATAACCAACAACACTTAATAATTCCAAGCACACTTCTAAGACATTTCTCAAATATTCAAGGTTAATTTCGTAGCTAACTTGATACTATGTACATATGTAGTGTTATAATTAAATAAATTTTATGGAAACAAAACAAGGCATTAAAAATCACGGAAAAATCAGACAAATAAAATCAATGGTGTACTCGCATAAGTAATTTAATTTCATAAAGCACTTGACTATAAACCTAGGACAGTGGCATCTGTAATAATTAATTATATTCCTATTAATTAATTATTAATTATTCCAGGAATATAAAATCCAGGATCTCACAAAAAATAGTACGTAAATCCTTCTAAAGCTAAGCTTCTAAAAATGAACCTTTGTAAGAGAAAACTAGAGCTCAGAGTAATTATTTATCCAAGTAACATATATTTTATCAGCTTATCAAATACTCAAAAAAGTGGATTTATGAAAACCCAATAATTACTGAACTTTTAAAACGTTGCCGAACTGTGAGACAGTTCTTCAGATATTTACGGACATTACATTTTACATGTTGGAAGGATTTGTGCCCTCCTTTGATACAATGTACGTAGCACCGTACAAAATGGTAAACATTTTCGACAAATGCTTAAATCGTCAACCATGTAAAATATTCATATACTATATGTATAATTACATATATATCCCATGTTACATTCTTTGTCAAGCCCATTATATGCACATTCTATTATCTTTTGCAAAAATCGCCCAATGGCGCTGAGTGCACCCATGATTGCAACATCCCACAATAAAGTTATGGAGTTGGGCATTTCTCCTGAGTCTAAACATGTTCTCTGGATTTAGGGGTTGTTGAAGTTCCACTGGGTTCATCTCAAGCCTCGGAGCTTCAATTTTTCGGACCAGACTCAAGCTTTCCAACTGAGCTGAGAATGGATTGGCTGTAGGCGAATACCACTCTTCTCTATAACCGTTAGCATTGTTACCAGCAGGGTAATAAAGTTTGACCACTGGGTTATTGTGAGGCTGTAATTTTTCCAACAACAACCCTGAGCGCGTATACGGAGGGTTCGTATTAGTCATGGAAAGAGGCTCCATCTTGGGGTTATTTTGGTGCCTGCGCTGGAGCTCTATTTTGGTTTCTTCATACATCGGAGGGGGTCTATGACGATACAAAACTGGTAACTGTGACAACTCTTCCGGCTCCGGCTGGCTCTCTGTGTGCATTCCCTTGAAAAAATTCTCCAGCTCGGTAACTATTTATACAGAACATTATTTAAACATTGACTCCAAAAGGAAAACATTGGGGACGCTTGTGTAGAGAAAATACACTGTAATGTGTTTAAGCGCTTACAGGAGTTGTAAACAGTATTTAATTGATTCGATTCCAAGGATACACTGCGTTTTATGTCATAAGCGCAAGCGCGCCGAATATGCTCCCGCACTTCCTCGTCCCTGGTGCAATATCCATAGGAATGGGACTCACTCCGAACGAGCCAATCAGGACTCAAGGATAAGCTCAGAATAATCAGTGCTTGTAGTTTTGTCGACAAGCTAGACATGCCTGGCTTTATAGTTGAGAAATTTAACCAAATTGTAAATTTTCGACCAAAATATTGTAAATTACTGCAGAAAAACTGGCAATGGCTTAAAAAAAATTTTTTCCTTGACATTTCCAAGGAAGTTTCTGCACATGATGGAACACTACTGCGCTTTCTACATTAATTTCAAAGCTAAATTCACAGAATGCCGCCACACTACGTTCCGATGTAGGTCATTAATTGCTACCTGACTTAACAATGGAACTTATAAGTGAACAAACAAATTACATTCATTAAGAAATGCCGATCTTATGTATTGAGTAATGCAGTGCACAAAACTTCAGTTTTTGTGATGATATAAAACGTAAAAACTAGTATAGTTAGCGTACATTCCCTGTACAAACATGATCTAAGAACCTTGAAATTAGGCTTATTTTGTGAGGGAGGCATCGCGAGGATACACAACGCTATTATCATAAAAATGTAATGGTTATTTGTAATTAATTTGTAATGGGTGATACACGTAAAAATAATAATATCAAATTTGCAAAACAATTATTAGTGCTGCTAATAACATTACATATGTCATTACGCATATAGAAAAGAAAACCCGTACGGCAGTGTAATATAACGAAAGTACGTTGTATGAAAATGCACCTGTTGTTATTTGTATTATGCTGTATGTAAGCAACTGTTTCAGTAAGCTCCTAATTTCAGCCATTCTTTTCAGAATTTTCTACAATTTAACTTCATTCCCGTAGGCCAATATTTTAGTCACAGGTCACGAGCTTGAAGTTTAGTCAAATTTGTTTTTACAATTTCAAAAACATATTTTTTAAAATAAAACAGCGTAAAAAATAAGTAAATCTGTCTTTGAAAATTATTTGCGCAAAAAAGAAGTCCCCCAAAAAATTAGACGTTACAGCTCAAAAATTTGAACACATTTATTGCATGAATTTTTCAAACACATCTGTCAACAAAAAACAATCCATTAAAGCAAAGTCCAGTGCCCGCTGAAAATAATTGAATAACAAGAGAAAGGAAAATATTGGAAACAGTCATTTACCGTCATGAACCCCAAAATTACACAAATTTACAGCAAATGCCCAAGTCATTTACTTTTGATATGGATTAACCCGGAAGCCATAAAAAGGGAAATAGAGAGGGTAACTCGGAACAACCTGTCCTTGATTGTTGACAGTGTTCGAGCCAAAATTTTGAAAAGATACGGTGTTTCCGGTTGTTTTTCCCGACTCCGTATAATCCTGACCAACTTCAACATAAACCGGGGGGAAGGGCTTGGTCTTCAAAACGGAACCTCCATAATGGGGCGTTTGGGCGTCATGGACGGCTGCAGCTGGAATAGCACCGATTTGACTCGCGCGCACAGAAACTGGCGCATTTGACCTGGTTGATGTAGTGACGTAGTGAGGCAAACCACCCACTCCCACATAATAAAAGTAGCCTAAAAATGTTAAAAACGATAAGACACAAGCGTTGACGCAATTTTCTATGAAATTGTCAGAAACAAAATGACGCGCACCTGGTCCAGTTGGAGAAGTTCTGGTCTTCACATCGGCCAGTCCGTTCCCAGCACCAGGGTTTTCGTTCCCAACGTTAAATTGAACGTTGTACAAACTAGAGCCAGGGGGTGAGCCCGGGGGTTGTTGCCCGACACTGACAACGTCCTGGCTTGACTCAACAACAGGTGCATCGGCAGACGCATCGTTAGCTTGGATAACTTCGGACTCCGCATCGCCTGTGTAGTCACTGGACACCACCACATCGGCGCTAGCTGGCATCGGCACTAATGGGATTGAGGATGAGGAGGGCTCAGCAGATGATGCTAGTGCTTCCGCATCCCTCGTAGCGTTCTCTTTGGCCTCTAAGGCTTTCCGATGGTTCCATTCCCTTTGGTAATACTCCAGGAATTTGGCGCGCGCTTCCGCAACCTCTGGAGTATCCTGGACGGGATAGGGCGCAAATACCACCTGGCGTGGGGGGACATTTTCTCCGTAGGCATTGTAACCATTTGCATCGGCAGTGTAGCTAATTTCAATAGTTTTGCCATCCGGGTCTTGGTACGAGTATGAGCCCTGGACTGATCCGTCAGAATGGCGACGCTCTTGGCGCGCGGAGCTGGCGGCGCTGTAGCCAAAGCTGGAAAATTCAAACCATTATTTAAGTTTCCCAAAACATGTAAAATTCCAGAAAATATTTCAAATTTTAAAAAAACTGTAGAAACAAATTTTTTACGAAATTTTAAAGCCAGATCTAATATTTTTTTCTTATACGAATATTACACCCGTGAGATATAATGCAAGAAACAATTTCATCTCATGTTTACTGCAGCAATGTGAAAGTAAATATTGGGTTAAGGTCATATTTGCATGACAGCCCGTAAATTACACTGCACATTTGTAGCATAGGTAATGACATGTATGCATCAAGCACATGCATATCTACGCCTTGTGCTCCCTCCAACTGCTTATAAGACATAAATTCCAAGAAAAATATATCGGCAAGCCCCAATTGATATTCATTTGCTCATTGTTTTAACACGTCATGTAAATGTTAATGGGCAAATAAACTGGGAATGTAAAGTGCCGAGGTGGAGATGTTGGAATGCACTGCATGTCATTTACACATGTGCACATGCAAGGACCCAACTGTACATGTGTAACTCCTTGGAGGTCAAAATGCTCTGGGAAACATACATATGTATAGACGCTATGTAGTCTCCTCAGCGTGTAAATACAAAAGAGATTATTTTTTAAAGCGTGGGAGATAGGAAATAGCCTGGACATGGCCGAATTTAATTGTAAGAATGACAACGCATTTTAACAAGGCACGACAAATTTTTTCGGGTTCCTCTTCAAGGGATAGAAACTCAAGACAAAGTGGGCTCAAACACTGGGATAATTTCCCTGCACGATTTTTATAGCCCACGTACTTTCTACTTACAATAATTAGATCTTCACAAGTCCTCAATAAAAAAAACTTTTGTTTCTGATCCTCCAGTCTTGCTTAAAAAATGCTTGAAAGCATTTTATCCTAAGAAACTAAAATAGGATTTCTAGGCGGTGCTTATTTTTAGCAAGGACAAATTTAAGGTAACATTTTGAATCCGTGCGTCAATAATTGCAAATCTTTTACATAATTTTTTTAGTAAACATTTCTGGTATAATTTTTTTTTTACAATTTCTACCCCGAAAACAAAAATCAGGTTTTATATTTAAATCTGGGTATAAATTTAGAATCTTAACTTTGAATTTCTGGTTTTAGTAATAATTTTTATCTTCAAAAGAGATTGTGGTTTTGAGAAAAATTTTGTGGTAAATTTTGAGCAAATTTTGAGCAAATTTTGAACAAATTTTGAGCAAATTTTGAACAAATTTGGGGTAGAATTTTGAGCAAATTTTGCGTAGAATTTTGAGCAAATTTTGTGTAGAATTTTGAGCAAATTTTGTGTAGAATTTAAAATTAGAGATCACAAGGGTCATTACACTGAGACTCTCCCTATAATCTAAACATTTGCGTATATTCAAACTGCACATATGTATGACTGGTTTGATCCTCCAAAACCTGCTTTCATACAGAATTACCTCACATTTCGACCCCCTGTGTCCAGAGGATTCAGTGCAAAGACCTTTCTCATATCTCATTTTAAATCCCATGAGCATTGAACACAAACAAAATTGTATTTGTTTTGATTTTACAATCCTACAAGCTACATAATTATAAAAAAAAATAAAAAATCCCTTCTCACCTATATTGTCCATTGCTATCAATACTCATATGTTGAGACTTGGCAGGGGCCACGTTCGGGTCCACAACCTTCAAATCATTGTCTTCCTCCGTCCCAATTGACACACGAGATCCCGAGTTTTCAGAGAGTCTCAATAAAGGCGGGGCTGCAGCTCCAGCTTGCACACTCCCATGATGACCCACACTCCCGGGTGGTTGGGCATAGGCAAGGTTTAAAGTGGCGGGTGCGACGAGCAAAACCTTAAATACGGGTAAAACAAATTGTCCATAAATAGGTGGCCGGCCTTCATGATCCCCAATGAAATAGGCCGTTAAAAATATCAAAATCGCCCAGGACCATGCCAGGAGCCCTAAAAAATGCCTAAGTGTATTTGCTAATAAGGTCCAATGAACTTTGACCATTTTGACAATTCACTTCTTTCACATGTTAAATAAATAAATAAATTTTATGTCAGTGTGGCTTCGGAAATTTTAATATTCCTATTCGAAGCACAGTGTAAAATAAATATTTGCAATGAATAAATACACATTTTGGCAAGTCCAGCTCTTAGCTGGCTCTCACGGAAGGAACTGACGAGATCGAACAGACTTGTGGGAAGGAAGCCTCTTGAAAGTTTTGCATTCACAAGGTTACATGCCATCGGCCTCCTAATTCTTTTGGACTTCCTACGATATTTATCAATAGAGTGGTCTACCTTGGCAGATTTCTGTCCACGTTCCTTTCCCCATGAGCTCTTGGCTCTGTCACTCCTTCAAATGTACAGGGGCTCAATTTTATTTTATTTTACTACTCTGTTAAATTACAATGTAGTAGTAGCTCTATGAAAATAAATACTGTCCACAAGGTTCTTTTTAAGGTATACAGTTATATAGCTCAAAGAGATTTTGATCTTGACATGAAACTAAATTTTAAAAAATTAAATTCTGGGAATTAAATTGTATTTACTGGCGGCGAAAATACTTTCAAATGTGAAGCATTAAAAATTTTAAGAGTAGGCATAATTTTTAAGGGTAAAACATAAGGGCAGAAAATTTATTATGATTTTAGTTTATTTACATTTAAGTATCTGGTTACAAAATTGTCATTGGCAAAATTGTCAAAGTTGTCTCAGCATTGACCTAAATTTGACCCAAGCAGTGGAGACGTGTGTTACAAATTAATGTGAGTAAAATTTTGCGCAAATGAGAAATCAATTGAGGGAAAGAATTTGGGAACGCTGTAGAATTTCCTGCGGAAATAGGAACTACCTTAGGTACGTGCTAATTCTATGGTATTTTGTAACCAGAGCGTAAATCAGGAGTAAATTGGATTGGGGCAAGTTGAGAAAATTATAATTTAATTAGTGGGGCTTTTAATTTGAGAATTATTTCCTTGGAATTGAAACAATTGGAAGATTCCAATTAACACATTAAATTAAATGCATAATTGGACGCAATTAAAATCTAAGGACGGAATTTTCCCTTCCTCAATTTAACCTGATGTCATCTGGTTCACAGATATTCTCAACAATAGGCTCCATAAGCACATATGTACATATGTATGTATGTAAAGGTTAAGGAAATTTTGCAAGGTAGAAAAACGCCAGAGACACCCAAGTGATTTACATGCAACGTTACCTTTACCAATACAATAGCTTGGGGTAAGATGTGCATAGGATTTTGCATAAACAATTTTTTTGTTCGTCCTGTTGAGAATAGAGAGCTCAATGGCGCTCATGTAAAAAGGGAGATTAGCTTGCAAAAATATTTGAGGTATACACGATCCAACTTACAATTCCCCACTGGATCAACTTTTTCCAACGTTTTTTCTTGTTTTATTTGTTATACAGAGATAATAACAACACCTGTGTGTGTGAGTGTGCATATGTTTCAGTAGAGGAAAAAAATTGGGATGAGTTCGAGTCAAGGTAATTTCAGGCCAATCCCATAAATTTGAGATGAGCGTGGTCACCGGCGATTGAGTAAACGCCAACTCGGGGGGAGAGAGAGAGAAAAAAAAACTTTGTGTTAATTCTAAAATTGGGCTTAATTTCATTCTCATGCAGGTTTTTAGGGTTGGCATTGTCTCAAGTCTAATGGGGTGATTAATGGAGTTATATTTGAGACTGCCAAACCCTCATGATGACAGCAGCAATGAATTCATTTAAGCTGGTGGGGTGTCTCGGAACATTTGCCAAACATTCAATGACCAGTACCTGCAGTCCTTAATGGGGTTATGTAAAGCTTATTTTTAAATTCTACACCCTATTTACAATTTATTGATTGTACCTCGGATTTTGTCTTGTATGGGGCAGTCTGAGAGTGTTGGGGCAGGCCAATATTATCAGTTTGGATGTATTAGCGTATAATTTATATTCAATGGAATGTTCATGGAATTATTTTATTCTGACGTTAATTTTTACTGTCCCATGCAATCTCTGTCGGCTCAATGGGTTTCATGCACAAAGGCGATTATATCTACGGCCATGTCCAATTATGAATTTACGCTTTTAAGACTCGCTTGTTAGTGTCTGATGATGACAGTCTGTTAGATGTTGAAAGCATAATTTAACTTGTTTAATCAAGTTGACCGCGTAAGAGAAAGATATAGAATCTATTACGCTTTTCAATTGATTTTTCTTATAAATGAGGTAAAATTCTTTACACACTTTTGATAAAATGTTTTAAAAAGGTTTCTGTAAATAATTTCCTTAAAATTTGCTACAATTTTCACTAAAATTTTCTGTAAATAATTTCCTTAAAATTTGCTACAATTTTCACTAAAATTTTCTACAATTTTCACTAAAATTGTCTACAATTTTCACTAACATTTTCTACAATTTTCACTAAATTTTTCTACAATTTTCATAAAAATTTGCTACAATTTTTATGAAAATTCGCTAAAATTTCATTGAAATTTTCTACAATTTTTATTAAAATTAGCTACAGTTTGCATTAAAATTTGCTGCAAGTTGTATTAAAATTTGCTAAAATTTTTATTAAAATTTGCTACAAGTTTTATTAAAATTTGCTACAAGTTTTATTAAAATTTTCTACAATTTTTACTAAAATTTTCTACAATTTTTACTAAAATTTTCTACAATTTTTACTAAAATTTTCTACAATTTTCATTAAAATTTGCTGCAATTTTCATTAAAGATTTATTGCCAATTTGCGCACAACTGTTTAAACAAATTATCATGTCACTCCATACTTTCCCCTTTTTCATATATTCTCATGTTAAACCCTCCGTCAAAATTCTTCTAAATAAAGAACGAATACCCCCACGATTTCCCCTTAAAAAATCAACATTTAAAAATTTAACTCACCAGTAGGACACCAACGGATCCCATTTTGCTCCTAAAATTCCTGCCCACCTGAAAGGAAAATATTTGAAATTAGAATAATTATTGTAAAAGGAGCAATTACAAGACTGATTTCTCCCTCCATTGGAAATTCCCATTACCGTTAAAAATAATATATGAAAATTGACAAGGCCTCTGATAATATCCAGCACGGGGAAGGACTAAGTCAAGACTGGAGACTCAAGTGTGGCTTCAGCATGGTTTAACTCACCCTTGCCTAGGATTTATGTCCATGCCATAGAACCACCATAGCAGTATATACATGGAGAGGTTTATTTACGGAGAAAAGAAGAAGACGGATGAGAAAAGAAGAGGAGTGCGGCTATCAATCCCATGGATGTACATACGTGTATAAATAGCCCTTCGGACTATTAACACAAGGATGGATGGGCCCAACGTTAACAAATGGGATCTTTGCCATTGTCCATTGCATTGAACTTGAGCATGGACGGCTTGATTATGTATGTATATATATGTGTGTGTATGTGTGTGTGTGTGTGTTTATATAGCCAGTGCCACCAGTCCACTTACTATATGACTATATATGCACTATATAAGCTATAGAGGATCTTACACAAAATTAGCATATGGCCTTACTCCTATGTATGAAGATCCCTTTTGGTATTGTTAGCTCATCGAAAAATGTGTGGATCGAACTCCTGTGGCTTCATCATCCCATTGTTATCTCTTTTGGCTTGAAACAAGAACATCTTTTGGCTTCTCTTTTTCTCATCAGAAATTAAAGACGGCTATTTCCAGTCCGAGTGCATGCTTGAGCTCACAGAAGAGCTACGTGGAATAATTGTCATTATTGGCCTCATGCAGCTATCTCCCCAATAATAATATCCTTGATTAGAATTCCATTCCAAACTGCAATGAACTTCTTTATTTTTGCACGGACTTAATTATTCCCTCTCAGTCCCTGATTTCAATCTTACTTTTTATTCCTTTGCCGGAAGGAAACGCTCTTGAAATTTTAAACTCATTAGTCACATTCCCTTTCGCATTTCTTCCCTTTTTTTCCCTAAACATTTTTATTTCCTCCGCCCAATATAAAATACACACCTGTCAAATTGACTCCTTTAAATTTATTTACAGAAAGTCAGATTTTTTAAATATAAATTGACGTAAAGATTCCCGTTGACCGCACTGCTACGGCTAAATTTTATTTCTTAGAACCAGACGGGCAATTGACATGTGATAAAATATGCACGTGTGTGTAAGTAAATGGCTGCTCATAAAAATTGTACTTTATTACACAGGATTGTCATTTATGGTGTAAACATTTCCAGGTGTAGGATTTTTAATCCCATTTATTTATAAAGTACTGAGCCCCCCCACACACATACAACAGCTCTTCTCACTCAACTCTATTTATATTTGAGAGTCAAGACTTTGAATACCAAAGGGTGAGCTGAGTGGAAGGGAATGAGAAAGGGACCGACGACGCTCAGTTTCCACAGAAGCAATCAAGTGAGGGATAGAAAAAAGTGCTACAATTTCACACAATTGTTTTATTTTAAGGGTGAAAAAAAGGAGCCCAAGTGTTGTCCAACCGGACGACTCATGCTCCTGTCCGTGTGAGGATGCTCTCTGCGAAAAAAGAAATCTCTCGATATAATAGGATCGTGTAGTGGTTGAATGACACTTTTATATGCGGCAAAAAACCACACTCCATTAGCACTCCGGCTCTAATTGCTGGCTATTGTCCAGCTTTCTAACCAAACAAGTTACTCATTTATACGCCTATGCATTGTAAATCTGCATACAGTTAAGTCTAGAACTTCTGTATGGCTTTTATAGCATGGGGGAAAAAAGTGAAGTTTGAGAATCCTGAGTTTCCAAGTAAAGAAAATATTTCCCTCGTGAAGAAATTTTTTGTGTAGAATTTTCGATTTTCGGGTTTGTCCGGTCACATTTTTTTAAATTACTTTCTAAAATAACATTTGTTTAAAAACACATTTTGTGCAAAATAGAATAGACATTTTCGTTAACTTCCAAGTAACGTTTTTGGGCGGAGGAAATAATTGCATAGATTTTTCTCACAGTGCCCCAAAAATCTCTGGATCATATTTGTCTGGAATAAATATGTAAATAAAACTTTTTGAGGGTAAATTTTCTTTTAAATAGAGATTTTTCATAATTTTCATAATAAGAAAGAATATGCGTATATTTAGTCATTGGAAGGATCTGTCGATGAAATCACCCTTAAAAGTAGGAAAAATTTGATGCGTAATCAACTTCATGTTAATTAAATGCTAATTGGAAAATTGCCAGACTGCTGGAGAGCAAACTCTATTTGCGCTTCCCGGAAGGAAGTAATAAAGAGTTGGGAAAATATTCATTAAGAATATTGAAAATGACGTTGAATAATTCTTATGGTTCCGTTAACATTGATGTAAATGGGATGATGAAGGATATCGAGCATGTGGTTTTCCCCTATTGTTTTAAACATCAATTGGGAATGTCACAGTTGGGAAATCAGTTCAATCAACAATCTCATTTGCAATTATTTTTTTTGCTCCATGAAATTTTAACGCAACCCATATTTGGGTTAGCTTTTATGAATTCTAAACGTATTTACAACAACAGATATCTATATCTAATATAAAGTACTAAAAAAATAATTTTTTTAGTACTTGGTTTTTTAGTTTTTAGTTGATATTTTATTGAATTAAAATTAATGTATTCAAAATGACTTGAGAAAATTCTCATCGCTGCAATTTGAACTCTATATTATTGAGGTCAGATCAATCTTCAGGATATTACTGCAGGATTTGATGTTACTACTCAACTGTTGCTACCAATACCTTTGCCTTTGATGCAAATATGTAAATAAGCAAGGCCAGGAATAAGCCGTAGGTTGGGAAATTCAGAGCTCCTCTGGACATGAATGGCAAGGTGAGCAACAGTTTTTATAAATTTGACCGAACTTGTGGCGTAACGCTCGTCAGAGCAGAAAAAATATTATTGCAGGACTACACATTGCTTATGTATAATAAGGCTCTTGGAAATACTAAGTACAGCAAAAATTACAATCTGCAAGTAAAAATACATTTGGAATAATTGGTCTAACAATAAGACAAAGATTGACCTTAGGCCGAAAATATTTTTGAATATTTTGGCATTACGTTTAGATAGTGCTCAGGTTTGGACATTTTTTCTCTAAATTATTTTTTGATTGCTTTGGTGTTTTTTATATTTTTACTTAACCTGGGGCTTGAAGATCCTAAATAAAAAAAACTATTTTGAGTCTTCTGCTTCTTTGAAGTGCACTTAAGCTCTGAGATCAGAACTTTCCTGGGGATTCGGGCGTGGTTCATATTTGGCAAAGAGAATTGCAGGCTCTTTTTTTTAGCCAGTCCTTGTTTATTATGACCGACTTTAAATTGATGATGGGAATTAGCAGAAACTGGTTCAGGTATTAGCAATGTTAATAGTTTATTGGAGGAGATTCACTTGTACTTACAGCCATTGAGGTATTGTACTGGAGTTGAGCACTCATGTAGTAAAACATACTTTCTCAATTTTTAAAATAGATCCCTGAATTAAATAAATAAATAATTTTTTGAAATAATACTGTCATTGGAAAGAAGATAACAGGTTTTTAAAAAATGCTTCGATGCTTTTGAAAAATCAGACGAGTCAATAATATTACAAGGAGGATACGATATAAGTATAGGTTGCATCTTCAGAGAATTCCAGGAACGTATTTGCAAGTTTTGATAGGTCCCTATGATTATGATATTTTGCTCATCAGGAAATAATTTCAAACATCAATCCCTTCCCCCCAATTATACAAACAAGGTATGAAAAACAAAGTTTTACATTGCAATAAATTCCACAATATTACAATTTGTAATGGTTATGGCATCTGTAAGCAAACCCTTCTACACGGGATCAAAAAATAATATTTATGGGCTTAAATTTGATACTAAGTGCTGTTGTAATGGCAGTTATTTTAAACTAATAAAATTCTAGTAACTTGCAAAATTACAGGCAATTATTGCTGGAAAATCACTGCTGGGTACTGTGTTCAAAAGCAGACATGGCATCGAACAATAGTTTTACACAGTTGTGGTACTGCAATGCAATTTCGTGTTCCCATAACGCTGTGAATACTCTCAAATTTTATTCGCAGTTTAAATAATTTTCAAATAATTCAAATTCTCCACAATCCACGCCACAATCGCTGGTGTGAATAATGGTTTGGTGAGAGCTACTTTTGTAATTAAACAAAGTCAAAAATTAAGACGCCTAATGTATTACAGATAAAAAGAAATTGTTGTATATATATGAAGCATATTTAGCTAAATTTTAACAAAGTAATCATAACAGGCATAAAAATTCGTTGTCACGGAATTCCTCGTGTAATTTTCATAGTATTTAGACCTCTATTTAGACAGTTAATTTTTTTGAAGGCCTTCAAGTTGGGCAATAATAAACTGAAACTTTTGTTATTCCTGGTTCAGTTTTTATTTACACTAATTCAGTTATTTCCTGTGAAAATTTTTATGCAATTGTAAAATATGTAATTAGTTACCTTAGAAAATACTATTTTAAACTTTAATAAAATTACCTGTGGTCTACCTTTGACGAGTTACTTTGAATTTACATTTACCTAGCTACATATTTGTTCAACAGTGGTAGACACCAAAGCGATTTTTTTAATGATCATTGAAATGTTATTCTGCATAAGTCACTAGTATTTATGAAAGCGTGGCATTCGCAGGCTGCTTTCATTTTGGTCATTACCTCTGTTTTCAAACCTTTGCTCGCATAAAGTAAGAAACCAATACGCCAATTTCCGTGAATTTCCTTGCCTTATAGAGTTATAAATGCCATAGCTATAAATAATAATGCCGTATAATTAAATACCATATAATTATCAGGATTTCATTGGATGGAAAGCATACATAGTATGTATTTATGTTTCATGATATTTGACATCTAAGCAGGATTTTAATTGGAAAATAAAATATCTACCAAATGAGTTAAATTATAAGTTTACTTTAATTGAAATAGTGTTCCTCACTTCAATTAATTGTGCTATTAAATTAAATGCTAGATTTATGTACTGTTGATGACAGGAACGAGTAATTGTGTAATCAAAAACCTCTGTTGTCAGTTTAAAATGATTGTAAATACTCACTACATACCATAATTCGCTCACAGGAGGGAAGTTAAATAGAGTGCTGCCAAAATAAGGGAAATTACATATAAATATTGCAATCCATAGATTGAATAATTACTTCTTTCCCTGTTGCCTCTATTTCGGCTTTAAGATCTTTCCGTATTTACCGTGTCATTGGGCTTGTTTTAGCGGGATTTTAATTGGAAAATAAAATATCTTCCAATTGAGTTAAGTCATGAGTTATGAAAAATAGTATAGCTCACTTCTGCTAGTTACCCTATAAAATAATAGTTAAATGTACATATGTAGATACTGTTATAAGGATATTATACTAATGATATTATTACTGTTATAGGAATATTATTACGAAATATTCATAAAAACGGATGGTGAAAGAAGAAAAAAATACTTTAGTGTGTAGAGCTACTTTTGGGATCGAGATACACCCGGGAATTGGGTTCGGGATCGGGAACGGGTTCGAGTTCGGGTGTCTAATTACAGTTCCCAAATAATCTGGGACCAGGTTCAGGAACATGTTCAGCGGACCCGGGATTTCGGGAACGGGACCGGTTTAGGGAACGGGTTCAAGCTTCATGAAGGTATTTGTGTTCCCGTCGGGAACCGGGAACAGCTTCGTTCCCACACCCGTTACACGTTTCTCGTTCCCGGGAACTCCGCACCCATCTTGCGTAGAAAAAAATACAAAGCATGCACGACTTGCTTCGTGAAAGTTGCGATAATAATTTTACATACGCGGCTTGAGCAGCTTCGAATATTGTCAGTTGGCATCGCATAGTACTGATTTCCAACATAAAGTTAAAACCTGCTAATTCTCGAAGTGCAAGAAAAGTGCACATGTGAATTTTATTACTACTGCAACAAAGTAGTTGTTGCGAAATGACCTCAGAGAAACAACTAGAAGCTGTTGACCTTACAGAAGATGAAGTTCCTTGCCGTGATCATCCCGAAGCAAGTTCGAATTCTTCACAGAGGTCCAAAATTTACCATCATTACACATCCGATGCGCTCAAGCAAAAGTTTAAATGCAACTATTGCACGTAAGTTCACGTCATGCAATATTTTCGAGGCTTCGATTTTGCGTTCCTAAAATTGTCATTTGCTTCTTAAATAGGAAAAAGAATTGTATACTAACAAGTAACCTCGTCATGTAAATACAGAGCACGTGAAACTAAATGCTTAGTGTAATAATGTTTCGTGATAATATTTTTAGTGTGGCCATGAAAAGAGATGCTACTGGATCTACAAGCAATCTAATTCGACATATGAAAAGGTGTCACAGGCATATTATTCTACCAGGCAGTTCTAATCATGGAAACCAACAAAGAATTCACAAGTTTTTTGAGGCAGAACAGGTACTTTTAATTTTTAACCATATTATTCTACATTTTTCTACCAAATTTAAAAAACAAATTCTCCAAAAAAGTTGCTAGGAATTTATAAAATATCTTGCTAAATTACAGGTTTTTAGTCAAAGTGAATTTGAGGATCATTTAATGGACTTCATCATCCTTACGAACCAAGCCTTCGCAGTTTGTGATGCAAAATCATTTGTTAATTTTGCAACATACTCCAGAGCAAATGCAAAAATTCCGTGTGATTCAACCGTAAAAGCAAAATGCGATTTGCGCTTTCTTAGGGAAAAAGCAGAAATAGTAACAAAACTAGAGGTAGTAATTATCATCATGAAATCGTTAAGTATGAACGTAGCGATGTAATAAGTTAGTGAAATATAAATGTATAATAGGTAGCCCCTGGAAAGATTTCGTTGGTTTGTGATTGCTGGACATCAAGGAATTTAATTTCCTTCCATGGAATTATAGCTTCGTGGGTATCCAAGGACTGGACGTACGAAGAAGTGCTACTTGACTTGGATATCATAAATGGACGGCATACAGGGAAAACGCTGGCATTATCCTTAATTAGGGTTGCGGAAGATTACGGAATCCTCAACAAGATTGGTGCTATCACAAGCGAAAATGCGTCCAATTGTGATACTATGCTCACCGAGTTCGCAAATATGGCCAAAGAAAAGGTAGAGATGAAATTCAGAATTGCTTCTAGACCTCTAAAATTGAATACAATTTATGTATGATTGTATACAATCATTATGTAATTTAAATATCTTTCTTCATGGTTTGTCGACTTTAGGGAATTTGTTTTGATGCAAAGGAACAAAGGGTACGTTGTTTGGCACACATTATTAATCTGGCTTGCCAAGACTCGTTATCTGTGCTGAAGAGTTCGTTTTCCAAAGACGTCGTTCTCGAAGTTGATTCGGGGGATGGAAACGTTCAGCAAGAGGGCTTGTACGAATTCCAACAGGATCTTTCAGTGGATGAATTGACAGGATCAGAATATGAGAGCGAAAATGAGGAAACTCCTCAAGAAATGCAAGGGAAGCAAAAACGCATCCCCCTATACTACCGGGTAGGCGCATTCAGCACAAGATGCTTAATTTAAGTAATTTTGCTTAACTGAACAAATTTTTTATTTCATATGTATCTGCACATCCGTCATTGCATACAGAAGATTCGACGATCCGGGCCTCTGCGTGAAAACCTTTATAACGCTTGCAAGCTAGAAGACTTGACGCCTAGAACTCTGTTGCTAGATTGCCAAACGCGTTGGAATTCAACGCTAAGAATGTTGAAAAGAGTTGGGGAAATGCGCAAGGTTTGATTTAGGCTAATCTGTATAATTTGTTCTCGCCTTATCTGTATTTATTAATTTATATGTGAATTAGGCCTACGAAGCTGTTGTTCGGAGTTCCCAAAGTCTCTCGACGTGTGCTTTGACAAATTCAGAGTGGCTACTGCTGGATGAATTAGTTCGGTTTTTAAAAGTAATTACGGTCTCATAAATGTAATCCGTCAAAACGTTTGCATGTCTCATTAGCGAATGATTCATTACCCACGAATTCTCCTGTAAAATATTAACTCCACACGCACGAAAATCGTATACGAGTGGTAACTAACTGCGATACGATTTTCGTGGCTGGAGGTAAAGGCGTGGCCCGCGGGTAAAAAATCGGGCTGGGCCTTGGCCCGACCCGCCCGTGCGGATTATTGGCGGGTTCGGGCTTAATGTTTTTTGTGTTGCAAGTTGCAAGTTGCGGTTCGGGCTGGATTTTTATCGTATTTCAAGGGGGCGGGTCTGGTCGATGGACATGGATAGACACGATGGACTTGATGAACATTGTGCGGGTTGCGGGCATTTTTTACATTAGAATTATTGCTTCCACTTGCACTTGCTCAAATGAATGTGGATTTGTTAGTGTTGGTTGTTTCCAGTGCTGTTTTATCGTTTACTCGGTAATCATGGTGTGACTTGTCATACGGTTTTAAAGTTTCTGCTCTCAACTTAAAAATGTGTATTTATTAATTTTTTCAATTGGATTATTATCTTATTAAAATATCTTACAATTGGTGTCTTAAGTCTTACTTTAGGAATTTGCTGAACCTTGACGTACTACACTTTCCCCATGTAGTGGCTCGTATTGTTACAAGTTGTACTTCACATAATAAAACTTGATGTTCTTCGATCTTCCAGATAAACGGTCAGTAATAATTTTAAATAAATTAAAATGCTATAAAATACTTGCGGGCCCCTCGGGGACCCGCAAGCTGGGTGGGGCGGTCTCAACTGAAACCTGGCGGGCTGAGGTCTGATGCGGGCCTAAAAAATAATGTCGGGACGGGGCGGGCTGATGTTCCAGAAATTGATTTTCGGGTCGGGCGGGTTTTGGATGCCTCTTCACGGGCAAGACTGTGGTTGGGTTGGGAAATGACCTACGGGCCACGCCTTTAGCTGGGTGCATCAATTGTTGACGGGTAACGCCATGGGTAATTATCATTCGCAAAAGAGGCATGTAAATATTTTGGTGAATTTACAGCATATTTCAAGCAGTGTGTTTGCATGTCTGCACGTATTGTATCTTTTTTCCCTTAGCCTTTTGAAGACGTGACGCTTCTTCTTTCAAAATCGCGGACTCCAACAATGGCACTATCTGCGGCAATATACATTGATTTGTTTAGACACCTCGAATCATACAAGGTCCATATTTTTACTTTCATTTTGATCGATTTTGTTTTAATAATGTGTGTAACTACTATCGTTAAAACCGTGCTTATTGTAGCCCACATCTCAAAATGCTGACATGGTTGCTGCAGCAAAAGCTGCATGTGACAAACTTAACAAGTACTACAAGTCATCAGATGCACTTGTCTACATATTAGGACTCGGTAAGAAAAACAATCTCGTGAGTTGAACTCAAGTGTAATAATATGAAATTATAATAACTGTCAATATTAAACGCTTTGATTACATACTTACAGTCATAGACCCACGGTGCAAACTTACCTGGTATAAAAACGTTGGAATTCACGCAGAAGTTATCAGGAATAACAAAAGGTAGCAACAGAGTTCAACGTAAAATGACTGCGGTCGAACTTAATTCACCCATTCCACTTGATTTATTTCTTCTTTTAACACTTTAACCAATAATATTCCTGGCTATTTTTATTGAATAGGAAATTACTTTCTAAATGGCAAACTGTCTACAAGACCTCTGCCGAACCTGCTGAATCTTCAAATAATATGGATTGTTTTGACTTGATTGCGATTCAAATGGCAAAATCTGGCAAGGAAAACTTTGATGAACTTCGTAACTACCTAGCGCTTCCCGTGGTTGACTCTAATATAGTTACAGATGTTTTAAAGTGGTGGAAAGTACGTAATTTTTTTAAATCAAAATTTGCAATAATTGTTTAAAAGTTTTTATTAACTGTACTCATCTGTACATGACTTCCCTGTAACTTCTGTAGGAAAATGAGAGTACTTATCCGGCTTTATCCAAAATGGCCCGGGATGTGCTTGGTGTTAGTGGAACTGGGGTACCAATAGAGAGAGCATTTTCATTTGGATCCGACCTTTTGAAGCCGAAAGCGTTGTCAATGTCTGGAGAGACCATACGCAGGAGATTCTGCCTTAAAGCATGGCTAAAATACAAGGAAGAAACATTTCTAACTTGCAAGATGAAAGCCATTGCAAAACGCATGGTGGGAATCGTTTAAGCAGTTTCCTGCAGCTTTGTCAGCAATGCAGACCAGACGATGAGTTTAATAAAAAATTTAATAGTGCCTAAATCTATTGTTGCATAGTACGCATGCATAAGAATTGTTAAAGCAATAAAAATTTGAAGAAAAAAAATGGTTTACACTAACTGCGCTGATCCCGGGAACGAGTCCGGGTTCACGGGATTCGGGTTCGGGATTGGGAGCAAATTTTATCTGAATTCGGGTTCAATTTCGGGTTTGTGATCAACTATTCAAGCATATTTTATGTTTGGGTTTTTGTACACCCGATCCCAGTATTTCGGGAACGGGTTCGGCTGTGAGTCTGAAAATAATGGTGACCCGATTTTCGGGATCGGGTTCGGGAATGGGATCAAACTTTTCGTTCCCACAAGTAGCTCTAATAGTGTGTCGCATTTCCCAGTTATCTATTATTTAGCGTATGTGGACCTAAAGAAATTGAAAGACAGGCTCGGTGTTGGCTCGACTAATTAAATGTGAAAATATAAACGTTCTGCCCTTGGACCAGCAATCTTGTAACACATACATACATACATAACCTACTCATGGGCTACTTCCTAATAATTGCAAGTTTCCTTGTATTCATAGGAAACAGGGCTGGAGTATTCGAAAAATATGAATACAATTCTGATTAAGATTAATCCTAACGGATTCCAATTCCAATTCAAATGTATTTCTTTCATAAAATTAAAATTCCAATCCGATTTATTCAAATATTTTCTGTGAATTCCAATATAATTCAAATACTTTAGTTATTAAATATTGATACCTGGTTGTACTAGAGTCCCAAAAATATCGTAACTTTATACTAAATTTAAGCCAGAAAGTGTCTAAATTCGGCAATTATAAATGCAACGAAGCCAGGTGATTAGCAAGACCAGTTTATAAAGGCATTTCTACGCAGATCTAAGCAAGTAACATAACCTTATATAACTTGTTGTGTCACCTTGTTTTTCATGGATACTCAAGTAGTCAAAAAAGTGAGCTGCATGCTTGTTTCCTTGAAAAACTTAAACCCCTTTTCCAAAATAAAAAAATTAATGCAAATGAATCGATTGCTTATAGATCACAGCGAATTCATTTCCAGAAAATAAATTTGCTTGTTCATCTACGAAATTTTGTGGAGTCAAACATAATCCCATATTTTATATTCCAATGAGTAGTTAAAAAAACCATGTTATGGCTGAAAAAAACTACGTTTGTTGCTTGAATTTACGATATAAACTTCAATATGTCACAGATTTTTCGGATATATAAGCATTGGATACGGTATTCAAATATATTTTGAATACTAATTCGAATACAGATATTTTTTTTCGATTCAATACGGATTTAAATACTTGAAAAAATATATTTATGAATACCAATTCCGATAAAAATACCAGAAAATAGGAATGAAATACCGATTCCAATTCTAATTCCGATTCGAATGACCAGCCCTGATAGGAAATAAATAAGTTAATTAACCGGGTGGTTCAGGAAACGCAATCGAAGTTCAGTTGTGATTAGCGTTCTCCATTTGTCATATTATTTAATCTGAATAAGGAGCATTTACAATTTACAATATCAACATATTTGATATTTTCTTCCTTTAATAAAATGTAAAAATAGTCTGATATCGTCGCTGAAGAGGCAAAATGGACTAAGTGCAATTTTGACTACAAGCAAAATGGTATACATGCCTTTTTCCTTAAAGGCAAAACGGAATAGTTGCAAGCTTTCCTGAAAACAAAATGAACTACATGCAGTTTTCACTAAAAGCAAAATGGTCTACATGCGTTTATACTTTCATAATGGCGATTCTGCTTTAAAGCGAAATTGTATGTAGACCATTTTGCTTTTAGACGAAATTGTAAGTAGACCATATTGCTTTTAAAACTTGATGCATCTATTCCATTTTGCATTTAGTAAACCTGCATGTAGACCATTTTGATTTTAATCGAAAATGCATGTATTCCATTTTGCCTCTTCAGCGACGATATGCTTGATGTTTACGTTGTACTAATGCTGGAAGTTGAAATTTAAATACGTTCGCCAAATACGAGTTCAAATTTCTTAAAGTCTTAGTTCTGGCTTCTTGCGTTCAGGAAACTCATGCTTTTGCAGGCGGTGTCATTGAATGCCTTTGCAAGTTCAAGTGGGATTTTGAAGACATTGCTTGCGTTAACTCATATATTTGCAGGCATGTATGTATATAACAGAAAATTTGAAGAGCTGATACGCTCTTTTAAGCGTAGAAATAAGTATTTGATACGTACATAATAACGTAAGATTTTATGTAATGGTAGTAATGAGAATAGGATGTTAGAATGAACGTAGGAATGTGTACATGTGAATAGCACGCGAATAAACTTGCTGACCGTTGGTTTTAATAAAAATCTCCAGAGTTGGAAAAGTCCTCCTCTGTGTGTGTAGAAATTACCCTTTGGCTCCTCTCAGTCCGAGCGGATGAGAAGATGAGGGAAATCTCTCCATGCGTAAGATATATATATGGTATTAGTGCGTAATAAGCTTAAAACCATTGTATTTTAGAGTGTAAGACTTTTTCCCGGGAGAACAACTATTGATTTTAAGGCATGCTAGTACATAAGTGTAACCATAGTTACGGTCATATAACTATAGGGTTAGAAGAAAGTTATTTTGTAAATAGGGGAGACAAAGTAATTTTGTTCCGGAGCTCATAAGATTTTACGAGGGTAAGGGTTATAAAAAAAACTCCTTCCTAAGTAACCGGATCTGTCTCGGACAATGGTCTCGATCTTTACGATCGTAATAAAAATAAGTTACGATAAGACCTAAGATTAAGAAAGTAATTGAAACTGATATTGCCTACGTATGTATTGTCATGTGTTTAAATGTAAAGCAAGCTCAAACCGGCGCCAGGCTGGCGGGGTTGGAACTTGGTTTCGGCCAGATGGTCCGGTCATAGAAATATATTCAATTGACTTCGGATTTTGAGAGTACGGTTGCGGCCGAGTATAAATACCCCAGGAAAATCTTACAGATTCACAGTCGATCTGAACACGCCGATCCGAAACGCTGTCCTCTTGGACTCTCTCTCTCTTCGTATAGCACTCGGGTTTCGGTTCTCTCCCTTTTTACTCCCATTTTATCAAAAATACTCTTGCTCTCAGAATCGAGTAGTTTTTCTGAAAGATAGCCTTTACTCTCAGAAGAGGAAGGATTTTACCACAGCTCTTCAGGCTGGTGGATTGTATTGAGAAATTTTGAGAAAACATTTAGAATTTTGATAGGAATTTTGGGAAACCTTTTGGACAACCCTTTGATAACTTGTAATAGGAATTACACTTGAACTTTTATAACTTTATTAACTTTGTATTTAGTTTTAGAGAAGGTCTTCTTTGAATCAATATTTATAATCAGAATTAAATCTTAGTGTTAACTTATATTTTAGAAAATCAAACAAAGATATTATTAAGTTCCATTTTTGTATTTGTCCAAAGTTAAATAAAATCTCTTCAACATTTGAAGAACCAAAAGTAAACTTGAGGGAATTCATAGTACGTTATTTCCACTCAACTCAGACCCCTAACAGAGCAATACAATCAGTCAGAAAATGTTTCCAAAATGCTGGCCGTCGCTGACATGCAAGCGAATTTCATGTTCTTCAACATTCTCGCTCAAATGAATCTCGTGCCCTTTGGTTTCTATTTAAGCAGTGGAATATACGAACAAAAATCTTAACAAGAAAATTGCTTTACAAGGGTCAAGTATTAGTTGCTCTGTCATGTACCGCTACATAAGATTTTTTCAATTTTTAGTAAGCAATACATTATCTGGCTCTCTCCAACATATGTAGATTAAGCAAATTAGGTTAAGATAAAACGGGCTGCGCATGAACCAATTAACATGGAATGTAAAAACGGAACCGAATGTTTCAGTTCATACATTTGAATTAAATTGAACAGTTTTCGATGAACTATTGAAGTTCAAAAAATTCAGTCTGCCCTAAACAGTTCTATATATAATCCATATCTCTTAATCATAGCCAGGTTCTCCTAATCCTTGAAGTAACGGATTTTCCAAAATAGGACGAAACACCGGTGTCTGCAGCTAACAAGGTTTCTGGTCTTAAAGTATCAACTGTTAATGTGTTTTGTGGAAAAAGTTTGTCTATATTATTTTATCACATAGCCGGTTTTATGTTATTAAAATGACTTTAATAACATTACTGGCCTGTCAGATTATCCCATAGACAAAACCAAATTGTTAATTTCTTGTTGTTCATGTTTATAACATTCTGTTAAACTTAGTGTTACAGATGTTTAAAAAAGTAAATTATTTTATATTAATAACGACACTGGTTTTTATGTGTACACCATTGACCGCTGAGATTATTCCTAAAATTTAAATATCCGTTTGTCTGTATTATACATTTGTATATTTTAAAATAAAAATTCATAAATACAACAAGACATTTTTGTTTCTAATTTGTCATATTGGTAATTCTTCGTGAGACATATTGATTTCAAAATGGCAAGTTGTTGAATTCTGTTTGACAATTTCAACCATGCATGCAACTTTGGGGAAGCGTTCACTCACTCAGTTCATTGTTATTGGTTATATCATTCACACTCAGTTCAATTTATACGTAGGTAATTTTGCGTTCAGTCACGTTCACTCAAATTGAACGTTAAAATAAAACGCTCAATTCACGCTCAGATTAAGCACTAGAAACACATACTCTAAATCAGAGTTACGTAATATGTATTCAAACATTCAGTTCAATTCAGATCTTTTAATCATACCTAGACATTCATGTTCATTCACGTGTAATTGCCAAACAGTTCAATTCAAACTCATTCTTAACGTAAATTGAAGTTTTAAGATCACTGAAGTTCACTGAAATCTTGAAATATTTCAGAAAAGTTTAATTAACGAACTGATTCATTAAATGAATTGTTGTATGCATGATTTCAACATATGTATGCATCCCGGCTACGTGATGTAACGTTTTCGGCAGAACTTTTCCGAACCTGAATCGTGCCACGTGTGGACTCATTCCTGTTCTCTTGTCGTTCCCATAACGTAACGTTAATAAATACGGGGTTTGTTATTATCAGGCCAGCAGGTATATGTTGAATCAAAAGCTTATGTGGCCCGTTTCAAACCATTTAAGTTACTCATTACTGCAAGTTTTATAGAGTAATCGCTTAATTTAAATGGAATGAATGGTCAATAGAATAGTGAAAAGTACCTAACTCACAAAAACAATTATTTTTATTGATCCAACAATTAACAATATAGCAATTTTCAAATTCGCTCATTCAGTTCATTATTAAAAATAATCTGGACTTTCCTATTTATCACAAGTTCGTGGAGTTTCCGCCCGGTAAACATTCAATTTCGTAAATCAGAAGCAGTGCTGGGATTGTTCCGGACCGGAACAAAAATATGTTCCAAATGTATGCTTGACCAGTGAATGTGTTCCAAAATTTCGGACCATGCCATTAAGAAAGTCCCTATGAAACAACACAATAAAACCCAGCCATTTGGTCCGAAAAAATTATTAATTTGATTCTTTTGAAAATAACGCCCAAAAGCATGAAGTCGTCATTTAACGGAGTTTTTAGCAATATTAATACAACATAAGGACTCAATGATGTTAGGTGGAAGATTTACTTCGTTTACAAGAGATACTTCACCAACACTATTGTTTGGTGCGAATGGTCTGGTCCGGTCCTTTCTGGTCTTGTACCATACCTTCTGTTTCTGGATAAAACAACGCCTGATCATGTTCCTTGGTACGAGTTAATACCTGTCATGGGAGCAACAAACTTTCACCCTGCCACAACCCAAATTATTATTTGGGATTTCGAATTTGTTAGAATCACATCCGTCCCCAAAGGTTTGGGTGCCAAAATTTTGCGGCAAACTTGAATTGGAAATTATTACAAAATGAGCGCCAAAGGTGGTTCAAAAAGTCTGAATACCTAAAGTGGTATACTTTTGCGTTCTATAGGTGTTCCTTCATTAAAGGCGACATACCTTCTAATGGTATTTGTTTGATAAAGAGGGTTAATGACAAGTTTAAGTACACCCTAGAATTCAGCCAAATTGAATAAGTAATAATTGAAGATTAGTCAACAGATGGTGCAAACACAAGGAACCAGGGAACATTTAGCATGTTTTCGGGTCTCTAAGCTAAACTCAAACCCAACGGATTCCGTACACATTTTTACGCATGTCGAAACCGATCACAAACCAGCTCCCACTCCCAAAGTTTGGGTTCAAAACTTCTATTCGCAAACCTGATCCCAAAATTTCGGGCTCAAAAAGTATTAAACCGTGGCATCATACCCGAACCCTATTTGCAGCCCAAAAATACCCGGCTGGAGACCAAACCCATGCCAGACACTATTACAAATGTGTGGCACATACATAGTCTTCAGCTTGGACCAGTAATTGGAGGAAAAGAATAATTTGATAAATACGGATGCTTCAGGAATCAGGAAACGCAATCGAAGCTCAGTCGCGTTAAGCAATCTCCCCTCTCCAATTTTCAATCCATTCGCCAAATACGAGCTAAAATTATTTAAAGGTTTATTCCTGTCTTCTTCTAAAAATCAGCGTTACATAAGGTGCCATTACATATCTTCGCAAGTTCAAATAAGATTTTGATGAAATTTTTTGTCGTATCTAACTAATATACATATTTGCATGCATATAACTGGAAATTCGAGGAGCATCCTAATCAACCAGAAATTTTCCAAAATGCTGGCCGTAGCTGACATGCAAGTGAATTTCATGTTCTTCAACATTCTCGCTCAAATGAATCTCGTGCCCTTTGGTTTCGATTTAAGCAACGGAATATACGAACGAAAATCTAAACTACGTAGATTACTTTACAAGGGTCAAGTTTTGGTCACTGGATGCTGTGTCATGTACCGCTACATAAGACTATTTCAATTTTTACTCATCAAAACATACAAAAATTTTGCCATACAGGGCTTTAACACATTGATCAGTGTCTTCTCCATTATTGGCATTTACGAGTCCTGTATAATGCACATGTATCGTTTTGAGCTCGCGTATTTATTTCAGGAAATAAAAAACGCCAAACAATTGGAGTGTGATTGCAAATTTGGTAAGATTCTGCTATTTATAGATACTGAACCAATTTGAAATTATACGACTTTCATAGCTGTATGTATTTATTTTCTGAATTATTTAAATATTTACAACATGCGATTTCCAACTATTTTGTGGAAAATTCAAACACTGTTTTTTGGTTATTTTCAATTGAGCTCAATATTTAAGTGTAACTTGTTAATTGGAAATATTTATTTGCAGGAATGAACATGAAGCAAAATCTCAGATTTCTAAAATCACATTCATTTTTGGAATGTTTCTTTGTTACTCTTCCGATGTCAAGCATTTTCTTGACATTTTCGGTTTTAGCAGTTTTCTACGCTTTATACAACGCGGATTTCACCCTTTATTCCATGATTCCTTCTGAGAATAAAAGCATTGGAATATTTTGTGTTTTAATGGCTGTAGACACCTTATCCATATTCCAGCTGTTTACATCTTTGCATGTCTCAATTTATTTTATACTCGGATCACTAAGACATTTTACAGAGGAATCACTTGAGAGATTTGAAGACAAACTCAGGTATTTGAATTTTATATTTCGTGCAATATTATGAATTATTAAGAAATGAATACATGCAAATGTGGAGTTCAAATTGTTTTTGAATTCGGCGTACTGTAGAAATCCACAGAGCAGAATTGGTCACAATATGTTACTGGAAATTCTAACCGATATGCAACGACTTTCACTGAAAATACAAATTTTTAATGATGTATTTGCGGCAGTGAATTACGGAGCTAAAATGGTGGCAATTGTAACGGCAGTTTTGGGTATATTCATCGGCGTTCGCAATTTTAGCACCATGCCGGAGTTTGCGATCCCTTTAATGTTTCTGGGTATTTACGCCACGCTCATTATAGTGGTTCTGTATGACGATGCTTTTGCCATTCCCGCAAAATATCGCGACCTCAAGAAGTTCATTATAACTGAGTCCCATCAAATTGATGTGCAGAATAAGTACATTGAAAGGGTCGCAAAAGGAGTCGAAAATTGTGGAATTAAAGCGGGTGGGTTTTACACACTAGATCAAACATCCACTCCGTTATTTCTGGACTTTGTGGCAAAGCAAATCTGCAGCTTGCTCATTGCTTTTTAAACAAACGTAAACCGAAATACTTCAAAATCTTTTTATGAATTAAAAGATTTGATATTATAGTTAAATTTCTAGATTTCTAGAAGCAAAACAAACTAGTGTTAACATACTTCGCTGCAAGTTTATGAAACTGTAATAGTTAACTCAAAATAATTTTTCCTGAGTTGTAGCAAACTTAGTTTTTTCTTTGACCGCGTAAGCAATTTGTTATAATTAAAAAGATTTACGTCTTTTACTTATACTGTACAATATAAACTTGGTATCTGCATTCAATTTTTGTACCCTCATCTCAAACATTCGATCTTCAGCACTTTACGAATGATTGGCCCACGCGTTAAAGTAACTATTATAAAATAAACGAAATTTAAAAATATATGGACTTACTTATCGGGACGTTTACATCACACCGCTTGAATACTTTGGATGAAGAAACACATTGAAATCAGTATTTTCGGCCAAATCCGCATTAAAATTTTCGAGTGTAAGTAAAATTTTCGGTAATTGTTAAAAGCATTTCTCACTACTTCATATAGTTTGTATAATGGAACTTATTGAAATGAGTATATTATCGGGTTCAATAAAATAGTATTTACAATTTATTTTTTCAGCCAAATCTGCATTCATGTTTTCGAGTGAAAGCTGGATTTGGTAGTTAAAAGCATTCATGATTTTATTAAATTATAGAATTAAGTTAAACGGACGAGCGGCAGGGTTAGCCCGCTTTGATTCTACTTAACTATATCATCTCTGCGGAATGGCTTCAAATAACATAACGCTCATATCAAAATGAGCCGATCTCTCTCCTCCAGAAATACAGCAAATCGACTGGCACAGGTAAATTAAGAAGGATGAATCTGTTTCATGTTTCTTTCATTAAGCATTACTGTCGTCGACAGACCCGAGGACAACAACACTCGGCCTGCAATAACTCGGGGAGAATGACAAAGAACAAAATTGTAGAACTGTAGGAAAAATTACATTAATTTTCTCTAACCCTGTATGGATAATGAATGGGTGTAGAATCCACCAGGAGTTTTGAGAAAATAGGTATTTAATTGTATTTCCTAACTTCATTAAATACCTCGCAGATTAATTAGACGGTTACACTTGAAACCATTTCCAGGCAAATATCTCACCAAAACAGGAAAATAATATTTATTAGTCAACAAACAAATACTTGGACAAAACTCAAAGTAAATTTACTTTCAAATTATAATAGGAGTCAAAATAAAATAAATAGCTTTAAAGAAAAGTAATTAGGAAAGTACAGAGAGATTCACCATTCCACCTCGACTCACCGACTTTAGGACGAAGAATAAATCTACTCCATCAAATTCGCTCCAAAAAGAAACCACAGTGGTTGTCCACTTCGCAGCACAAAACGTTCAGCCCTTAAAAATAATTATTAATGTCATCGCAACAGTCACACTTATTATTAGAACTGCATTCTTAGGTAAGCTTAATACTCTAAGGGCTTGATCACATAAATTCTGCGTTTTCTCTGACTCTACTTTGGGAATGTCATCCATGTTTTCGTACTCATTACCAAAATCATTTGTAACGGTTTATTTGCGTTCTGCGATGACAATTTATTACCCTATCTGCAGCAAATACTGTTCCATAAAACAACATATCCCTGTCGCTTTGACAAACAGTAGCACAAGAGTCACTTCCGTTGTTACAATAGTCCACTTGATTCCTTTTAATAAATAACCACCTACTGGGACAAATATTGTAAACTTCTGTAGTTCAGTATATTAAAAATCGCCTTTTTGCGGAGTAGTCACTATCCATCGCAAATGGAGATTTTAAAAGTCCTTTATATCTGTAACTATTTGAAAAAATGATGGTTGTCAAGAACCAATAATAACTATCAAAGCGTTTGCTCTTGTATTGAATGTTTTTGCAATACATGTGATTTTTGAGCCTTATTCACGAAATACCCAAGTACCGAGAATAGATTACCAAAAATCGGGCAAAACGGCAGGGGTCGGATTTTTATAAATCGCTCTGGAAGATTAATTATAAATTTCCCTGCTGAACCAAATGTCCCTGCAGGGAGGTCCTCAACGATTTCAAAAATTCCGGCTGAAAAAATTTCAACGATTTTCAAAATCCCTGTTGCAAAAAATAATATTCCTGCAAGTCGTCAAATCCCTGTAAAATAAGGTCAACCAATCTAAAAATCCCTGTTTGCCTAACAAATTTCCCTGAAACACGTCAACAAATTTGAAAATCCTGCCAGAAGTATTTTTCTCTGGGAAGAATCTTCCCGACTTCCCACAAAAATCCAACTCCTGCAAAACGGTAACACAAGAAATACCGAAAAAACTGAAATGATAACCGAGACCCTGACAGTCAACTCGAAAGGTTCAGTGTAAATTATTATATCTAGTCTCAAATATTTTACACTATCCAATGTTATGACCCTAAACCGTTGGGTATTAGAGAGCGTGATTTGTTTCCTGTTATGAATAAGTCAACTTGCCAGCAAGTGAATAACACGAAGAGTGAAAGTGATCAAACTATTTGATTGAAAATCTGGAATTATGAAATTGACCAAAGCTTTTGGAAGCCCCAAAGATTTTTAGGTCTTTTTAGATATCATCGCATATAAAACTGGAGTGAAATTCTTTTTGCAGATACTAGTATGAGTTGTTCCCTACCCATTTCAGGTAAAATCATGATTTATCAAAGACACTATCATCTGAAAACCAGTTGGAACTAACACAACGAATTGTTTTTTCTCAATAGGTTGTTCTAATTCAGATGTTAATCTACATACAACACTCGTTACACGTTTTATCCGAGGTGTTTAAGGTAATTATTTTTACTTGAAATGGAATTATCATATACACAAATGTTTTGTTTAATTTTAAAGTACTATTTGCACTACAGTACAACAAAATTAACTGTATTTATTGTATAGTACATAGTTACAATATTAATACATAAAACTTGCTTGTAATAAAAGTAGCACGAATATTAAAGTTGCCACAGAAATACATTCCTTAATGCACATATTACGAATTATTCATTTGATGTATTCCTCTGACGACTATCCAGATATTGTAAACTGTCTAAATCACTGTCCACAAAAACTCGAATGAACACTTCAATCCAAGCTGAGCAGATGTTTACACAAGGTTCAAATTTCTTAGGGGAGGCTACATTTCCACACTTTATGAATAGATCCTCAAAAAATTACATACAAATATTACAATCTATGTATAGCTCGAATACTTCCATCCCTGGTGCCTCTCTTTCGGCTTTTAAGAACTTTCTGTATTACCATTTTTTTGGGTTCTATTGTTCATTCCAAAAAAACCGATAGAAGTTTCCAACGTACTGGCATGATGGTATAAAATTTAACAAAATGTCTTAAATCTCAACGTACCCAAGTACTCGGGTACAATGATCCAGTTAAAAGCGTACCCGGCTGGTATACACCCGTTTTAAATCCTTGTACACGTACTCATACCCGTATCCGCAACCGAAATATGAAGCCGACCAAAGTGTACCCGGATAGTACCCAAAAGTGTTTGGGTACACTAAATCGGTACCCGGATAGTACCCAAAAGTGTTTGGGTACACTAAATCGGTACCCGGATAGTACCCAAAAGTGTTTGGGTACACTAAATCGGTACCCGGATAGTACCCAAAAGTGTTTGGGTACACTAAATCGGTACCCGGGAAGTACCCATACACATACCCAAGTAATGCCCTTATTGTGCTTACCAAAGGATAGATACTTAATTTTGTCTTCTGTATCTATTTGTCTCCACTGCTGTCTGAAATCTGGGACAATCTTAAATTTTGCCGAAAGTAGTGTCAGTCATAATTGCATAGCTATAAATAATAATATCATATACTTATAAGGATTTCATTGGATTGAAAGCATACATATGTGCGCTACACAGTATTTTAAACTTCAGTAGGATTTTAATTGGAAATTAAAATACCTTCCACGTGTGTTAAATTATGAGTTATGAAAAATTAATACAACTCACTTCTTCTAATTACATTATAAAGTAATAGTTAAATGTATGTGCTGTTGTTGACAGGAACGAGTCACCGTGTAATCAAAAACTTTTGTCGTCAATTTAAATTGCTTGAAATACTCACTAATCTAATTGGCTTACAAGATTGGTGTTAAATACAGTGTATATCTGCAGTGAAGTAGGACTAATTATATTCTACTTTTCCCTGAATTGTGGATTTCACATTTGAATTTTTGCAATAGTATTACTAGGACAATCTTCTTCTTTCCATGGAACATTGAGGTGTGTAGTAATATTTTGTCCGATTTACGAGTCTTTTCTCAGAGTGTCGGTGTATCGAAAGAAACGTTCTCATGCAAAACATAAGTTTCCTATTATTGGGTTAATTTTACCGTAGGTTGATAAAAACGAATGGTGCAAAATTCAACAAGATACAATAGTGTGTCACATCCCCAGTTCTCTATTATTTAATATTTGTATACGTTGAATACAAGAAACAGTAAAAGAAATTGAAATACAGAATTGGTGTTAGTTCGACTACCTGAATGTGAAAATATGCTTTTGCTATCCGGTAAAGTTTCTAGAATTTGAATTTGCAGCTCGGAAATTCTCGTGTTTGCGCTTCTATTGTGTGTAAGTTCAGAAATGGTTACTTTCGTTTAATAGTTTTCCAATTTTATAATTAGATCATTCATTAACAGTAGGTTCCGACAATTTGACCAATTTCGACAATATTCCACCAAAGCCGTCTGGATAATTGATTTGATTTATTGTCACTAATGCATACGCAAAACTAGCACTGTGTTCACTGAGAATTACCTATGAAGCGATTAATGTTGAAGTTAGCCGACATATACACATAATTACAATTATTTAGAAAAAGATTACATTGAGGACATAATCTCATTACTCAAGTTTAGTTTGTTATATTCTGTTTCATCTAGTCGATTTTACTGCCTTATTGAAAATGAAATGGTAGAATTATAATAGCTATCTCGCTTACATATTATTTCATAAATACGGTTGCCACTTCTAGTTTTATTGTAATTTGAAAATATTAATTTAAATAAGCAACAAAACCTACAGGATATAGAGGGTGAGAGTAAATATGAGTATTAAACGCAGGGATGAACTATCGGAACATTAAAAATTCCGATTCCAATTCCAATTACAATACCTGCTTAAATTTAATTTCGATTTACATTCCGATTCCGATGTTTCCAAATAATTAATTTTGAATTCAGATACCAATTATGTAATTCAAATACATTTAAATAATTCCTATTCCAATTCCGATTCTATATGTAACCTATAAATTAATGTTATTTTTGTCATTTTTAAATCATTCCACCACGTCATTTAAACATTTTGTTTACTCGAACAAACAACATGTTGTGCAGGGATTCCTCCGGTAGTCAACCGAGTTTATAGTTTTAAATTAAACGTAAAACAGAAAAAAGTCTTTCCACAGTAACCTAAGTTACTGGATTGCTCAAGATTACAGTTGCTTTTTGCTGGAGAATTTCAGAAAATTCTGAATCATTCCAACACTTGAACAAATTAATTCATTTGTCTCTTGTGCGGTCCATAATTGTTCCACAGAATACGTTGGAACATGTCTTTTATTTTTTATTTGTATTTCTAAATTTATATTGTAGTCGTTGTACTCATAAACAAATGATTCTGCCTTTCTTTTCATTTTTATTACTACGATAAAGAACTATTTGCGTAACAAAACATGTAGAAGTGTAAAGTGTAAAAGGTAAAGGTGCTATATAAAAGGTCGGAAAGGGCTCTTTATGGCTGTATAATGCAATATCAGAAATGGAATCGGAATTCATTGGAGTATCATTAAATTCTAATACCAACACCGATACTTACTTTCCAATTCCGATTAGAATTCCGATACCTTATTTTACAATAGATATTTTTAATTCCGATTCTTTTTGAATTCTTTTTCGATTCCGATTCCAATTCCGATTCCAATTTTCAACCCTGGTATTAAATGAAGTAAGAAGTTTGTCATTTATGCAGACATTAATGTGGACAAACACAAGAAGTTTTGGACCGAATTATGACATAACCCATTAATTCGGTTCCTAATAACTTTTAAATGGGCCTCTAATATTGTATTATAATGGTGAGGTATTTCCACTCAATGAGGTCAAAGTCTGAAGTCCAGGTTTGTATAATATTTTCAAACGGACTTTGACCTAAGCTGTAACAACAGTATTTCAACACGATCGTCCGAATTGAATGATTTTATCGACATTTCATCGGATCACTACTCTAGAGACTATTTCACAATAATTTTAGATTTTCATTTATTGGAGAAAATGAATAATACACATGGTTCAGGAAGCACAATCGAAGTTCAGTCGCGTTTAGTATTCTCCCTTTGTCATATAATTTAAGTAGCATTTACAAAACTCATGTATTAACTATTTTCGCCACTAATAAAATGTAAAAATAGTCTGATACGCTTGATGTTTGCATTCCACTACTTCTGTAAGTTCGCATTTCAATAGATTCGCCAAATACGAACAAATATTCTTTAAAATCCTAGTCCTTGCTTCATTACATAACTTTGCAAGTTCAAGCAAGATTTTGAAGGAATTGCTTGTCCTAATTTATATACTTGCAGGCATACATACAACTGGAAATTCGAGAGGCACCCATTTGAGGAACAATATAATCCACCAGAATTTTTTTCCAAAATGCTGGCCGTAGCTGACATGCAAGTGAATTGCATGTTCTTCAACATTCTCGCCCAAATGAATCTCGTGCCCTTTGGTTTCGATTTAAGCAACGGAATATACGAGGGGAAATCCAAACTAAGAAGATTGCTTTACAAGGGTCAAGTTTTGGTTACTGGATGCTGTGTCATGTACCGCTACATAAGACTTTTTCAATTTTTACTCAGCAAAACATACACAAATTTTGCCATACAGGGCTTTAACACGTTGATCAGTGTCTTCTCTGTGATTGGCATTTACGAGTCCTGTATAATGCACATCTATCGTTTCGAGCTCGCGTATTTATTTCAGGAAATAAAAAACGCCAAACAATTGGAGTGTGATTACAACTTTGGTAAGATTCTGCTATTTATAAATTCTGAGACATTTTGAAATTATACAACTTTCATAACTTTATTTATTTTCTGAATTATTTAGTTATTTACACTATGGTGCTTGTAACTGTTTTGCGAAAAATTCAAACACTGATTTTTTGGGTATTTTCAATTGAGCTGAATATTTAAGTGTAACTTGTTATTTGGAAATTTTTATTTCCAGGAAAGAATATGAAGCAAAATCTCAGATTTCTTAACTCACATTCATTTTTGGAATGTTTCTTTGTTACTCTTCCGATGTCCAGCATTTTCTTAACATTTTCGGTTTTAGCAGTTTTCTACGCTTTATACAACGCGGATTTCACCCTTTATTCCATGGTCCCTTCTGAGAATAAAAGCATTGGAATATTTTGTGTCTTAATGGCTGTAGACACCTTATCCATATTCCAGCTGTTTACATCTTTGCATGTCTCAATTTATTTTATACTCGGATCACTAAGACATTTCACGGAGGAATCACTTGAGAGATTTGAAAACAAGCTCAGGTACTTGTATTTTATATTTCCAACAAATATTGTGAATTATTAAAAAATGAATGCATGCAAAGGTGGAGTTCAAATTATTTTTGAATTTGTATAGAAATCCACTGAGCAGAATCGACCACAATATTTTGCTGGAAATTCTAACCGATATGCAACGACTTTCACTGAAAATACAAATTTTTAATGATGTATTTGCGGCAGTGAATTATGGAGCTAAAATGGTGGCAATAGTAACGGCAGTTTTGGGTATATTCATCGGCGTTCGCAATTTTAGCACCATGCCTGAGTTTGCCATCCCTTTAATGTTTCTGGGTATTTACGCCACGCTCATTATAGTGGTTCTGTATGACGATGCTTTTGCCATTCCTGCCAAATATCGCGAGCTGAAGAAGTTCATTATAACTGAGTCCCATCAAAGTAATGCGCAGAATAAGTATATTGAAAGGATCGCAAGAGGAGTCGAAAATTGTGGAATTAAAGCGGGTGGATTTTACACATTAGATCAAACATCCACGCCTTTATTTCTGGACTTTGTAGCAAAACAAATCTGCAGCTTGCTCGTTGCTTTTTAAGGAAATGTAGACTTAGCTATTCAATATGGTTTTATTAATTAAAGATTTTGATTTGGTAGATTAGTTTTTAGTCTAGATTGTATTGCTATGTGCATCGATTTTTCTTGTGATAATTATTGTTGTTAATACATTAGTATATGTGTAGGTTAAGATGGTTAGTGTGGTCAGGAAAAGCAGTCTAATCTAGTTCATAAAAACTTCATTGCAATTTCATGAAACTGGACAACTAAGAAGCACGAAATGTTACTATGCACAAGCTCAGCATTAATAACTAAAAAGCAGTTTACCTCAGTTGTAGTTAAATAAATTTTTTCCTTGACTCGTAAGCAATTTATGCATGAATTTTATGGTTCAAGAATAATTAATGTTGAATAATAATTACATAATATAAACCTCGTATCTTCATTCAATTTGTGCACCCTCATCCATAGCATTTGATCGTTAGAAATTTACTTATGATTAAGGTTCTCAACGGATCGGATATATCCGAGCGAATACGAATCGGATACGAATACGGATAGAATAAAACTGAGGATTATCCGATCCGATATTTATCCGAACGGATCGGATATGCGATTCCCATTCGAAAACAATCGTGGATAGGATCTGTTAATGCTTCATAAACTATCCGAACGGATCGGATGGAGACTTTTTTGCTTTACGGATAATCAAACGAATTTTTGAAAACATGACGACCACTCAAACAATTGATATCTGCTACAATCACCGACATGACATTAGTTCAGGGATTTCTCAAATCGTTTTGGATTTTTTCAGTTCAACTTTTGTAGCAAGCCTAGAACCGAACCTCACGAATATAAGCATATACACATTCAAGTATTTACGTGTTGACCAGAAAAATTCAGACACATTTTGAAATTTAGCTGCTTATTCTGGTTACCTGTTCTTATAGGCTCCAAATTGTTAATGCTTTCTAGTAAGTTTTTGAGAATATCTGATATGCGAAACAAACGAACTATTAATTCTTAAATCGTTTATATTAAATGGTTTGCCAAACACACATACACATGTGCACGGTATCTTCTGCCATTACATTTCGTTATAATTTAACAGTACATTATATTTAAAACTAAAAGCCCAGCTCTAGGAGCAATTTCAATTTCTACAATTGATTTGTGTATCCGCAGATAGGATCGGATATCCGCGGATAGGATCGGATATCCGCGGATAGGATCGGATAGATCCTTTTTTGCATCCGACGGATTCGGATAGAATAAATATGTCATCCGAAAATTTACGGATAAGTTTCGGATAAGGTTATTTTTAATCCGATGGAAGCCGATAGGAGCGGATACGCTTCAGTTTTATCGGGCAAAATTCGGATCGGATAGGATTCGGATAGGATAAGGGAATTATCCTATCCGTTGAGAACCTTACTTTTGATAGATCTCCACTTTAAAGTAACTATTGTAGAATAAACGAAATTTAAAAATATATGAAATCATGTAGATCTCACATCATTATATAGTTTGGATGATGGAATTTATTGAAAGAAGTATTTTGTTGAGTTCAATAAAATGGTATTTTTTTTTTTTTCGAATAAATCCTCATTCATGTTTTGGAATAAAATGAACCGTGGAAGTCAAACTCGGCATTTGTATACCTTTATTTCGACGTGATAATAAATAATCTCTTTGCAAGCTTAAATACTTCCATGTATTTCCAAAACACGTATTGCTTTTATGTTAATTTAAATGTTCACAAATGACATTGTTACCATTGTTTTACAGATTGCTGATTCTGTACCCTGCTTAAACTATTGACGTTTTTATTTGTGGTAAGAAGGCATAAACGCAAACCAATTCCTTAATTTTAATATCAATAAATTACGGAAAGCTTTAACTTTCCACGAAAAATTCACTATTATAAATGTTCATGCGTGAATATCTCTTGTGTAATAGGTTAAATTCCAAATATATTCAATAATTCCATCACTGCACAAATATACCGTCGTCTCAATGAGAAAAACAACTGCACAAATTAAGATGGCCCAAAAAAATGCATAAAATATTGAAACAATGGAACTTCCCATAGATATAGGATTGACAGAGCTGGACTCGCTATCCCTACACCGAGATCTATTTTTAAATCTAATATTATGCCATTTCTCCCACAAAATATACAACCCACTATTCATCAACACAAACGCACGCTTAGCAGCATAATTGTATTTTTCGCTGAATGCTGGCGCAAAATTAAGACATACTGTCGTCCGCAGGAACCCATCCATCGGTGCTCTTCCATTATGGGCAAATCTTAAGCCCGTTTCCCTCATTTTGCCTCTGGTATGAACCCAGTAGTATTTTAAATCATCCGCATAAAAAACGAATGCCGTTTGTCGTAACGTTAGGTTTTTCATAAAAAAGGAAGTTCCCAGATTTCGGCTGACGCAGGTAAATTGGGAAGGATGAATCTGCTTCTTGTTTTTTTCATTAAGGATTACCCGATCTGCAGAAAATTTATTTCCATAAAAGAACACGTCCTTGTGACTTTGGCAACCAGGAACACAAGTAAAGTCACTTATGTTGTTGCAAGCCCATCTGTTCGCTTTTAATAAATAGTCTCCAGCCGGAACATATAAAGTAAAATTTTGAAGTTCTTTTAAAAATCTCCATTTTGTGGTGTATTCACTATCGATTGTAAACGCAGATTTTAAAAGTCCTTTGTAACTATTTGAAATAATGATGGAGGTCAAGAGCCAAATAACAACTATCAAAGCGTTGGCTTTCGTATTAAACATTTTTGCAATAGATGTAATTTTGGAGCCCTGTTCTAATAAACTCCCAAGCACCGAGAGCAGATTGAGCACAATGGTTACTACATTTAGCCTCCTACCAAAAATCGGGCATAACGATAACGCAAGAAATACCAAAATACCTGAAATGGCAACCGATATCCAAACAGTCAACTCGAAAGGATCAGTGTAAAGTGATATATCTAATCTTGAATATTTCACACTATCCGATGTTATAAACCTAAACCCTTGTGTATTAGAGAGAGGAATTTTTTGACCGCCACTAATAAATAAACTTGTGAGTAAGTGGATAGCAGGGCGAGTGAAAGTGATCGAACCATTTGGTTGAAAATCTTGAGTTATGAAATTGAACAAGGCCTTTGGAAGTTTCCAAGGATTTTCACGTCTTAAAGGATGCCCAAGTGTAAGCTCCAGATTTTCTTGAATCCCAGGCTTTTCTTGATACTCACTGCCAAATGCGCGTCCATATCGCCACTTAACTCTCTTACCATAATTTGTTACGGAATCAAATGTTTCCCTCATTTTTTCCAGGCAGTTGGTGGTGGAGCAAGAAAATTTTACACTGCATCTTTCAGAAAACCAGCAAATGTAATAGCCCCCGAAATCACTTCCAGTTCTCGTCATCTCCGTGGTAAGCACGAAGATTGGAATTATAAAAAACCTTTTTTGTATACCTCCAGCAATCTTGTAGAGAAGATCATTAGTTTGCAAATTAGAATGAATCATGATGACCATTTCGGGGAACATTCTTTGTAAGCGAATATTCTCTGATGCAAAATGGACTAGCTGAACTTGTTTTTTGGCGTCAGGAAAGTTGAGTGTCGAAGTATTTCCCGTAATGATGATACTCACACTGCAGCGTATATTTTGTATCTTAAAAGATTTGGCTTCTACACCAGTTGGTGGATAAAATTTAAATTTATATTTTTTGTTATTGAAGGATTTCAATTTATAAGGAATTTTTACTTGACTATAGTCGATTGAGTTCTCAATTTGAAGGATCAAAAGTAAGCAAGCTTCCAGTTTTTTAGTAAGTGGGTGCAAGATGTCTCTTTGACTTATTATTTTGAAGCATTCTATCAGGTGGCTAAAAAACCAAGTTCGGATGAAAAAATTTAAAGGTTTCATTTGATATAAAGTTGGATTTTGAAGATAGCAATATGAATTTTTTCTTTAGCTGTTCTGAATAAAAGCATGATTTGGCAAAGACACTACCATCTGAATAGCAGTTCAAGTTAAGCACGCTTGAAGTTGGTTCTTTTTAATAGGTTGTAGTAACGCAGATATTAATTTATGAACATACAACACACGCTATTAGACACGTGTTTTATCCAAGCTATTTAAAAAATTACGTTTGCTTGAAATGGAATCATTATAAACCCGAAAAAAATGATAATATTTTAATCAGTGGTATTTATACGATAATACAACATAATTAACTGTATTTATTATAATAGTTGGTACAATAATTCCGCATAATAGTTAATTCACGTTACCCAAATTAAAATTGGTCGTAATAAAAGGTATCACGATTATAAAAATTGCCACAGAAACACATGCAATTACGTGCAAATTATTGATTCAGTTCAGTATTCTTTAGGTAAATGTTTAGATATTTTAATGCGTCCAAAATCATCGTCCTCAAAACCTCAAAAAGTTTGCAAACAAACAATATAATTTTTGTGAATTCCAGTAACAGAGGCTATACACACTAACCGTCGAGCTATTTATTTATTTGGCTAAACCTTACTTGTATTTCAATGAATTACATTTTCTTAATTATACCTCATTCAACTAAATCTAATTAATTCTCGTCGAACATGATTGAATCAAAGAAAAAGAATATAACAAACATTTCTCCCAAAACAAATCCACAGTGAAAATCAAACTCTCGGTTTGACTTAAAACGGCTTCAAAAAGGAAACCCAGTTCAAACCAAAAATGTTATGGAAAAATTCAATCACCATCTTGCACGTCCGTAGAGAAATCAATGAAGTCCAAACGAAGAGTGGTTAAACAACCGGGGGTTAATTATAAAAAATGAAGCACCCAAGAAGTTCCTATTCTTCCAACTCCCAGTCGATATTCAAAAATATTATCGACACGAAGGACATTTTAATCCAGAGAAAAATAGTAAAGGAGAGTCAGTAATGATGACCTGGTTGCCATGTGAAATTAACTATCAATAATAACAAACGGACAATTTCAAAAAATTGTATAATTACAATTAAGCTAGCCGAATCCGATGTACGTGAAGATTGAATGAGCGCCCTCATGAGTGCGAGGGTGAGCGCATAATTATTTCTTGTTGCGCTCAGGAGCTTGAGGGCGATTACAAAATGTGAACAAAATTGTGAGGTGGCGTGAGAGCGAGGGAAATGTGATTCATGTATAATTAGCGTGAGTTGAGGGTGAGCGAAATTAAAATGTGCATCTATGCAATCCATAGCTTGAATTATTCTTATTTCAGTATTGCCTCTCCTTCGGCGTGTAAGATCTTTCCGTACAAGATTGACGATCCGTGGTCCATAAAAGCATTTCATAACGTTGTAGTTGCACAGAATTCAATGGGGATTTATATGTTCTCAAATCAAAAATTGCGATCTTCGGAAACGAAAATGTGAAGCAAGGATTATGACTTGTTTGTAAGAATAAATAAATGCATGCTTCCTTCTTGCCTCATATTTT
The DNA here is from genome assembly GCA_947179485.1 of Allacma fusca. Taxonomy (NCBI): domain Eukaryota; kingdom Metazoa; phylum Arthropoda; class Collembola; order Symphypleona; family Sminthuridae; genus Allacma; species Allacma fusca. The sequence continues at coordinate 36,352,032 of OX359245.1, read as the reverse complement.
TAAGAATGAATTCTATTCTGAAGAAATACTAATGCTCCAGTACCTTGACTACTATATGGATAGTTTCGGGCTAAAGGGTTAAAACAAATTTTGAAAAATCTGTGAAACGATTTTCGGGAGTTTTTTTTGGGACAGTAATTGTATAATCAAATTGCAATCAAACTTCAATCAAATTTCAAGGGATTTGAAATATTTCTCCATTGCCTCTTATGTGGGCTAGAGTGGGGTCAATTCGTTTCTTGGTACCCTATACAATGAACACTCATTGTCTCATGAAATAATACTCTATAGGCCTACCCTGTAGTTATTTTCGTGGGTATCACTTTGTAGGTTTTTCACAGACACTTCGTATCATACAGTATACACTTTGTTGTTTGAACTGGCAGTCTGCTTCATGAAAATCGCGTACACTATTAGGAATATAAACTACTGTATGAGTTCAAATCGGTCAAATGTTATGTTCCCAGTAAACGGTCAGCAACATTTCATCAATAAGGTATTGATAGCAAAAATTAAACCACATGTAACTAATAATAAGTAAATTTAAGGTTCTATGAACCAACAAAATATGGAGTGATTATATCATATCGGCTACATACATACGGGTGCGCCATGATGGAGGGATTACTTTTTGGGGGAATTTTGTTGAAGGATATATAAATGTGGACGTTAAAGCTTTAATTCGATTGAAATAGTAAAACTCAAAATTTCATGGACTTTCAAAACTTGAAAATCCTTATGGGATTTAACATTGAAAATTTCTACAAATACTGGTCCCTACATACCTCACCTACCTATGGTACCGTTTTAAATTTCGCAACTTTGGTGACGTGTCCTAAGAGAACGGGCAAAATGCACTCGAGTTACATGAGTTTTGAAACATACTAGGGGTGTACTGAATCATGAGCTATGCTTTGTTTGAATCCGCGTGTACCATCCCAAAATCTTACCTTGTAAGTATTACTTTGCTTCATTTCCAATTTTCAGTTAAAAATCTTAAAAATAACTTGCTACGGTCCTACAAGCAGGGATGAAATATCGGAAAAAGAAAAATTCCGTTTCCAATAACAATACCTGCGTAAATTTAATTTCGATTTAGATTCCGATGTATCCAAATAATTAATTTTGAATTCCGATACCAATTAATTCAAATCCTTTTAAAAAATTCCGATTCCAATTCCGATTCTGTGCATATAACCTATAATTTATTACTATTTTTGTAATTTTTATCTGTGCATATAACCTATAATTTATTACTATTTTTGTAATTTTTAAAGTTATTCTACCATGCCATTTAAGCTGATTGTTAACTCGAACAAACAACACGTTTTGCAGGCATTCTTCCGGTAGTCGACCTCGTTTAAAATCAAATGTAATGTGGAAAAAAGTTCTTACACAGTAGCCTGAGTTACTGCAATGCTCAAGATTACAAATGTTACTTGCTGGAGAATTTCAGAAAATTCTGAATCATTATCATTCGCCATTTGAACAAAAATTTCCTTTGTGCGTTCCATAGTTGTTTCACAGAATACGCTATAATATGTCTTTCATTTTGATTTTTTGTATTTCTAATACAATCGTAGTAATCTTGAACAAATGATACTGCCTTTTTTACATTTTAATTACTACAATACAGAACTATTTACGCAAAAAACAATGAAGAAGTGTTAGGCATGGGCAGTAAAGGGCTCTCTATGGTTGTATAGTGTTATGCCATAGAAATGGAATCGGAATTGATTGGAATAGCATTAAATTCTAATACCAATACTGATACTTGCTTTCCAATATTGATTCGAATTCCAATACCTAATTTTACATTATTTTTAATTCCGATTCTGATTCCAATATTTTAAATTTTCGGATTCTTTTTCGATTCCGATTCGAATTCCGATTCGAAAATTCAACCCTGCTACAAGTAAGTCCCGCAGCACGTAAACTCCGGCGAAGTCGTTTTAGTAATTAAATTATGTGAGCTGCTAAATATAAAATCCAACATTATGTTTAACGCTCGAACCCGCATTCAAGTTCGTCAGGGTTTGATCAGGTCAGGTGCAAGAGGTCAACAATTCTGTATATTCCAACTTGAATGGTAAATTCCCCCGATTTCATCATGAGGTAGAATGAACTAAGGTTGGGTTAACCTGAATAAACATTTGCTGATATTTTTCTAATTTTATTATTTTTTATATTTCTATCAAGTACCTTGATGAAGTTTGAGTTACGTACTTTGTGGCATCATTTATACAAAATTTTATTCCTTTACGACTATAAGGTATCCAACTACGTATGAACAAATTAAAAACAAATAATGGTATTTAAGAGAGAGTAAATCGTTTCACCTGACACTGATACAACGATTCACATGTCGCTTATTTTCGATTGCACATGCAGTGTAGACGTTTTTGATTTATACGAAGAGGCCACAAAAGCAAAACAGTTCTTTAGTTTTAATATTAATGAATTTCGGCAAGCTCTAAATATCTGTGCAAAATTCGATATTAAAAATGTTCTTGCGTGAATATCTCTTGTATAATATATGAAGTTCCAAATGCTTTCAATAAATCTGCCCTTGGATGATCGTATTACAGTCTCAATGAGAAAAACAGCTGTACAAAACAATGTGGTCTACAAAAATGTACAAAATATATAAACAATGGAACTGTCCATAGCTATAGGCTTGAAACAGCTTGGCTCACTTACCCTTCGCCCAGATTTGCTTTTAAATCTAATATTATGCCACTTCTCCCATAAAATATACAAACCACTTGTCACCAGCGCATAGCCACGCTTGGTAGCATAATCATATTTTTCACTGAATGCTGGGGCAAAACTAACGCAAAATGTCGTACGTAGAAACTCATCCGCAGGAGTTCGTCCGTTGTGGGCAAACTTCAACCCCGTTTTTTAGGGCAGCGCAGCGCCCTTATGCAACTGTGATGGACGTACGTCCTGGTGTCCGTACGTCCGTATGTCCGTATGTCCGTACGTCCGTACTTCCGTACGTCCGTACTTCCGTACGTCCGTACGTCCGACACTTCGAACACGAATACTCACGAACTACCCAACCGATTTGAACCAAAATTTACACAGCAAAGCGTAGTGAGCTAAAGTACCCTGGGATAGATTTTAGTCAAAATCGGTCGATCAGTTTGACCTGAAAAAATTATTTCATCTCAGGTCACTTGCCTTCGACCCCAAATACTCAGAAACTGCTTAACCGATTTTAACCAAAAATTACGAAGCAAAGAATCGTACCTTAGCGACCTCTGGGATACATTTTAGTGTAGATCGGTCAAACCGCTTGACCTTAAAAATTATTTCTAGTTATACTATGCATTTTTATGCCATTTCCTATCAGGCTTCAACCAAACTTTATATAGTGACTTTACATACCTTAAGCACCTCAGTCGCTGATTGTGGTCAAAATCGTTCACGCAGTTTGACCGTAAAAAATTATTTCATCAAAGGTCATATATGTATTACTATGCACTTTTATGTCATTTCTTATCAGACTTCAACCAAACTTTATATAGTGACTTTACATACCATAAGCACATCAGTTGCTGAATGTGGTCAAAAATTTTCTTTATCATCTTCTACAAACCAATAATGCATAAATATTGTTTCATAAACATTTAAACTTTAAGTGCTTCAAATTTAATACTTTATTACAAATTAACAACAAACACTACTTATAGCATCAATACAAAGCATTATGGTCAGAGGATCCCAGAGACTATAACACAATCAACAAATCAATATGGTAGTACGAGCAATATTGCCAACAAAGTACACGGTGATTGTATCATTTTGTGCATAAATTATTTTGGCACATATTCTCCGATCAACTATCATCCTCTCTACACAAATTTTACTTTATTTAAAAACCTCTACAAAGCTGCGCTGCCCTTCGCAGTGCGCCCCGTGAGGGGCGCGTTGAATCGTTGCGAAGCGACGATTTTTTTCATTACATCTTTCGTCAAACCCCAGTAGTATTTTAAATCACTAGTATAAAAAACTAATGCGGTTTGCGGCACCGTCAGAATTCTTGCAAAAAAGGAATCTGTCAAATTTCGACTGATGCAAGTAAACTGGGAGGGATGAATATCTTTGCTGTTTTCATGCGTAAGCATAACCGCATCAGCAGCAACTCCAGTTCCATAAAAAAACACACCATGTTGGCTTCGGCAACCAAAGGCACAAGAAACTTCACTTCTGTTATTGCAAGCCCAATTGTCCTCTTTTAATAAATAGTCACCAGCCGGAACATATAATGTATAATTTCGAAGTTCTTTTACAAATCTCCAGTGTGTAGAGTAATCATTTTCAGTAGTAAATGCGGATTTTAGAAGACTTTTGTAACTGTTTGAAATAATTATCACAGATAATAGCCAAACGACAACAACCAAAGTGTGGGCTTTTTTATTGGGATGTATCACATTGGAAGACATTTTGGAGCCTTGTTCTATCAAAGTTGCGAATACCCAAAACAGATTAAGAACAGGCATCGTTATTCTCAGACTTCCCGTTGAATTTGGGCGCAATGATAACGAAAGAAATACCAATGTAGCTATTACTTGGACCGATATCCAGACAGTCGAATCTAAAGGATCGCTATAAATAGAATGATCAAGTTTTGCATATTTGACGCTGTCCGAGGTGATAAATCTAAATCCTTGGGTATGGGAAAGTGGAAAATTTTGACCTCCAGTAAGATATAAACTTGTGAACAAATGGACACCAGGATATTTGTATGCGCTTGAACCATTTGTATGATAATCTTGGGTTATGAAATGAAACATTGTTTTTGTAAGTTTCCAAGGATTCCTGCGCATCAGCGGACTTCCAAGTGTAAGCTCGAGTTTCTCCTGAAACCCAGAATTCTTCTGATACTCTTCCCCAAATGTTCTTCCATAACGCCATCTAATGTTTTTACCAGAATTTGTTACGTAATTAAATGTTTCACTCATCGCTTCTAGACAGTTAGTTAAGGAGCAAGAGAATTCAACTCTGCATTTATGAGAAAACCAGCAAATATAATAGCCCCCAAAATCAGTTCCAGTATTGGTCATCTCTGTGGTAAGCACAAAGGTCGGAATTATGTAAAACATTTTCTGTATACCCGTCGCAATTTTGTGAAGAAGATCATTAGGCTGCGAATTAAAATGTATCATGATGACCAATTCGGGAATCATTCTCTGTAAGCGATTATGATGTGATGTAAAATGCACCAGCCGAGATTGCTGTTGGACTTCCCAAAAACGGTTTTCCGTAGAAATATTTCCTGTAATGATGATACTCGCGCTGCAGTGAATACTTTGAGCCTTAAATGACTGGGCTTCTACACCGATCGGAGGATAAAATTGAAATGTGTAATTCTTGTAATTAAATGATTTCAATTTATAAGGGATTTTCACTTCACTGTAGTCAATTGTGTTTTCAATCTGGAGGAACAAAAGAAAACATTTGCTCAGGTTCGGCGTAATTCTTTGCAAAACGTCCTCTTGATTTAATATTTTGTGACATTCTACTAAATGATTCAGAAACAAAAATCCGATGATCGTTTTTATAAAATTCATTTTGCACAACATTCCTTCTACAGGTTTCAGTTTGGATATTATTATTTGAGTTCCAGAAAGAAATCCCGACTGAATGTGAATGAACTAGAGCAGCATTATGTATGCTTAAAGAGTATTGAACTTCCCATAAACGCTACCAAACACGTGCGTTATTTGTCGATTGTTAAGCAAAAACTGAAAGCATTTCCTCTTCTAAAAAAGCTTGCACAAACACGCACGTTTTTATACCATATTCGACTATGTTAGCTGCCTTTTTTGCAATGCATTGGAAGTGAGAAGTTTAAATTGTGATTTTAATATACTATACGTGATATAATCAAACCAATTTGTTTAATTCTATAAACGTCCGACATTAGTAAAACGCATTTTTTCCATTTAAATTTGTTTCTGTAGAATCCATCCTTTATTATAACTAGTACGCCGTCGAACAAAAACTGTGTTAATCTATGGGCTATGCTATCTACAACTTTACGTTAAACGTAAATACGTATAAACCTTCCAATAGCTTAAAATGAAGATATTTGTTATTATAGCTATTTAGTTGGATGCTTTTAAGATGTTAGCATCGGAAAACAGAGATGAAAAAAATTTTGAAGAACATTTTTACTTTTTGATAACTTTATTTGTGATATAGTGTGAAGCCACACTGACTTGTTCAGTCACCAATTGAACCGGTAATTTCAATAAGAAATATCGGCCTGCTTTATCCCTGTGTAAGAAAATATCTTTGCTGCAAACTAGATCATCTTCCAGTGGGATATTTTAGTTGCGTGGCCGCCCGCGGCCCGTAAATATTTACCCCTGCCCGCCCGGCCCGAAATTTAAGTTCAACGATAAATCCCGAACCGGCCCGCAAAATTTAAAAAATCCCGCAGCCCGCCCGTAAAAACCAGTTCAGCTTGTAAATCCTTAGCTAGACTCAGAACAATTTGCTCATACAATTTAGCATTTTCGACTTTTTCCGAATGAAATTGCTAATAGCTGGGGTTGCTTCCACTACGGAATTCTTACAATTGTGTTTGGCCAGAGTTTCCGGCACTCATTTCATTACACATAATTTATGGAAACCAATAGTCGACCAGTAGCTGTTTAAATGTTGTCCAAAATTATAATTTTCCGGCTATTTCATGCAATTCGTTGTATTGAATGTTCACTAACGCTTTAATTTTGGTATCGTTGAGCACTTATGGTGATTTTTCTGAATTTATTGCGATAATCAATTCTGGATTCTCATTACCAATAGATACGTGAATTATTAGTAAGATACAGCTTCTAGCCAAAATGAAATGTTCCCAAGCATTGAATAACGAAATGAAACTAGTACTAGTGAATAATAATAAAACGATGGATGATTTTTAGGTACCAAAACCGGTATGGGTAAGACATTGAGTTCGGAGGTCACAGCTGGGTCATGGTGTCACCAACTGGAACCAAACTGAACAGGCAACTCATCTGGGTTTCACCAAATGTTCTAGCCTATTTGCGGGAAATTCGAATGATTTTTAGGTACCAAATCTGGCATGGGTAAGATATTGACATCGGTGGTCACAGCTGGGTCATCGTGTCACAAACTGGAACCAAACTCGACACACGTTTAATATGTGTCTAGTCAAAGCCCTAGTTCTAATCTGGGCCAGTTTCATCACCGTTTAAATTATGAAACCGGTACCGACGCTCTTTGACCTCTTGAGGTCAGTGTCTTGGAATTTTGAGGTCATATCTCTCTGAATTGTTTGTGCACATTATTTATTTTTTTATCTTGCCATTTTTGATGTTACATTGCTAATTTTCACTGTTTGAATTTTTTGGTACCCTACGAGCCCCCCCCCCCCGTCATTTTTTGCTATCTTTGACTCGGAATATCTCCGAATCCCGTCGTCAGATTTGATTGGGGCAATTATCAAAAATGATCTACGCAACAAGGCGCGCCCTGCAGTAATTTGTTTGTTAAAATCGAACACATGGCATTTTCTCGTAAGGATTGTGCTGTGTCCTGTATGAAATGTTTTCAAGAGTAAATATGTTGTTCTTTGTTTGAATCATATAAACAGTTATAACCTTTTTAGAGCTCGCTGAAAAATCCACACCAACTTCCTACGTCAAGGTGTCAAAACACATTAAAATTATGTGTAATCAATTTTTAACTTAAAATCCTACTGTACTTCACTTCCTAGTCAGTTTTTGTGTTCGTGAGAGAAGTTTTGAAAATATGGGAAAAGATTTATTAAATGAAGGGGAATTAAATGTAGTTTCTAACATATGTACCTTCTACTGTGGTATCTATAGCTTGGGTGGGGGATAAATAGTTTCTTGCTACTCCGTAAGCTTGATGCTTGTTTCATCCTCGGAGAAAATTCTCCTGCTTAGCTGGCGTATTTCTGTTTGCAGGGAGAACAGTAAGATACATACATATATACAGAACCTTATGATTATAAAATTGCATTTTTGGAAGTTCTTAAAATTGAGTCCATAAGATACCGAAGTCCATCCGAAATTCGAATCGCTCCTCAGGCCCTATGTCTGACAGGCCAAATCAATGAGGCATTTCAGCAACAACATTAGCGGCATGTAAAAAATATTTTGAAGCTATCTTCTAAGGTTTTGCTTGCTTAACTATTATCCATGTTCATGGCTTAGAAATAATTCTTGAAGGAGTAACAATAAAGGCATATATGTTTTGTAATTCTAACTCCACCACCTTGTATACATATGTCTTATTCTGTGTCAAAAAAAATTATGGTGTGTTAAATCTGGAAATTTGAGGGTAGTAAATTGTGCCACCTGTCCCCCTGTTACGCAGCCACTGATGTCTTTAAATATACTTAACATATCTCTTTAACAATGTTACATGATCCCTCGCACTCAATCTCATAGTATGCCGTTTCTGATGATACAGAGCGGTTACACTCGTAAGTACGTAATATAAAGCCTTTTTGACGCTGAATTGCTCTGATAAAACCACCGTATATTTGTGGTTCCCTCAATTTTTATAATTTCAAGATTTTCTAAATGTACCTATATTTGTCTCATACTGAATTAGAGTAATTACCCCAAATATTTATGGATGTTATTATATAATTATTATAGTTAAATTAAGTTGCTTCCATTACATATACTCTTGTATCTACTATCCTCTCTTCTAAGTTCAAAGAGTGGATAGTCTCCGTCTCCGTCTTCGTCTCCGTCTCCGTGATGGTAAGATTCAAATATTCGCGCGCTTTTTTTATTGGCTGAGCCAGCAATAACTGGCTAAATAAATTATTAAAATTATTTTTTTTAAATTAAAAAAAATATTAAAGCGTTATACTGTTTTGCGCTTTTTCTTTTTTTTTGAATGAAAATAATGTTGCTCAAATGAAAAAGGATGTTAAAAAGTCTTAAAACTCGAAATTATTTTAAAAAACTTTTTTAATTTTTTTTTGCGGATTTGAGATTCAAAAAGCGAGCTTTTTTTTATTTGCTGAGCCAGCAATTATATTAGCTGACTAAATAAATTATGAAAATTATTCTAAAAAAATTAAGCATTATACAGTAGCAAGGGCGGCGACATTGCACGGGCAGCCGTCCACAACCAAGACGGCCCACTCACTCTTTCAAATTAGAAGAGAGAATCATTTTAAAAAATTTAAAGCAAAATTAAATGAAAAAATCGTTTTACCGTACATTAGTCAACACATTTACTAGGGTTGTGCAGCTAGCTATTGCATACAACTGTTATTTACTGTCTACCCTTTTTACATTTTCCTCGCTAAGCCAGCAATTTGCTGGCTGTGCAGTGCTCGTATCACACTAAAAGTATGATTTTCCAATTCTGCAATATGATTGTTTTGTTATCTCTGTAAAATTTGTGTATGAGCATGAGCCCGATCGTAAACACAATAAATACATACAAACATACATATAATTATAGGACAATATATAGCATAAGCTGACCACCTGAATATGATATAATAATTTACACACATATAAACATTAAACGTAATAATTATAGAACATCGGAACATCATTGTATTTTCCTTTACAAATCTTTTATGTAGATAGTATCCATTTAGTAATATAAAATTATTGTTCGGAAGTATTTCTAGCTTCCCAAGGAATTTCCTTTCAAATCTTGCGAAAGTGGTCGGCTAAATACCACACGCAGCATTTATTAGTATGTAATTGCAGTAGTCTTAACGATGAATTGCATTTTTAAGACAAAGTTTGTTTCCAGGGAATGTGGGAATTAAATTCAGACTGCGTAATTATGTACAATCAAGTGTTGTAAGTATAAAATTGGCAACGTGAAGTATGTTGAGCTGATGCAATTTGTTCCCGTCTCAATTAGAACGAGCTTATGGAATAGAATACAATTTCATATACTAATAAGCTCATAGGCTCCACAATGTAGAACGTATTAAAAATCATATCATTATTTATATGTATGTACTTCAGAAACTAATTCTACTTCAACATACAATTAGGCACATGATTATTCACTACGTGTTCAAAGTTCATTCCGAGCTAGCCGAAATCCTGCCACAAGGCAAGTCCACTGACATGTGTTTCCACATTATCAATTTTTCTTATAAAAGTTAGCCTCATTGGAATATTGTATCTCGATTGCTGATCAAATTTTGTAATTTACTACATCTCCAATTAGAATCGTTGCTTCATTATACCACTGTTGGAACATTTACATTTAACTCTTTCCATGCATAGCTGCTGAACAGACAAGCAGTGTGCCGAGATCACAGAAAATATTATTAATTTACCCCCTTGTAATTATGTAAGATAATTTCATTGATCTTCGTCAGTTTTAAAATATTTTGATTCCAGGAAAGCCAAGCCAGATATTTCAAAATAAGTTTTAAATATATTTTAACATTGACCACGACATCACGTTTATTTTCCCTCTGCTATTAGAAACATCACCATCGGACAAACAATCATCGTTTATTTAAGGTGGGCTCAACTACGAACGTCTCTACACCCCCTGTATTGTATTACATTGAGCGCATTTCAAAATTTTCCGTTACAAGCTTCGGAAAAATATCATATTTTTAACAATTTTAAAAAATATGAAAATTTGAGCAATTTTACACAATGTCAAAATTTGAACAATTATAAAAAATATGAAAATTTGAACAATTTTAAAAAATATAAAAATTTGAACAATTTTAAAAAATATGAAAATTTGAGCAATTTTAAAAAATGTCACAATTTGGACAATTTTAAAAAATATTAAAATTTGAGCAATTTTAAACAATACAAAAATTTGGACAATTTTTAAAAATATGAAAATTTGGCCAATCTAAACAACGTGAAAATTTGAGCAATTTTACAAAATGTCACAATTTGAACAATTTTAAAAAGTATGAAAATTTGAGCAATTTTAGAAAAAATCAAAATATTTGCAATTTAAAAATGCCGAAATTTGAACAATTTAAAAAAAGGAAAGTTTGAACGATTGAAGAAGAAAATGTCAGAATACGAGCAATTTTAAAACTATCAAAATTCGGGTAATTTTAAGACTTCATAATATTTTTTTACAAAATTAGTCGAGCAGTTGAGGAGGACAAGCTCACTCAAGGACAACAATATTTTATAAGGGGTCAACCTAAAAATTATTTTAGAAAAGCTATTTCTCAATTTCCTGCAATTCGGTCAACTTGTACGTTTCAGTATAGCGGCCAATAGGGTGCTAAGCTTGTCAGTTCGATTTACCAGGAGCCACATTTCTACAGTATCGGACAACCCTTACTAAACCCAAAGAAAGGTAGTTGTGCCAAGATTTTTGCTGCTCTATATAAAGAATGAATTTTACAGTCAGCGTTGTATCAGTGTTCGAGAAATAGAAAAGGATATTGTGTTTCAAAGCTCATCCACATCTATTGCAAAACTAAAAGTTCTTGTCATTCATAATGGAAAAGACTGATTGTGAGATGACCATACCAAAATTCTTCGCAAATAAATCTATCTTTTTGACGGGAGCTACAGGATTTTGCGGAAAAGCCATTCTGGAAAAATTACTTCGGGGATGTCCCGAGATCACAAAAGTGTTCGTTTTTGTGCGGAGCAAAAACAACAATTCTGGAGAAGATCGAATTACGAAAGTTTTACAAACTGAGGTATTTTTCTGAAATCACACATATTATTTGCTGCCATTGTATGTCCCATATACAATATATATTATAATTATATATATATATAAAATATGTCCTGTATTGGTTAGCATTCCTAATTAAAACAAGTGGACATGCCGTAATTGATTATTTCCTAACTTCTGGGATGTAGCTATTCGATAAGGTCCGAGAGGAAAATCCGAAATCGCTGGAAAAAGTCGTCCCGATTAATGGGGATGTAGCAAATGACGAGCTGGGGCTAAGTACGGAAGATGCAGCCATGTTGAGGGAAGATGTGTCCGTGGTGATTCATTCAGCTGCAAATGTTAATTTTGGTGCAAGTCTACACTCTGCCCTCAAAAGCAATGTTGCGGGCACTAAAAACATGCTGGATTGGGCCAAGCAGCTTAAATATTTAAAGGTTTAAGTTCCGTCACAAAGAGTGAATTTTTATACTGTAGTATCTATAAGTGATAAGGGCTATAAGTAATTACAAACCAACAGATGAAGAAATAAAGATTCTTACTTTAGGAATGAATTATGCGCTCCCCCCTAACAAGCACATTTTAAAGAATATAAGATTGAAATTCATAGCCACAATGGAATCTCATCTCAAAAATGAAAACATTCCAGAAATTGAAAAAGAAATCATACGACGCAATATAACCAAAATAGTACAAGATGGACAGTTAATTAAACCTAATAATGAAATCATCAGAATACTTAAGAATTTACAGAAAAATGAAAACATCTTAATAATGAAAGCAGACAAAGGTAATGCCACTGTCATAATGAATAAATTAGATTACCACCAAAAAATTATTCAGCTCATTAAAGATGGCCCATATTCCAAATTATCTAATGATCCCACTGAAACCAATTTAAGTACTTTGAAACAAAAATGCAAGGAATTACTTAATACCAGAAGAATAACCAAGCAACTTTACAACAGCATTATTACAAATCAACCCAGGATTTCAAAATTTTTTGGTCTTCCAAAAATTCATAAAGACAACACACCATTCCGACCAATCAATGACTATAGAGGATCAGTTAACTACAAACTAGCCAGAATATTAAACAGATTAATTTCTCTAACGAATCAATATCCACAAACAACGGTAAGGAATTCTTTCGAATTAATGGATATGATCAAAGATATCAAAATTCCTCCGGAATCCATTCTCGTATCTTTTGATGTAAAAAGCTTATATACAAATTTACCATTAACTGAAAGTATCCAAGCAGTAGAAGAAAGACTAAAAACATCTTCGGATTGGAAAATTCAAGAATTTGAGCTACTTACAATTGAAGACATTATATCTCTCTTGAGAATCTGTCTCAATAATACTTATTTCCAATATAACCATGAAATCTACTCACAAGACGATGGCTGTCCAATGGGATCACCTATTTCAGGAACAATTGCTGACATATTTTTACAAAAACTAGAAACTGATGTAGTGGTAAATAACTCCAAAATCTTATTCTGGAAACGGTATGTTGACGACGTAATTGCTATTGTTGATAAGTCCAACAAGAATGAAATTCTTAACTATTTAAACTCATTTCATCCACAAATCCAATTTACAATTGAAGAAGAGCAGCATAACGAGATTCCTTTCTTAGATGTTCTTATAATGCGCAATGCAGATGGCAACATTGAAACCAAAGTCTACAGAAAGAATACACACACAGATAGATATCTAAATTTTAAATCTTTTCATCACACCTCCCAAAAAATTTCAGTCGTAGATGCTTTAGTTCACAGAGCTTTTAAAATCTGCCACCCAAAATATTTGGAAGCTGAATTATTACACATCAGAAAAGTACTTACAAGAAATGCATACCCGATAAAATTCATAGAAAAAAGAATCAACCGAATGAGAAACAAGTTACATCCGAGGAGAACCATAGTCGCACAAGCAACAATGATAAAAAATCATACAACACCTGTATCTGCACCAGACACATCAATTTTGCTCTCATCAATCATAGAAACAGAAAACAAGATTGAACCGTGGATTCCAATTCCATACATAGGCAATATTTCTAATAGGATCGCAGGATACTTGCGAAGAGTCTTGAAATGGAAACCTACTTTCTTACCGGGTATAAAAATCCAAAACTTAATGAAAAGTTTAAAAGATGGAGAAAATTCTGAGAATGCTGGAGTATACATCATACCTTGTAATACTTGCAATTCAATATACGTTGGGGAAACCTATAGGCACCTAAACACAAGAGTACAAGAACATAAAGATAATGTCAGAAGAAAAGAATATAAAAAATCAGCTATTGCAAGACACATAATAAGAAACAGAAGTCATCATATTGCATGGGACGATGCAAAGATTGTTGTTCCCGAACATAATCATTTCCTACGACAAATTAAGGAAGGTTTAGTTATCCAACATTCAAAACAGTCATTGATGAACGTCAACCAAGGTTTTATTTTAAGCAACGCATGGAAGCCAATAATCCCGAATTTAATAGATTGATCTTGTTTTTTAATTTAAATTGTTGAAAAAATAATTATTTTTTGCAAAATATTCACAACTCAATAATTTTAAATTAGAATAATGTAAAATTTTTATAAATACTACATCAAACAAGGATAGCATAGTTAGTCATAATTAAGCCCTGAAGATGAACACTGTTTGAGTGCGAAAGCTTGGCAAATAAATTGATTCTAAGCAATATCCACGTATTCCAATTATTTCAACATGGTTGATATTAAGTGATAAGGGATTCTTGTGATAAGGGTTAAGGGACGCGTTTTCCAGGGTGACATTTACATATCCCATGATTCGGAAACAGTAGCGGTTATCTAATAATTAGTGTCAAAATGTCCTGTCCCTGCAACTTTAATAAAATATTTCAAGAAGTGCTTAAATGGGGCACAGTGAAACTTTTGTGCCTGACGATACTACAGTATACTTTTTATTACTATTTTACTACACACTGTACGGACAAACCCGGGTCAATTTTATTCCTGTGTATTTAAAATTTTAATTTTTCAGAAGTCCCAATTAATTTAATTTAAAGTCTTGTATTATTGTAACATTGTAATTTAAAGAAATTACAAGATTTTTCAATGTGAAAATTTGTGTTTCCTTTTTTTGTCGAAACAAAAACAGGCATTCGTTTATATCTCAACAGCGTACTCAAATAGCGATCGATTGGATGTAGATGAGAAGGTGTACCCGAATCAAATCAGCCCACACACAGCTCTACAACTCTGTTCGTTGCTACCAGCTGAGATTTTAAACTCAATTTCTCCTCAGTAATGCATTTTTTTTCAGCTAGCTCCTTTTAAGGGCTTTAACATTTACTTCACTTTTTTTAAATCATGGTTATTTCAGATTAAAAAGAGTATCATTTAATTGTCTATTGTTTTCTCAGATTGAGAAGGGACAATTTAATGTCGTATACATTTTCTAAGCATCTCGCTGAAATTTTGGTGGATGAATCCAGGTCAGACATCCCCGTGTGTATTGTGCGACCAGCTATAGGTAAGACAACCCGTTGCTGATGACTTTGACACCACCAAATAAATTTGTAGTATCTTTTCAGTAATTGTGTTCATAAAATTTGGAATGTTTCTACGAACCGTCCAGTTTCAGCGGCATCTAAGGAACCCATCCCTGGGTGGATTGATAATTTAATGGGATTCAACGGGATCCTTGCTGCAGTTTCCAAATGACTGATTCACACGGTGCAACTTAACACTGCTGGAACACTGCATATAGTTCCAGTGGATCATGTGGTCAACATTAGCTGCAGCAATGGCCACTGGCGAGGGTCTCAATAAGTCAGAGAATATCCAGGTGTACAACTGTTCCAGTTCTGAAAACCCATTTATTTGCGAAAATATCTTCCAAGTTTTACTAAAGGCCAGCTCTCAAACTCCTTTCAATGTGATGTACTGGTATCCATTTATGGCAAACAGCAGGAATCCCCACATGGTAGCGATTTTGGACTTTATTTTCCACTATGTACCATGCGTACTCATAGATGGAGTCCTCACGCTAATTGGATCTAAACCAAAGTAATAACCATTGTGATTTGTAAAAAAAAAAGTTTAAAGAAAAAAAAAATATTATAAGATTTTTTAAATTCTTTTTACTTTTATTATTTTTGCCCTAGGTACGGAATGGTAGCCAAATACAACAGGTTGAAGAAATTATTTCAAGCCATTGAAGTAGCTCTTGCTATGGATTATGCCCACAACACAACGAATACCAAGGCTCTTTTCAAGCAATTAACTCCAGTGGATCAGGAGTCCTTTGACTTTGACATTTCTGTTCTCAGTCACGAGAAATTCTTAAGGCAGGCCATCTATGGTTTAAGGCGGTACGCTGTTTTAGATGATGATCGTGACCTACCAAAAGCTCGAAGACAATTTAAAAGGTGAGTTGCTGTTATTTTATTTTTCACAGTATAGTATTTTTGGTCAGGAACAGAGAATGGAGTTTTAAACCTCGAAAGAAGCAAAAGCTAGTGACTTCGTTCAGATCTTCAAAATTGAAGTGAAAAATTGTTGTCCAAGTTGTCTGGGACAACCAATCATTTCCTGAGATTGTTCCGGATACATTTTTCAAATTCTTGAGAGATTGATGCTGGTGCATTGATTTTACAAGGTTTTTAAAGTACAAAACAATATTACTTGAAATTCTTTAAATGTTTCCAGGTTCAAAATTCTCCACCACGTACTATTGGTCCTTTTGATAGTCCTCACAACGTTGCCCTTTAAAATGTTGTTTTTTTAAAGGATTTTATCTCGTGTGAAGAATAATATTCTTTATTACATAATACCCATAGTTTCATGAGACGTGAGTTATCTGCAACTGAATAAATATTTACGATCAAATACACGTTTTTGTACACGCAAAATTATCGGTAAATGCATTCTCAACCATTACTTCACTGAAAGATACTTACATATGTATATTAGAAAATTCCCAACTATGTCTGCAAGTTGTAATAGTAGAACAGTGTAAATTCCACACATGTTCGGATTTTTTGTCTACCTCTTAAGTGGTATCCGGTAAAACAATTTCAAAAGATACTATGTGTACCTGAGAACTATGAGGAAACCCGTGTATTGACTTTGTACCGATGTCAGACAGAATTAGCTCGTAACCAAAATAAATCCTTGCCACATAAACTATCGAGTGCTAATACAGGAATGTTGAGAATTCGAAAACATTTACGTAAATCCGCTTTGAGTTACTTTGAACATAATGAACTGGTCATGACTAATAATTAGAACATTAAGCCCAAAGCAAATTCCGGGGTCATCTTCGCCTCCTGACACCCTCCTGAAGGTATCTTCCTTCAAGGGACAGAAATGTGTAAATCCATACGCATCATTCAGCCATCTTTTTTCCTTTTCTTTTTTCTAGTCTGAAGATGCCGATTTAAATAACTTACGTTAGTTGGACCAATTGTCATGTACACATAAATGAGGAAACTTTTGTGTAATTTCTCTGTTCCGTGAGCTGATCTGATAGTTGAATTTGGAATGCATACAAAAAGATACCGTCTGAATGACTATCTACAGTTTACTAGCATCCATTAGCAATTGATCTATTAATTGTAATGCGTTTCAAAAATGTCAATGGAAGTGAAAGCGCTAAAAACATGCTCAAAAGAAATCTGCTGACATATGTATATGTCATTAACAGAACATGCTGCCATACTTCCACTATCAGCTGATAGAAGGACGAATAATATTTGATTCCCCCTTCTGTAGCAAATTGTCTTCCAGATTTAGCAAAATATTTTTATTCCACCTTGTTCAAAATATTATATTTTGTATCAAAGTAAGGATTTGTTTGGAAAATTTTGGATGTTTTTGAAATTTTACCAAAATGTTGAAATTGTTCAAAAAATTAATACATTTGGCTCTTGAATATAGCAAATTAAACGGGTTTTTGAGTGCAGCTCAATTGTCAATATGGGATAAAAGAGCTCGCCATATTGGCAAATTAGCATAAAATTGTGCGTAATTTGCTTGTTTACTGCCATTCACCGTGTGTATTTCAAACAGCAGCTTAAGCCATTACAACTGAGCTAAATTTTAAGGCATTATGTTTAACATTTAATAATCTGTATAGCAGAGATGTGTAAAATACCTCATTTTTGTTTCAAAAATGCTAAATACTTTTAATTTTTTTCATAACACAAAATACTAAATACTAAATAAGATACCAGCAACTAGTTTTCAAAAATAATTAAGTAAAATACATATCAAAGACCGATCGAAAGATACTTAAGTAGAAAATACTATCTTAAATACTTTAACATCAGGAAATACATCTAATAATATTGTTTTGGAGATCGAGTACAGAACTTCAAAAATACAAGCTTTTTGAACATTTCATCCGACAACCTAGCTCTACGCGCACTAAAAATTATTCCTTCCGGTGGTCCGTCTTAATTAATTAAATTATATTTAATTAATTTAGTTTAATTTAATATAACAAACTAATTCAATACGATCCCAAGATAAATATTGTTTGCTTACCAAGGGCTTTAAAAAATTTGACGTTGATGACAAAGCTCCTTTTATCATCCCACTAGTTTTACTAGCCCTCGCCGTTTTGGTTCCGACTCAGATTCTTTTCACAAATAGAGGCCTGGCGACCACACTTCCATTGTCTAGCTCAATTACCCGAAAATAATTACCGTCCAGAATTGAGGGTAAAGGTCGCACCGATGATGAAATTTTGAAATGCCTTATGCTTTCTGAACTACCGATTTCTTATAATTTATAATTAAAGCATGCTAACGAGAAGGACCATGCTCTCTGACTTTGCAGTGGATAGTCTGAATTTGTCCCGCTTAATATTTCACGTACGTACGACGTATGCAAATTGCTAAAAAACGTTGTTCCTATACTTAATGCTAATGGTAGGAAATAGTTTGACATTAAGCACGATTGTGGCAATTTCAAAATGTTGAGTACTTAAGTATTTTGATAAAGTATCTTATTTTAAATACTTATACTTACTATTAAAGGCTAAAAATAAAATACTAAATACTAACCAGCATTGTATTTCGTAAATATCAAGATACAAAATACCCGGTCGACCCCAGTAGGTTTGAATTACAAGATACAAGGTACGTATTTTGTATTTTAGATAGTATTTTGTATTTAAGTATTTCAAGTACTACACATCTCTGCTGTATAGTCGCAAATACCTACAACAATCTGTTGCTTGTTGTCAACTACATATTGTAAAAATGTCCACATATTAGATAGTTCGTTATACATGGGTCATTATGGGTTATTAGAAATATTGCGAAGCAAATATTCCTTATATAAATTCAAATATATAATATGTACAATTTACATGAACAAGTAAACGAGTACAGTAACTGTCATAAATAAGAATGAGATCGGTTCGGATAAAACACAAATCCGAACCGAACCGACGTTTTCGGTTAATTTTTTGTCAAAATCCGAACCGAACCGTTTTGTTCGGATAAAAAGATGCTCCTAACCGAAACCGCACCGCCATACATCGGTTCGGATGATTTTTATAACCGAACCGCTTGTCGGTTATCCGAATAACCAAAACAATATTGCACATTTTACCAGTGAAAACCTTACACGACACAGAGAAAAATTTATTAAAATCTTTTCTGAAAATCATTGTTTTAATAAAAATATCGTTTAAACTTAAGACAATTATTACACCAATTTTTATCAAAGTTTATCTATTATTTAACTTCAAATGAAAACTAAAAATCTAAGGAAAAAATCTCTAATAAGACCAAATGGTCTCAAACCTCGATATTCATCCTTTTCTTGAAGGTTCATTGATCCCGGTAGTTTCGGCTATTATTACGCAATTGGAGGTAACCACTGATGACATGTTAGTTGTAGTAATAAGGTACTTATTTAATTTAAGCTAAAAATTAAATAATGGTGTAAGAAATAATTGCGATATGATGAACAAATCTATGCCTGTTCTTGGTTAGTGCGTCGCTCTTTCTAAATATATTGCTGATACATAATGAAACAATCGTTTGTCTCGACAAATTCATGCTACAGCCGTTCTTGATTAAGATTTGCTAAAAATTTTAGGAACGAAATTCAAATTCGGTTATCCGTCGGTTTAACCGAGCGGACACATTTACTTCATCCGAACCGAACGGATAAATTCATATTTATAACCGAACCGATCCAAAACCGATATCGGGTTAGACATTGACGTATCCGAACAGTTCGGTTATTTCAATTCGGTTACGACTTGTCAATCCAAACCGTCGGTTTCGGTTAACCGATGGTCGGAAAACCGCGTTAAACCGAACCGATCTCATGCTTAGAATGAAACAACGAATCTAATAGCAGGAACAGTAAATTAACAAAATTTGACCGGCAATCGAGATGCAATATTCCAATGAGGCTAACTTTTATAAGAATAATTGATAATCTGGAAACACATGTCAGTGGACTTGCCTTGTGGCAGAATTTCGGCTAGCTCGGAACGGACTATGACCACGTTGTGAATAATCATGGGCCTTAATTGAAGTAAAATTAGTTTCTGAAGTACATAATGACATATAAATAACGATGTGATTTTTCATAAGTTCTACAATGTGGAACCCGTGAGCTTATTAGTACATGAAATTGAATTTTTTGCCATAAACTCGTTCTGATTGACACGGGAACACATTACATCAGCTCAACATGCTTAACGTAAACCCATTTTATATTTGCAACACTTGAATCTAATTACGCACTCTGATTTTAACTCCCACATTTTCTGGAAACAAACCCTTGTTTTAAAAATGCAATTCATCGTTACGACTACTGCAATTACATGCTAATAAATGCTGCTAATGGTATGCCGACCACTTTCGCAAAATTTGGAAGGGAATTCCTTGGGAAGCTAGATAAACTTATAAATAATATTTATTAAACTAAAAGGATACTTAATATAAGATTTTTGAAGAAAAACACAATGATGTTCCGGTGTTCCATAATAATTACGTTTAATGTTTATATGTATGCATGTAAATTAATATCTGTGTATCATATTCAGGTGGTCAGCTTACATTATATATTGTTGTGAACACCAACAACGCTTCGTGTTTAGATTAAGAATCAACTTATTATTTTAGAATAATTATTTTAGAATATTATTGATAGACAATTTGCCATAATGCGTAATTGTGATTATCATGATTCAAGATTACTTCTCACCATAAATAGAATCATTATTATCTTGGATTTACTCTTGACAAAACGTTCACCATTTACTCTCACATTGTCTTGCAATACTATTATTACAACTACTACTACTACTATTGCCTCTAATACTAAACTGTGTTATTTTATAATTGTGCTGAGATACATCACACCCTTCTAATAGTTACAATATTGTCATATAATTATAAAACATACTATATAAATGACACGCTGAACGTTCAGTATTCATTATTAATTTCAAACAGCAAGTCTTTGTCGTTTTTGTAGATAATTTCAATTTTCATTGAATTCAAAACTCACAAAGATTTTCTATTAAACTGTTTTAAATCAAAAACAATCACGTGGACTCTCATATCAAACCCATAATGTGATATGCAGGATGACAAAATACTTGATATACATATGTATGAATGTATGTATAAACCGGTTGATAGGGGTGTGTTCAGATTTAATATTTGATTGAAGTAATAAATAATCAGAGGTAAATAAATTCTTTTACGCAACATCTAAATGTAATTTTGCAGACCTTTCTGCGTCCAGGAAGACTTTTTGTTAATACACACACTTTACAGAAATTGAAGAAAACTATATGTTCAATTGATTTTGAAAATTAATCGTTACCTTCTAACTATCCAGTTACACATTTTTCTAATATTTAAACCGGCGATTCAACTGGAATATTACAAGTAGACAGAATATCGTTTCCAGTCTACATGGACTCTACTGAAATCTTTAAGTCAATAAGAGACGGATTCTCGTCTCAGTAGTATTATGAGCTTCCGATTGTAATAGAATTCTATCGAGCTTACGCTCTCGTCCTGTCCAAAAATACAGTGTCTTTTCCTCTCTTTCCAACTTATGTTTATACCAACTCTAATTTATTAGTTTTATCATTCAAATATATATTTATTTTCGCAGTCTTCGCAGGATTCTCGTTGCCAAAAGTTACATTTTTCGTACATCTAAATGCCCCTCTCTGATAGTTATATGTTTTTGCAAAATCTTAGCTTATGTCATTACATACGTTTCGGGAAAAATCCCATTCGTGTTCCTTTTTTTCGTTTTATCCTTTTTTATTACAACATTATGGCTATTATCTACGACATTGTTTACCTAATGAATTATTTCATTTATTAAAAGGGTTTCTTTAAATCTAATCGAAGTAGTGATAGCAATAACACGTTCTCTTACGCACATACCACTCACAGATTGATATTTACTAAAATTGTTTTGAGGCTATTGTTAGCAAATTTGTTAAAATTCGTTCTGCTGTTGTGAAACCAAATTTCAACACACAATCTGCTTAGAAAATGTTTTCCTTTAGTCTTCATAATAACTGATGTTCAAACATTCAAGATATAACCATTTTTCTCCTACATTTGTAATATTCGTTGCATCTCACTTACGTAATACTCATATACATATCAGTAAAGTCAAGAAAAGGATTGTTTTCGGAAATATCTAATTACGATAGTTAAAAACGTTAGTTGTTACTGCAGAGTAGTGTATATTAGTTCTGTTGTTTTGCTGCAGCCGTATATTTCCCAAGTTTTTGGCTTCATATGGTTATTTCCGGATTTTAAACTTTTCCTATTCTTTAACATTGAGGGTGTTAAAGGCATAGGAGGAAACTGGCAGAGATGATGAACGGAAAACCACAACTATTTTTTTGGCAACAGGAGCGGTGCCTCCAATAAAAAGTGACCGCTGTCTCTTTGTCAACACGGGAGATTTTTAAGGCATACAGCTTTATCCACAAAAACTTTATGGCTTGCCACTGTATCCTGTTTGTAGAGTAATTTTGGTATCTTCGGACCTGAGTCGCATTACACGGGACGTTTAGTTAAACAAAACTATTTGTTGAGCAACAAACGTTTCCGGTTCATGCATATTTTACTAAAATTAGTTTCCAGTTTAGTAAAAAAGTTTTAGATTTGAATTATTGATTTTAATATTTTGTGTATATTTTCACAAAAGCAGAGGCGAGAAAAATATATTAGCTGTGTCAAAAAAGTGATTTGAGAAAATTATTGCGATTCGATTGGTGTTGTGAATTAATCGAACATGATTGTCTGATTGTAGGTGTTCTTGAGTGAAACAAATTGAGGATCTTGATATGGTACTTATGATTGTTTTCAATTTTAGTTTCCTATTATATTTAGTATTATGTGCTTGCATTGCTTTATATTTTCACGTGTCCATGCGATCCTGCATTTGGAATGAAGGCGCTGGACGCCTAGCATTTTTAATGCGTGGTTGTTGATTCAGTATTTAAATGATGAATCTAAGTGTAGCATACTATATAAACGTGTTGGAGAGATTCCACTATATGTTCTGTATTTTGAAGAACGCTGATGTATTTAACGGGATTCCGAATGAATATACTTTAATTGTTACAGAATTTTTGTGAAAAAATGACCGGGTTCTTTATAATACATTTATATGTACGGGGTGTCATATATTCGTATACCCTGCTTTACCTCCGTTTTAGGAAGTGGTGGGGCCTAATATTAGTCAACACCGCTTTTTATGGCGAAATTGTTCTTCTGCATATTGAAAGAAATTAAATATTAAGGAGCACTGGGCAGTCAGCTATTGCTGGTTCAGAGTGGTAAATGTAAATAAGAAGGGAAAATATTTTTAAATGCAATAGCTGGAAGCGCAGTGCTAGTAAAGTAAAGTGCTAGTAAACTTTCTAAGCTATCCAAACGTTTCGTACGTTCAGAACTGGGGGTACGTAAAAAGATATTGAAATTTGTCACATTTTAAAACATTGTCCGTGAAAACAGTTATTTGAAGGTACAGAGATTGTAGGAAATTGTAGTGGGGTTTATTTACATGTAATATGAAATAACGAAGTCCCTCATGTGTGACGAGGGAGTTTGGTGTATTTCTAAGTAGCACCCCACGAGGGCGAGGACGAGGACAACCCGTAACGCGTCGCTCGATTGATGGCGAGGGAGAGTGCGAGTAGGCTATATTCTATCCCTAAGGCAGAGAAAAATGACCTTCTATGTATGTTGAAATGTCCTACTATACCTTTATTTCCACGTTATAATAAGGGACCTCTTCACAACTTGAAATTGTTTCATGTATTTCCAAAACACGTATTGCTTTTGTTTTCAATACAATGTTTCTACATCACATTGATACCACTGTTTTACAGATTGCGGATTCTCCATTCTGTTTGCAGTAAATTACTGAAATCTTGGAATGTCCAAAGTGGAAACATTCAACGTTACAAATGTCTTTGCGCGAATATCTTTTGTGTAATTAACTAGGTTCCAAATATGCTAATGAGAACCCACTCCTGAGTTCGTTGAATTTCCCATTGTTCGTGCATTCTTTATCATCATCACGTGCGCTTGCATCGGAAGTATTGTTGTCTTCTGTAGGAAAATTACCTGGATTGCTATATTTTTCAATATGGTTATTTTCGGCTGCCTCATGTTCGTTTTCATGAGTAGAAGAGCTATCTTTGGCATTATGATCGTCGATATGCTCTTCAGATTCGTCATTTACTTCATCACTTGTAAATACAAGATCTTCATCCCGAGCACCAATGAGGTCTACCTCAAAATCTGGATAACTGTTTTCATCGCTCGGTTGTGAACACCCATATTCCTCGTGACTCAATTGGGATGTCTCTTTTGAACGATGTCTAAATTCCGCAACAGAATTCTCGTTGCCTCTGACATCACGCAACCAAGAATCGTCATCACTATTGGAACTGACCCGTCTTCCATGCAAGCGTTTTCTTGACTGTACCGACATTGAAGCCACTTAAATGATAGTAATAACATAAGTTGTAATTTCATAATCAGTTGTATCAACAGTTTCCGTGATGACGACGAAAATAGAGTAGGAGAAATATTCGTCTACGAATAATGCTATACCGTAGGGAATATTTCAAGTATGTACAGTGTATTCTCGCTATATGAGGCCCCAGTACACGTGCAAATCCTACAAAACGTATGAAACAAAATCCTATATTACAGCCTATCAACAGACCAATGATTAAAAAGCCTTTACACAGAAACCTCACAACGTCACGACCATTAATACGTATAATGTAATGGAACCGTACGGAGCAGTATTGCAGGTATTTCAACAATTAATAATTACGATTATTGATTACACATAACAAATTAATAATCATCAAATCATAACAGATTAATTATATTTGTACGAAGTAACTCCCAAAATTTGTTACGTTTCAATGAAAACATACAATATTAAATATCTGGATAAAGTACGCCTGTACGAGTACGGATACGACGCTCAAACTCGTGTATTTGTCGATAAAAATTTCATGGTTGGAGATTAGTTTGGCGACAGGTATAAAAATTATGAACCCAATACTCGGGTACGGGTACGGGCATAGTTACCCGATAATACAATACCCTCACCTCGGATATGGGTACGGATGCCTATTTTTCGTACACAAGGCGACGAGTGGTAATTATCGTCGTATGGGATTTTCACTACCTTGTCCTATAGCTGATTTATAATGAAAGAATGCACTTGTCTACCTGTACTCGATTTTTGTCCTAAAACAGCTGAAACTAAATAAATATATGTACTAAAGTTGGTTTAAGAATTAACTGCCAAGAACATTTGCATACATCGTAAATTGTCATTCGTAATACACCCTACACTGTAGTTCTATGTGGACATAACATGTTACCGTTTCCAAAATAAAATTGCAGCTACAAGTAAATATTTTTACATAGTTAACGAAAAAGACAATTACCAGCTGGTTTTCATTTGTATGTACTTTCACTATTTGCAAGTCAAAATTGAAAGCTGAACTAAACAACATGTAAATTGATTTGACGTTCAACAAAACCAAAGAACATGTGTGCTATTAATGAGATAAGGCGAATTTGTCGGTTATAATCTATGTTCTGAACAAACGATAAAGAAGCTTAAAAGAAGCCTTAAAGCAAGTACCGAACATTTTCAAAAATTTCATATGGTTCCCATATTAAAAGATTCCGTTTCTCCAAATTTCGGACGAACTGAATGGTTTCTTTAAAATCTTATATGGCTAACGGGATTGGTAGTACATTTTCTTACAGATCCCATGAGATTCCCATACAGTTTTGAGTGGCTGCGACAGTCCAACTTGACTAGTAAAACGGAATAGACTCGACAAGGAGGTAAATCTGTGCGAAATGAATAGATTAGAATGGTCTAGCCATTTGCAAAGTGTAAACAGACTGGACTGGAATAGACCAGACGCATAATAACAAAAACTAGACTAGTAGAGTAGACGTTACTGAAAAAAGCGCCACTTTTGTTTTAGATTTCGCAAAAAATCATTCACAAGTACACATGTGCATGAGATACAAGTAGAAGTACAAGCTAAAAAAGGGTGTCCATGCTTCTTGTACTGCAACTGTTAACCAGTTAATGGTCGTCGGTAAAAGGAAAGAACAACATACAAATTTTCCATTCAAGAGAAATTATATAGAATAATTACAATTGCATTCAAATTATTCTGTATGTGTTCTCACGGCAACGCAGACACGCAAATCTCCTAATAGAGTTTGAATCCTCCAGAAATATTTCGCTGCACAAACAGTGTTGCCATTTTTTGAATAAATCGTAAACAATATACCAGCGCTACACCAGCATAAGCAGGAAACGTGCAGACTGAGCTGCAAGTCTCCCTTCAATTTTTCACCTTCCCATGACCCGCACCACGTTTGATAAACCCCCTATAAAACTGAATATGTGCAATTTAATGTTCTATAAAAACGTCTGGTGGTTACAACACCTCGCGATTCGGGCGTAACCCACTCTATTTAGTGTAATGTAACAAATCTAACCCTGTGCATATTTTCACTCAAGTACCGATGTAAAGCAATGTTCTCTTCAAACAATGTCATCGAGATACTTCCATACACACTAGTATTAGCTTTATGAGACTGCATTAACGCTCACCCATCTCCATTCCTGCGCTTATACATAGTCGCCGCTTGTGAACCTCTTCTAAATACATAATTGCCCACCCTACATATTCTTGGGGCATCCCGTACCGACTCATGGGCATCTAAAATGAAATTACTGGATACTACAGTAATCCCAGCAATGACATATGCCGCCGAATTATGGTCATTCAACATACCTTCGGAAATCGAAATTATCCAAAACCAATTTCTCAAAAAGCTACTCTGGCTTCCGGACGATACGCCTTCCCATGCACTACGACTAGAAACAGGTAGAATTAAAGTTCTTTACAAGGTTATAGGATTGGCACTCCGGTTTTGGTGTAAAATTCTTGCCATGCCAGAATCCCGGATTGTAAAAATCTGCTATAACAGACTACTTATGACAGGGAACAACAAAGTAAGTCCAGCCACACCACTGTGGACTAATTTCATCCGAAAAACGTTATGTCAATACGGATTTGCTTCTGTATGGGAGTTTCAGTCTGCTGAATACACGGCAGGCTTTTATCAAAATATCATGGCAGTGGTCTTTGACTCAATGACAAATGAAGATCTTGATAAAGTTGTTAACTCCTCCTGGCGCCCAAATTACAAACTAGTAAAAAATCATTTTTCCACGTCAAATTACCTAAATTACTATATTCCTTTCAAATACAACCATCTTTTCGCTAACATTCGGTTGGGCTCAAACTCCTTGTATACGATAAAAGCTAAATACAAACTTACCTCACCAGATATATGTAACGAATGTAACCTTCAAGAACCGAATGACTTACTCCATTTGTTAGTTAGATGCCGCATTTTTGAAACCCCCAGAAGACTTCTTGAACTTAAATATAATATTTCTAAATTTAACAACATCACCTCATTACAACGTCTTTTCAGAGACCCTTCGAGCGATTTTTTATGTGATATATTCAAATTCATTTACAATTGTACAACAAGAATTTATTTGTTTGATGATATGTAAGTAACTGTATAGCAATATGATATGGATGATATGGGCGCTGCCCGAAAAGATTCCTGAATAAATTTCAATTCAAAATACATAATTGTATCCATTTTGTAGATTTTCTTCGTGAATAGAGTTATACTCCATTTTATTTTCAACACAGAAACATATTAAACTCGTCCGCACTGCAGCTGTAATTCTAATAATTAGCAGCTAACTGGCACTAGAATTCACAGACGAATGGGTTGGGTTGACCCAAACCTTATAAGTACAACAAGTACAAGATACAATACGTTTTGACATAATATATATAAATAAATCCTTCTGAGATTATCAAATCGTGCAAACAACCAGTCCAAATATCCTTTAAAAACATTTAAAAACAATGAAGCTGAGAATCTACCAATTTAATGTAAATTATCCTGCGATTATCTTACATGAATTTTCCAAAATTAAGTGATAAATGCTAATGTTCTCAACAATATTATCAACTTCTATATTCAGTCTACTGCCACAAATACGTAAACATTTTCGGTTTCAGTAGTATAATCTATTTCAGAATTCATTTTGTTTCTAACACTTTCTAAAATTGTAAGAAAACGCATGATGTATACATTAGTCACCTTTAGGAATATTCTACTCATCTAGTGTCTATATAACTATTCTACTCATGTATATATTTCAGGTCAAAGAGCACATGTTCCAATCTAGATTGTACATGCATCTGACACCTTGTAATCCCAGTATTTACCCTGTAACGTGGGCACTACAAGTATTTCAAAAATATGCACACCAAACGAACATGGGCAACAACGGTCGTGTTTACGTTTGCAGCGACGTTTCGTTTTTTTCAAGCTTAATATTTTTATTTAAATTGTGAGTACAAGTAGTGGCCGTTACACTTTATCCTAATTTAAATAATTTCGTTTCCATAATCAAAATTTAAGGTTTAAGGAAGTGACAAAATACGTGGCATCCAACAATTTAAACGTGCATATCCTTCTAAAAGTGGTCATTATACTGGTTTCGTTGGTTGTAGCAATTATTATGGAGCAGTGATGCGTCCGATACGTTACTTTTAAAATTATAAATCCCGCAGCCCACACGTAAATACCAGCTCAGCTTGTAAATCCTTAGCTAGACTCAGAACAATTTGCTCATACAATTTAGCATTTTTGCTTTTTTTGAATGAAATTGATAATAGCTGGAGTAACTGCAGAATTCTTACAATTATGTTTGGTCAGTGTTGATATCCCTCCTTAGCCTGATTGACTGCTAAAAATATTCCTGCACTCATTTCATTACACATAATTTATGGAAACCAATAGTCGACCAGTAGCTGTTTAAATGTCTTCCAAAATTGCAATTTTCCGGCTATTTCATGCAAGTCGTTTATATTTAATGTTCACTAACGATTTAGTTTCGGTATTGGTAAGCACTTATGGTGATTATCCTGAATTTATTGCGGTAACCAATTCTGGATTCTCATTACCAATAGATACGTGAATTTAGTAAGATACAACTTCTAGCCAAAATGAAATTTTCCCAAGCATTGAATAACGAATTGAAACTATTACTAGTGAATAATAATAAAACGATGCGCGATAAAACAATAATTCCTAAAAGTCCAGCAAACTAAGCAGACCAAATTTCGAATACAAATATTATTCGCATTTTCGAATCAAATTCGAATCAAACCGAATACAATCGACAAGTTTAACTAAATTGAATTTTCCAAACAAATGCCAATAACTGTTCATTGCTTGAATTTCAAACCGAATACAATTCAAATTCGAATTCATACAGGTATTTGAAATCCGAATTAGTATCAAAATCGAATGCAATTTTTAATCGGTTCGTATTCGAATTGGTTTCGAATTTAGTTTTTCGAATTGAGTGCATTACTTTCAAAATGTCTATTGGTCAACACCAACACGTGATAACTGGTCGTGGCACAAGTAGATCTCTATGAGGACGAAAGCACGATTCATCAAATGGCGTTTAAGAAGTCAGATTTACAGCAATGCCGACTTAATGCTATTGTTAGTAAAATGTTGGGCGAATTAGATGATTCGAATGTATAAGTAGGACATTCTGAATGTTTAGTTCTATTGTTATTTTCTAGTGAACGTTAGTTACTTTGCTTACTGATAAGGTAAAAATTTACTTTGAATCCAAAATATTAAATAATAATAAAATAGTTTTTAAGGGTACAATAAATACTTTCTGGTAGTATAGCAGTTACAAACATGCAACTCGTTATTACCAAATAATTCGAATTTCTGGAGAAAATTAAATCACAATGAGCCAAGGGTTATAGAAGTTAATAATATGGAATATTTGAAAAACCAACTTCGAATCCAATTCAAACCGAATTCAAACCGAATCTGGATTTCTATTCGAAGCTTAAATAAAATTCAAATTTCACGTCTTATTCGGTTGAATAAATCGAAGAGTCCTTTGAATTTGATTCGAATAAATAAACCGAATACAAATTTACAAGCCAATTGAAGTTGGCATTCAAATTCAAATACAAACCAAATGCTAAATTTGAAAATATTTGGTTTGAATGCTGGTCTGACACTAAGTCAAGGTTTGTTTTAATGGTAAAATTACACGTTTGAACTTCTTTCAAAATATTTAAGTTCATTTACAGGCATTTACAACCGCTGATCCTGCATGCACTACTCATGGAAGTTTTCAGGGCTATTTTGGGCGTTTATGGTCTTTTTTAACCGACTTGAAAAGACAGTACCCGCTCGTAACCCGTCAAGCGGGGATGATTTTTAGGTTCCAAATCCGGTATGGGTAAGACATTGACCTCGGACGTCATAGCTGGGTCATGGTGTCACCAACTGGAACCAAACTGAACAGGCAACTCATCTGGGTTACATCCAAATGTTCTAGCCTATTTGCGGAAAATTCGAATGATTTTTAGGTACCAAATCTGGCACGGGTAAGATATTGACCTCGGTGGTCACAGCTGGGTCATCGTGTCACAAACTGAAACCAAACTCGGCAAACGTTTAATATGTGTCTGGTCAAAGCCCTAGCTCTAATCTGGGACAGTTTCATCACCGTTTAAATTATGAAACTGGTATCGACGCTCTTTGACCTCTTGAGGTCAGTGTCTTGGAATTTTGAGTTCGTATCTCTCTGAAATTGTTTGTACACATTATTTATATTTATCTTGCCATTTTTGATGCTACATTGCTAATTTTCACTGTTTGAATTGTTTGGTACCCTACGAGCCCCCCCCATCATTTTTTGCTATCTTGGATTCGGAATATCTCCGAATCCCGTCGTCAGATTTTATTGGGACAATTATCAAAAACCTTTTTAGAGCTCGCTGAAAAATCCACACCAAAATCCTACGTCTAGGTGTCAAAACATTTATTGAAATTATTAAATTTAAATTTCTTTATTCAGGATTCTTTTCTTGCTGAGCCCATATCATCCGCACATAGCAAGTGTATATTTGTAACAACCAATTAACTTAAGTTATTTGTTCTAAGGAGGTGAGAGAGCAAGGTAACGTGGAAGGAATATATATTCCACGACGAACCGAAGGAGTGCAAGCCTTGTGTTGTTAGATAAGCACATATCCAGTAGAGCCAAGGCAACCGTAACTCCACTCACTCGGTTGAGTGAGCGTTCGTGCGCACTGTATCCAGCCGCAGCATCCCCCAGAACCCAAAATCCATCTCTCTTGCTGCTCACACCTCCACAACAGCAGGGGCACTGGGCTCTTGGAGCTATTCCTCAACGATGGTAGTTGAGTACATTCAGTGCTGGACTGCTCCTGCATTCCGAAATAGCTATAGAGTGAGAGTGAAATGTAAAGCTATAGGTAGAGAAGGAAGATATGCAGATAAGAGAGGAGACAAGGGCCATGCCAAGGACACAATCTTATTCGAATGTCTGCAGTCGCAGTATATGCAATTACACCAATTCATCTTACGAATCATTATCAGTGTCAAACACTACTCCTACTGACACTCTTCCAAGAATGCGCAACATGCCTCCAAACCTCATTTGCATTCTGATAGTTTATAGGGAAGGACCTGAAATTATTTTGGGGTGAGCTAGAGTCGAAAGCCGGCTCTTCTGCAACCTTACAGATTCGCTGCACCACCAGACCGCAGGCTCGGTCTATATATTGAAATTATGTGTAAACAATTTGTAACTTAAAATCCTACTGTCCTCCACTTCCTAGTCAGTTTTTGGGCTCGTGAGAGAAGTTTTGAAAATATGGGAAAAGATTATCTAAATGAAAGGGAATTAATTGTAGTTTTAACATACCTTCTAATAGCTTGGGTGGGAGATAAATAGTTTCTTGCTACTTGGTAAGCTTGATGCTTGTTTCATCCTCGGAGAAAATTCTCCTGCTTAGCTGGCGTATTTCTGTCTGCAGGAAGAGTAGTAAGATATATACAGAACCTTATGATTATAAAATTGCGTTTTTGGAAGTTCTTAAAATTGAGTCCATAAGATTCCGAAGTTCCCCCAAAATTCGAACCGCTCATCACGCCCTATGTCTGACAGGCCAAATCAATGAGGCATTTCAGCAATAACATCGACAAAAAGCATGTAAAAAATATTTTGAAGCTATCTTCTAAGGTTTTACTTGCTTTACTATTATCCATGTCCATGGTTTAGAAATAATGCTTGAAGGAGTAACAATAAAGGCATGCGTTTTGTAATTCTAACTCCACCACCTTATATGTCTTATTCTGTGTAAAAAATATTATGGTATGTTAATTCGGGAAATTTGAGGGTAGTAAATTATGCAACCTGCCCCCTATTACGCCGCCACTGATGTCTTTAAATATACGTAACATATATCTTTAACGTTGTTACGTGATCCCTCGCACTCAATCTCAAAGTATGCCGTTTCTGGGGATAAAAAGCGGTTACAGTCGTAAGTACGTAATATAACGCCTTTTTGACGCTGAATTGCTCTGATAAAACCACCGTATATTTATGGTTCCCTAATTTTTTTATAATTTCAAGATTTTCTAAATGTGCCTATATTTGTCTCGTACTGAATTAGAGTAATTACCCCAAATATTTATGGATGTTATTTTATAATTATAGTTAAATTAAGTTGCTTCCATTACATATACTCTTGTATCTACTATATCACACTAAAAGTATGATTTTCCAATTCTGCAATATGATTTTTTTGTTATCTCGGTAAAATTTGTGTATGAGCATGAGCGCGATCGTAAACACAATAAATACATACAAACATACATATAATTATAGGACAATATATAGCATAAGCTGACCACCTGAATATGATATATACATTTACATACATATAGACATTAAACGTAATTATTTTAGAACATCGGAGCATCATTGTAATTTCCTTTACAAATCTTTTATGAAGTATCCATTTAGTTATAATTATAAAATTATTGTTTGGAAGTATTTCTAGCTTCCCAAGGAATTTCCTTTCAAATCTTGCGAAAGTGGTCGGCTAAACACCATAAGCAGCATTTATTAGTATGTAATTGCTATAGTCTTGACGATGAATTGCATTTTTTAAACAAAGTTTATTTCCAGGGAATGTGGGAATTAAAATCAGAGTGCATAATTAGATTCAAGTGTTGCAAGTATAAAATTGAAACATAACGTGAAGTATGTTGAGCTGATGTAATTTGTGCAATTTTATGTACTACTAAGCTCACAGGCTCCACATTGTAGAACGTATGAAAAATCATATCGCTATTTATATGTAATTATGTACTTCCGAAACTAATTCTACTTCAATTTAGACACATGATTATTCACTACGTGGTCATAGTTCATTCCGAGCTAGCCGAAATCCTGCCACAAGGCAAGTCTAATGACATGTGTTTCCACATCATCCATTATTCTTATAAAAGTTAGCCTCGTTGGAATATTGCATCTCGATTGCCGGTCAAATTTTGTTAATTTACTGTTCCTCCAATTAGATTCGTTGTTTCATTTTACTACTCCTGGAACATCTTCATTTAAAATTTCCATGCATATCTGCTGCACAGACAAGCAGTCCCAGTCACTCGAAATGTATAGGATCCTACATGTAAAATCTATAGGATAAAAGTATCAGATCTGCGGACGATATCTCAAACGATTTTCTTACAGGATCCTATACTATCCCATAGTTACTAATCCCAACCTCGCATGGGATTTTCTCTAGCTTGTCCTATAGTTGAAAATTTATTATTATCTTATGCGCTTCTCTACTTCTACTCCATTTTCCTCCAAAATTAAAACTACATAACCATCTTTACTACAGTTAGCTTAATTTTTAGACAATTGTAAATATTCTAAATATTTACAATTGTCTAAACAATTAAGCTAACTGCCATTAACGCTTTCATACATGTACATCTCCTCAAATTGTCAATAGTAATACACCCTACACTGCAATTCTATGTAGAAATAACATGTAACACTACAAAATAAAATTGCAGCCACAAGTAAATAATTTCACGTATAAATTGAAAAAAAGAACAATAACAATCACACACTGGTTATATTTTCCGCTTGTCTTACTATTACTAATTGTAAGTTAAAATTGAAACAATCTAAAGAACAGGTAAGTCGATTTGGTGTTCATCACAACCAAAGAACACGTGAATGACAACTGCAGTTGATTAAGTATGGCGAATTTGGCGGTTATAATATATGTCTTGTACAAACGATGAGGAGCGCAGAATCCTTGTCAAAGCAAGTACAGGATTTTTCTAAAAATGTCCTATGGTACCCGAAACCATAGGATTTTTCTGAAAATGTCCTATAGAACTCGAACTTGCAGGATATGTGGCACCCAACTTATAGGATTTCTTTAAAAACTTCCTATGGTACCCTCAGCTTATGGGATTTTTCTGAAAACTTCCTATGGTACTATATCTTATAAGAATCGCGTGCCAGTTTCTGACGAGCTGAATGATTTCTATAAGATCCTATATGGCTTGTGGGATTTCTGGTACATTTTCTCACAGAAATTGCATCCTATAGGAATCCCATACAGTTTGAAGTGACTGGGGTGTGCTGAGATCACAGATAATAATATTAATTTACCGCCTTGTAATTATGTATGATAATTTCATTGATCTTCATCAGGTTAAAATTTTTTTGATTACAGCAAACCCAAACCAGATATTTCAAAATAAGCTTTAAATAGATTTTAACAATGACCAAGACTTCACGTTTATTTCCCCTCTGCTATTAGAAACATTACCTTCGGACAAACAATCATCGCTTCCCGATTATTTAAGGCAGGCTCAGCTACGATAATCTCTACATCCCCTTTATTGTATTATATTGAGCGCATTTCAAAAATTTCCGTTACAAATTTAGGAAAAATTCCAAATTTTGAATAATTTTAAATAGTATCAAAATCTGAGTAATTTTACAAATTGACAAAATATGAGCAATTTTAAAACTATCAAACTTCGAATAATTTTAAAACTGTTCAAAAATTGTTTTTAACAAAATCGGTTGAGCAGTTGAGGAGGACAAGCACACTCAATGACAACAATATTTTATTAGGGGACTGACGTCAACCTAAAAATTATTTTAGAAATTTATTTCAAAATTTCCTACAATTCGATCAACAGGTACGTTTGAGTATACCGGTAAAGGGTACTAAGCTTGTCAGTTCGATTCACCAGGCGCCACATTTGTACACTATCGGACAACTCTTACTAAACCCAAAGAAAGGTAGTTGTGCCAAGATTTTTGCTGCTCTATATAAAGAATGAATTTTACAGTCAGCGTTGTATCAGTGTTCGAGAAATAGAAAAGGATATTGTGTTTCAAAGCTCATCCACATCTATTGCAAAACTAAAAGTTCTTGTCATTCATAATGGAAAAGACTGATTGTGAGATGACCATACCAAAATTCTTCGCAAATAAATCTATCTTTTTGACGGGAGCTACAGGATTTTGCGGAAAAGCCATTCTGGAAAAATTACTTCGGGGATGTCCCGAGATCACAAAAGTGTTCGTTTTTGTGCGGAGCAAAAACAACAATTCTGGAGAAGATCGAATTACGAAAGTTTTACAAACTGAGGTATTTTTCTGAAATCACACATATTATTTGCTGCCATTGTATGTCCCATATACAATATATATTATAATTATATATTATATATATATATAAAATATGTCCTGTATTGGTTAGCATTCCTAATTAAAACAAGTGGACATGCCGTAATTGATTATTTCCTAACTTCTGGGATGTAGCTATTCGATAAGGTCCGAGAGGAAAATCCGAAATCGCTGGAAAAAGTCGTCCCGATTAATGGGGATGTAGCAAATGACGAGCTGGGGCTAAGTACGGAAGATGCAGCCATGTTGAGGGAAGATGTGTCCGTGGTGATTCATTCAGCTGCAAATGTTAATTTTGGTGCAAGTCTACACTCTGCCCTCAAAAGCAATGTTGCGGGCACTAAAAACATGCTGGATTGGGCCAAGCAGCTTAAATATTTAAAGGTTTAAGTTCCGTCACAAAGAGTGAATTTTTATACTGTAGTATCTATAAGTGATAAGGGATTCTTGTGATAAGGGTTAAGGGACGCGTTTTCCAGGGTGACATTTACATATCCCATGATTCGGAAACAGTAGCGGTTATCTAATAATTAGTGTCAAAATGTCCTGTCCCTGCAACTTTAATAAAATATTTCAAGAAGTGCTTAAATGGGGCACAGTGAAACTTTTGTGCCTGACGATACTACAGTATACTTTTTATCACTATTTTACTACACACTGTACGGACAAACCCGGGTCAATTTTATTCCTGTGTATTTAAAATTTTAATTTTTCAGAAGTCCCAATTAATTTAATTTAAAGTCTTGTATTATTGTAACATTGTAATTTAAAGAAATTACAAGATTTTTCAATGTGAAAATTTGTGTTTCCTTTTTTTGTCAAAACAAAAACAGGCATTCGTTTATATCTCAACAGCGTACTCAAATAGCGATCGATTGGATGTAGATGAGAAGGTGTACCCGAATCAAATCAGCCCACACACAGCTCTACAACTCTGTTCGTTGCTACCAGCTGAGATTTTAAACTCAATTTCTCCTCAGTAATGCATTTTTTTTCAGCTAGCTCCTTTTAAGGGCTTTAACATTTACTTCACTTTTTTTAAATCATGGTTATTTCAGATTAAAAAGAGTATCATTTAATTGTCTATTGTTTTCTCAGATTGAGAAGGGACAATTTAATGTCGTATACATTTTCTAAGCATCTCGCTGAAATTTTGGTGGATGAATCCAGGTCAGACATCCCCGTGTGTATTGTGCGACCAGCTATAGGTAAGACAACCCGTTGCTGATGACTTTGACACCACCAAATAAATTTGTAGTATCTTTTCAGTAATTGTGTTCATAAAATTTGGAATGTTTCTACGAACCGTCCAGTTTCAGCGGCATCTAAGGAACCCATCCCTGGGTGGATTGATAATTTAATGGGATTCAACGGGATCCTTGCTGCAGTTTCCAAATGACTGATTCACACGGTGCAACTTAACACTGCTGGAACACTGCATATAGTTCCAGTGGATCATGTGGTCAACATTAGCTGCAGCAATGGCCACTGGCGAGGGTCTCAATAAGTCAGAGAATATCCAGGTGTACAACTGTTCCAGTTCTGAAAACCCATTTATTTGCGAAAATATCTTCCAAGTTTTACTAAAGGCCAGCTCTCAAACTCCTTTCAATGTGATGTACTGGTATCCATTTATGGCAAACAGCAGGAATCCCCACATGGTAGCGATTTTGGACTTTATTTTCCACTATGTACCATGCGTACTCATAGATGGAGTCCTCACGCTAATTGGATCTAAACCAAAGTAATAACCATTGTGATTTGTAAAAAAAAAAGTTTAAAGAAAAAAAAAATATTATAAGATTTTTTAAATTCTTTTTACTTTTATTATTTTTGCCCTAGGTACGGAATGGTAGCCAAATACAACAGGTTGAAGAAATTATTTCAAGCCATTGAAGTAGCTCTTGCTATGGATTATGCCCACAACACAACGAATACCAAGGCTCTTTTCAAGCAATTAACTCCAGTGGATCAGGAGTCCTTTGACTTTGACATTTCTGTTCTCAGTCACGAGAAATTCTTAAGGCAGGCCATCTATGGTTTAAGGCGGTACGCTGTTTTAGATGATGATCGTGACCTACCAAAAGCTCGAAGACAATTTAAAAGGTGAGTTGCTGTTATTTTATTTTTCACAGTATAGTATTTTTGGTCAGGAACAGAGAATGGAGTTTTAAACCTCGAAAGAAGCAAAAGCTAGTGACTTCGTTCAGATCTTCAAAATTGAAGTGAAAAATTGTTGTCCAAGTTGTCTGGGACAACCAATCATTTCCTGAGATTGTTCCGGATACATTTTTCAAATTCTTGAGAGATTGATGCTGGTGCATTGATTTTACAAGGTTTTTAAAGTACAAAACAATATTACTTGAAATTCTTTAAATGTTTCCAGGTTCAAAATTCTCCACCACGTACTATTGGTCCTTTTGATAGTCCTCACAGCGTTGCTCTTTAAAATTTGGTTTTTTTAAAGGATTTTATCTCGTGTGAAGAATAATATTCTTTATTACATAATACCCATAGTTTCATGAGACGTGAGTGATCTGCAACTGAATAAATATTTACGACCAAATACACGTTTTTGTACACGCAATTACTAATATCCTACAAACAATATGGAACGCATTTCTGAAGTAGTTAAGTACAAGTAACAAGTAATGACATTGTAGCGTCATAATGCCGTGGAAATGCTGGTCCAATTACGAGCAATTATGGAGCAATTTTACTCGCTAAAAGTGTAGTAGTGTATTTTCAAATGCATCATAAACATTGTAGCAAAATTAAACGGACCCCAAGAGCAGCTGAGTTCTTACGCAACGTTTAAGCTTTGCTCAATAATTGAGTAACAACAAAATTATTGGTAAATGCTTCCTCAACCATTACCTCGCTGGAAGATACTTATATTATGGAATTTCCAGCTATGTTTGCATGTTGGAATAGTAGAACAGCGTAAATTCCACATGTGTTCGGATTTTTTTTTGTTTACCTCTTAAGTGCATTAGGCAGAAAAATCTCACGAGATACTGATTGTGCCTGAGACCTATGAGGAAACTCGTGCATTGAATTTGTGCCGATATCAGACAGAATGAGCTCGTAACAAAAATAAATCCTTGCCACATAAACTGTCAAGTGCTAATACAAGAATGTTGAGAATTCGAAAAAAAAGTTTGTCATTCACAATATGTACTCTTATTCATTTTTGCCTGTAGTTTCAGATATTTGTAGATAATTAACCTAAATAGTGGAAGCATATTTCTCATCATTTGCGCTTTTAAAACTGTGATTCAACCATTTGATTACGGTTATTTTACTTTCGTGTAACGTAAATAGTACGGTTAATATTATCGTAATTCAGGTAGGACATTTATACGTTGACTCCTAGTCATAGCAACGTAAAGTCTACGAAACATTGCGCAGCAGTTACGTAACTATATGGTATTTTCTTAGTAACATAATAGTAATATACCAGTATTGTGATACTAGGGACGCCTCCTGACACCTTTTGTAACCTTTTGTAAGGTAATCCTCCTTCAAGGGACATAAATGTGTAAGTCCTTACGCATCATTCAGCCATCTTTTGTTGTCATTTATTTTTTTCTAGTCTGAGGATGCCGATTGAAATAACTTACGTTAGTTGGAACAATTGTTATGTACAGAGAAATGTGCGAACTTTTGTGTAATTTCTGTGTTCCGTGAGCTGATCTGATAGTTGAATTAACTAATTATGGAATGCATACATAAAGACACCGTCTGAATGAATATCTGTAGTTTACTAGCATCCATTAGCATTTGAGTTCATTTATTGTATTGCATTTCGAAAATGTCACTGGAAGTGAAAGCGCTAAAAACAAGCTCAAAAGAAATCTACTGACATATGTATGTATATGTCATTGACAGAACGTACTTCCACCATCAGCTGTTAGAAGGGCGAATAATATTTGATTCCCCCTTCTGTAGCAAATTGTTTTCCAGATTTATCAAAATATTTTTATTCTACCTTGTTCATGTATAACATATGATAATCAGTGTAATCGCTATTCCCTGCAACAATCTGTTGGGTTTCGTCAACTACATAATGTAAAAATATCCACATATTAGATAATTCGTTATACATGGGTCATTGGGGATTATTGGAAATATTGCGAAGCGAATATTCCTTACATAAATTCAAATATATAATATGTACAATTTACATAAACGAGTAAACGAGCACAGTACTGTCATAATTGATACCCGAAACGTTCTGTATTCAATATTAATTTCGAACAGTGTGTCTTTGTCTTTTTTTGTAGACAATTTGAATTTTCATTTAACTCGAAATTCACAAAGATTTTCTGTTAAACTGCTTTAAATCAAAAACAATCACGCGGACTCTCATAATGTACACATAATTTGATACGCAGGATGATAAAATGCTTACAAGAAAATGTGAGTATCTATAGATTATTGTCCTACAGGAAAAAAATTTCAACGGCGAGATATTTGCTCGGCTTTCCGGTTCCTACAGCATTTGATAAAATCACTGCTCTGCTTTTGACTTTAATGAGCAGTTTACAATAATAATACAATAATTTCTCGTCGCTTTGATTATATATAAGCACTGGAGTATGCACAACGAGAGCTACATACAAGCTAATTCCATTTAATAAGATCAAAGTAGAAATACCAAAGAGCAGAGCACATATGTATGTATGTATCTATAAACGGGTTGATGGGGGTGTATTCGGATTTAATATTTGATTGAAGTAATAAATAATCAGAGCCAATTAAATTCCTTTAATTCGGTTATTTAACTTTGTTTATTTTAACCTTAAATAACAGTATCTACTTTACGATAGTCTCGCAGGATTCTCGTCGCCCAAAGTAACAATTGTCGTACAACTAAATACCCCTTTCTGATAGTTATAGGTTTTTGCAAAATCTTAGCTTATGTCATTACATAGTATTCGGGTAAATTCCTATTCTTCTTCCTTTTTTTCTTTTTATCCTTTTTGTCTTACAACGTATTATTTATTATCTACGACACTTATTGCCTACTTACCTATTTCATTTGTTAAAAGGGCTGCCTTAAATCTAACCGAAGTAGTGGTATCAATAAAACGTGTTCTCTTACCCATACATCACTCACAGATTTCACTTAACCTAACAACATTATCTTCTACACCGTTCTATTTATTAGATATCCTTACTTCTATTTCTGTTTCTCTTAGATGTAACTTTTTATTAAAAAAATCTCGTAACAGGGTAAAAATAAATACTGCATTGAGTCATTCCTTAAAACAATCATCATTTACTGCGGTGACGCCATTGATGGAGGTATGAAACAATTAATTTCGAATTCGGTGCCCAATCTTTAATGAGCTCCCACATTCTGGTTATGGAACGGTTCCGGCGTATTTTCGCTGAATATTTTCTGGATAATACTTACAAGACCAGTCATTATGAGCGGATGAATATGAATGCGGTAATCCAACTGATGCAATATTAAGTATGATGCATTATTAAACGACTAATTCAGCACCGTGGGAAGACTTTATTTTATCATTTTCAGGCTAATTGAAACATGAAACCCTAATCAAATGCCAATCCATCCATACCTACGTTGCATTTATGAAAATGAATAGAACCAATCTTCAGGGGTCGGATTTTTGTAAATCTCCCTGGAAGATTCTTTTCATTTTCCCTGCTGGTCATGATGTCCCTGTTCGAAGCTAGTTTAAAACACCCTGATGACAAAATAATTTTCGTAATACATCCCAACAAATTCAAAAATCCCTGCTGAAAAAAGGTCAACAAATTTGAAAATCCCTGCTGACAAAAAATCATTTTCGTAAATCACCTCAACAATTTCGAAAATCCCTGTTGACAAAAACCATTTTCAGTAAAACACCTCAACAATTTCAAACATCCCTGCTGACAAAAATTGTTTTCCATAAAACACCTCAACAATTTCGAAAATCCCTGCCAAAAAAGGTCAACATATTTGAAATTCCCGGTTTGCAATCCCGCTTGAAAATTTCCCTGCTGAAAATTTTTTTCCCTGGGAAGATCCTTCCCACATAAATCCGACCCCTGCCAATCTTTAACCCATGCATGCAGCAATTCATACAATGAACTAGTTCGTTAATTGAACTTTTCTGAAATATTTCAAGATTTGAGTGAACTGGAGTGAACTTAAAACATATCAATTTATGTAATTACTGTGTTTAAATTGAACTGTCTGGCAAATACAACGAACGTGAATGAACGTGAATGTCTAGGTATGATTAAAAGAACTGAATTGAACTGAATGTACAAATACGTACTACGGAACTCTGATTTAGAGTATATGTTTCTAATGCTTAAACTGATATAAACCAGCCAAGAACTAAATATTTTCGGCAGATATCCCAGCAAAATCCTAATTTTCAACTAAAAATAATATTTAAAATCAAAATAGGAACTTTAAATTGAATTTTCATGTTTAAACTGAACGAATTGACAAGATGGAAAATCTGAACGTGAGTTGAACGTTTTATTTTAACATTCAATTTGAGTGAACGTGACTGAACGCAAAAATACCTACGTACGAATTGAACTGATTCCGAATGATATAACTAATAACAATGAACTGAGTGTGAGAGAACACTGCACGGAAGAAAATGAACTGAACTTGAATTGAACTTTTCCCCTTTGAAATTGCATGCATGCTTTAGCCAAGTATTTGAGCTAACTATATATCCACGGATTTTTTCAGCCCCTGTGAAAACGCTAACCCACTTTTCGGTGTATTGTCGGAGTAGGTTGAGTAATCTCCTTTCAGCTTCCATTTTTTTATATCCTTTTTTGGAGGGTTGCTTTATTGCATGTTGTCCTTGTCGGCCTGTCGAGGTGCTCTTTCTGTGCACCCTGTTTGGATAGAGGTGACATTATTTCAATAGCAAAATAGGTTTTTAGAGTAGCTGCTCTTAAAAAATAAAATATGAGAACAAACTATAGTTTGTTTCTGTTCTGTTACAAATTGACTCTGTAGTTGCTTCATCTGATACGGGGTTGAAATAGGGTAGAGTCAGGAAAGACGAGGTTATTACCATTTCGGATAAGTAAATAAAAATACATGTAGCTCCATGAGTTATCAACAGTTATTAGTGTATTCGTTTCACATCGACAAAAGTGTGGAATACTTTGATATATTGCATTTGAAATAATATTCGAATACTATTTTATTAGCACCCAAATTTATATTGTACTTCGTATTTTGAAGATATACGAATGTGTTATTATATTGTATTCATTTATCTTGGAACACTTGCCCACTCCGTATATCAAATAAAATCAATACAATTTCAAAGCACTGTGGGGGTGTTTGTGAGAAGAACGTTAATACAATTCCAGCAAAATAAGTTAATTTATTAAACCATAATGTAAATAAAGTGAGATTGCAAGGTAGAAACATAGAGGTAAAGTATTTACATCTTATTGGATATGAAAAAGAAAGAAACGGAAATAATAAAGTGAATGTAAACAATTGGTTATTTACATTTATTACTTACTTTGAGTAATTCAGCATGGAAAATGAGAATATTAATTAAGCAAAATGAAATTGTGGAAATGTAGAGGAATAGTTTCAAACAGACATTGACTTTATTTGGGTAACAAAATGACAGTTACAACATACTACCAAGGGCTTTTATAGAGGATCAGAACAATTACGCTTATCAAAATAATAAATTTTTTTATGTAGGAAACAAATATTACAGTAATTATTACAGTAGTTAATCGAATATCGAGTACACAATTTCAATTTCCACGAGCATTCAAAAATTAGAAATGAATTAACGCAATCAAATTTGGATCAAGTGTGTAATAAGTAACGGTAAAATTATTTACTGGAACGTTATTACTGTCTTTGGAAATATTGCCATCACCTCAGCAAACCTAAACCAGTAATGTTCATGCTAATACACAACAATTAAGGTCTAACAATTTAGGTCTGATGGTTAAAGACGGCTTAGCATATTAATAACTGTCAGACTCTGTCAATTATCGTAGGCTGAATGCTCTATATCTAAATATTTAAAAGAAGAGACAAAATTAAATTACTTTACAAAAACGTACATACATACATACGTTAAAAACAGAAATGAAAATTAGTTTTGTCAATCGATAATCCATTACCTGAATTAAAACATAAAATACTCATAATAACATTAATATAAAGTCAAATTTTCACAACATCGAGCTGATTTGCAAAAAGTAATAATTAAATCGTTCTGTATATTCCAGTTTGCCAAACGGAACTCTTCTAAAGCAGGTTAAACAACAAAACAATTCAAAATGCTTACTATTGGAAACCTCCGGCTGAACTTCTTGTTCTTCAAAATTCTCGATCAAATGAATCTTCTTCCATTTGAATTCCACTTACGGACGGGAGTACATAA
The DNA here is from genome assembly GCA_947179485.1 of Allacma fusca. Taxonomy (NCBI): domain Eukaryota; kingdom Metazoa; phylum Arthropoda; class Collembola; order Symphypleona; family Sminthuridae; genus Allacma; species Allacma fusca. The sequence goes on along the minus strand of OX359245.1, from coordinate 36,307,691 downwards.
ACGGAAATCAAAACTACGAAGAACCTTATACAAAGGTCAAATTTTGATCACAGCAATTTCCATCATATACCGCTTTTTCAGGCTTTGTCAGTCAATGCTGACTAGTGATGAACTTATGAATATATCATTTCAAGGCTTCAACATTTTGTTTAGTGTTTTTTCAGTTTTGACCATTTACGAGTGCTATATTCTGTACAGTCATGTTTACGAGCTTCGATTTCTATTTGAGGAAATCAGCAAAGCAAAACAACTGGATTGTGATTACAGTTTCCGTAAGTCGCTTACTACAACCGTAACAGATTTTCCCCAACTTATTTCTGGACTGAAAAAATAATTGCTGCCAGTGGTCTGGTTCATTTATTATAGTTAATTATTGGTCTGGTACAGTCATAGATTTTAGTAGTCTGGTCTCAGGTTTGGTCCAATACCAGGGGAAGACCAGAACATGACCCTAAAAGTATGGGAATTATATCGTCGCTGCGCACGTAGACCATTTTGCCTCTTCAGTGACGATATATTCAGGATTTATTTTTTGTTGAATATGTCACTTTTTAATAAAATATTTTCATTAATATAGGCATTCCTAAGCATTAAGAAAACCTCACATTGAAATTTAATGTTTGCTTGCTCATCAAGGTAGCCGCTATAAGAACATCATTCACTTCGGCTTCATTTAACTTAAATATTATGGCTACCCAATATTACAGTATTACATTACAGTATTACACCAATCCGTGGGGGATTGCGAAGGTTGCAGCAGTAAATAAAAGTACACGATGTTTATAAACCAATCATTGCTAGACTTCGTAATATTTGCTGCTCGCAAACCAATAGGACCTGGTTTAGCAGGTTCAGTAAAGTTTAACAGTGTATTATCGATTTCAAATTATGCTATTTTATATATATTTTATTCAGTTATTATATTTTCATCTGTTGGCCTGGTAATATCTTCTTTTAAAACCCACCTACCGACATTTATATTCACAGTATAATTTGCTCACGTCCCATACTTCCAGTGACGTAATTTATGCATTAATATAATTGGTACCAACGTTGGTCTATCAATAAAGAATTGCTGTACGCATGCATGGTTATATAGATATACATGAACTGTTCCATAAATATATTTTCAGATCAGAAAGGTCAATCAGTTTTTACCAAATTCAGTAGGAGTCTTAGTACGGTTCTACTGAGTATTGTTTCTAAATTTAATTCAATTCCATTAATTCGTTCAAGCCAATATGAATCTACAGACAATCATGGACATCAAAGTCATAGTGTAAGGACGCTGGGCTGCCCTGGAAAATTGAAGGCATATTTCAAAGGAAAGAATTATAGTTAAGTCATGAAACAATAAATTGATATTTTCCACAAAAAATATTACTCTTACATTTAAAAGCGGATATTTCAAAAACGGTTTTTTGTAGGAATGACTTTGAGAAAGACACTAGAATTTCCGGGCGTTCATTCATTTTTGGAATGCTTCTTGGTGACTCTTCCGATTTCAACTTTTGTCTTAATCGCTTTTGTTCTTGCGGTTTTCTACACATTTCCTAACGCACACTTCACAATTTGTTCATTTATTTTGACGGAGAGAAAAAATGCCGCTTTGTTTTATGCTTTAATGGCCATTGACACGTTTACAGTTGTGCAACTCATTGTAGTTATGCATACGTGCATTTACACTATTCTGGGGTCTTTGAGACATTTTACGGAAGAGTCGCTGGAGAGGTTTGAAATATTGTTGAGGTATGTGAATAATTGGTGTATTAGTTATTATTTTGCAGAATTTAAATAATTCACATTTTTATTCAGAGAGCGATAGAACGTAAAACAGCATTCAAATTATGTACGCCGTTTTCACAGGGAACCGGAGACTCATCAAAACATGTTATTGCAAATTCTTATGGACCTAAGACGGCTTTCGCTGAAAATACAAATTTTCAATGACGTCTACTCAGCAGTGAACTACGGGGCAAAACTTGTGGCAATAGTCGTAACAGTGTTGGGGATATTCATTGGTGTTCGAAATTTTAGTACAATACCGGGGTTCTCTATCACTTTGATCTTTATAGGAATTTACTCGGTGCTTATTGTAATTGTTCTTTACGATGACGCTTTCACCATTCCTAAAAAATATTTTGAGCTCAAGAAACTTATTAGGTGTCATTGACGTCAGGGTCATTCGCAAAGCAAATACATCAACAAGGTGGTCAACGGTATCCAAAATTGTGGTGTACGAGCCAGCTGTTTTTATACATTAGATCAAACGTCTACTCCGTCCTTTCTGGACTTTGTGACTAAACAAATTTCCAGTTTACTCATTGCGTTTTAACAAGTCTGATACTCCACTTAATTGTCTGCACTCCTATTGGCTGGTTTCTTCTACATGTGTTTGTTACAATTATGGTATTGACATTGGCGGAATTTATAAATTACGGGGAACTCGCCGGCTATGTGTTGCACTGATCGGCAAAATTTTTGAACTCGATCTCGCACTCAAGGGCGCTAGGAGTCTCTAAACGGAACTCAGAACTCACTCAGGAACTCAAATTCCTAATAAAACAAGAGCTCGCACTCATGAGTGACCATGATGAAATCTTGCACTCAAACTCGCACTCAGGAACTCTCAGTAACAAATTAAAATTAGCGCCATTTCAAGGAATGTGCCAAAGAATAACGCTGAAGCCGTCCACTGTACTGACGATAGCTCACATTTTAAGCGGAAACGAAATCATCAAAACGCTAAATGCAGCCAAAATGTACTAAATTTTTAAGTGTAGAATGGGGCAAAATGCATTCCGTTATGGAATATATGGGTTCCAAATACTGCTCTCACACTCTCGCTCAATGACTGTAATCTATTTTTATGGCACTCGACCTCACAAACTATAAATACAAATAATTACTTTTAAAATTTTATGGATTTCAAATAGAGATATGAAAGAATCATTGCATTGTTTATCGTTTGCGAACAAGATCTGGGAATGGTTTGACCTGTCTTTGATATTTGGCCTGGTCTATTCCAAGCGTTGGACCATTTCGCAAGATCAGTTTCTGAATTTTGGTTTAAGGAACATTCTCCGGCAGATTTACTCATTTAGAAGTGCATGCCCTGTTCCGTGTAATTATTGTACCACACCGATTAGACCAAATTTTGTAGTGTTGAATTCTTTGAAAACCAATTTTTCACCAACCAGCGTATATTTAGTGGTAATTCTTAATATAACTGAAATAAACCCTTTGGTTGACGTTTTAATACCCTGTTGTATCCTTGTCATTAGGATTTTGCAAAAACCTATGGAGTTTAGAATTTGGCCTAAGAAACTATCCGTTATGCTCCTCATACACAAAATAGTTTTAGTTCTATAGTCCGAATTTTCGGAACATATTTATTGGTATGGTATGAATTTGGAACAACTTTCAAAACAAAACTTTTAAATTGTTCAAACGCTTGATCCAGAGCAATATTTTAGTCGGGCCCAGAACAGTACCATTATTATTGTGAGCTATCGGGAAAGGGGAGGTCAAAATGTTCGGCAAAGATAGTGGGAAACAATATTCAAAATTTAACAAATTCGGAAATAGCAAATCTTGATGGATATAAAAATATTCTCTATTTCCTTGAGAGGCCGCGGTGAATAGAATTCCTACGGTACTACTTAAATTATCACTTTGTTTCAATCCAGAAAGTTTATTACAACACTGACTAACATAGAATCACTAAAATAAATTCAAAATCATTATCAAGGGGGGAAAAAATTATTTCGTACTGCCATAGCACGACTCCTAAATTGTCTTTTTCGTGAAACTGTTGATTGCATTGCTCGACTTCTGCCTTGGCCTTCATGACTTAAACACAATTATTTGTTTACAAGAAATACATGGCTTCAAGTTTTTTTCAAATTAATAGTAAGTTTTACTTTATATTTGATTGCACAGGACGCAACGGAATCAACGTACAAGTTGATACGATACCAATTATTTTTACAATGATCTCTCATACAATTCAAAGTTTTTTTTTACTGAAAAGTTATTTTTAACAAATGTTGCACTTCTTGTCTAGTGATGTTTTGGTAACTTGAAACGCGAAATACAATTCCGTAACCTCAAAACCCATTCTGTTCGTAAGGATTCCGGTGTAAGTGAAATATTCCACCTTAAACATTTGTTTCTGAACATTTCCCTGGTGTAATATATAAAGTTCATTATACATTCCCCAGTAAACCAAGACTGCTGGCGTTGTTTAGGGTTAAAGTTGGCTTTGCTGGGGAGACTATCAGTATAAAAGTCATTGGGAAGCCAGCAGCAAAACGCAATCACTAAGACGGGAATAAGTTGGATTGTTGTCGGCTATTGTGGCAGAAGAAACAACGTTTATTTAATGGCTTGCCGATGACGGGCCGTTTTCGTAATAATGAAGGGAATGTAGGCCACATATTATATGGCAACATGTTGGCATACCTACATAGGTCCATCAAAGGCTTTCAGGGCAAATACAATGCATCGTCAGATTTTCGCCGGTAACCATCACTACTCATGTTGAAACATATAATCCGTATGCAGTTTAAAGTAACGGCCACAATCGCAATTTCATTGAATATCTCTCTTTAATATCCCTCTCTAGCTCTTGACGAATTTCATTACGAGTTTCATAAATATTATTCGCATAAAGTCAATTTTTACGTAGTGTATTTTCCGGAAGGTAACAGTGGCGACGTAGTTCCGTTTAGCTGGTTGTTCCACAATAATAAAAGGTCACGCTGGCCAATAAATGTTGTCGATTTAAAAATCGTAACAATAGTGCAGAAGCCAGATCCAATATAAATTGGAAAATATATGACTGGGAAATACATTGTGGAGCAGGTAAGTAACACAAATAGACGCTATGATATAAATATTGAAACCTAAATGCAATTTCTGAAAAGCATTAAATTATTTCACGCTTTAAAGAACTGGACAATTAAAATTAAAAAATGATGTGATAATAATTTGGGCTTCGAAAATATAGTACATATTTTGAAACTCTTTTTTATCATCAGGATTAGAAAATACATTTGACAACATGAGTTTGAACTAACATACAAAGGTTGTGAGGAAATAACTCCAGGACGAAAGCTTCGAAAAACAACAACCCGTAGCAAACATCCGCCGGCAGTCAGCTAATTTCATTTTGTGACCGTTAATTCACCCCAGTAAGTCATAGCAAAACCATTTGAAGCTGCTTGCGTTGAAACCCAGGATGTAATAACTGTGGCAAAATTCGGCAATATTTTTAACGCTATAGGAGGTTGGGGTTTGTAACGAAGGATATAATATATAAAGTTACAATTAATTTGCTGAACATACAATGCTTTTGTGGTTTAGGTGAGGTTGCGATTCAGGGCACACATTTTCATTCAGTTGACGAGGACCATCCACTTACAGATACGGAAACGAACGGCTTTCCTAATGTAGTTGCAAAAACGCCATTGGTGGATGCCTTCAAAATTTGATTTGCAGGCTCATGAATTTAGAGGTAATTATATTAATAGTTCATATGTCGAAAATATTTGTAGTAAGTGAACCATTGGTAATATTTAAATGTTTTTGACAATTCAAATATTTTTTTCAGACTTTCAAAAAATTACTCAAACAATAGGTTGACATCGCATCAGATGTGTCGCAAATTATTCGGGTAGTTTCTCAAAATCCGGATGTCTACATTGGCGATTCTTTTGAATTAATTCGCTGGTGTTACAATTTCATTAAATGACTTTGGATCATTTAATATCTTTGGATAATATCATTGAAAGAATATTAATATGTAAACACTTTAGCTGTTTATCTTAATTACCAGATTATCCTGTTAATGTATTTATCTATATTTTGTATTGTCTAAAGTTAGTAGTTATTTCTGTGAAATATTTGAAGGAAAAACATGTTGTTTCCTAGTTTTAGTAATAATGACATTTATAAGTGTACATCTGAATCAGAGCATTATTCTTACTGATTTGTAAAATGACATTTTCCCAGCATGTACCATATTGCCTACTGTGATGTTATAAATTTACAGGAACATGATAAAATTATTTAGTTTAATAATTGCTGGAGTATCGACAATTTTTTGTGCAAACATCAATATCCAAAAACTATTTGGTTTGATCCTGGCAGCCATTATGCTGCAGGCAGTTGTAATAACGGCGGATTGCAGTTCACCCCCATGGTACCAACAATGTCCCATCATTGGGCCATGTATCAATGAATGACGGGTTTTTAATGGTTCCATGATGGCTCCATCTTGGCATAAATCTTGTCTGCCCAGCAAAGGCCCTGCGGCCAAGACGTACATTCAGCCGACATTGGCTATTTACGTTGGCCCAACATAGATCCTTAAAGTCGTGGTTTACTGGGTCAATGATCCTGCCATTGCATAAATTGATCACCATTTCAAAGAGAAAAGCGACATTACAAAACAGGGTTATCCAAACATACGCGTGAAAAATAGAGCCTATGGAGCTGTCCAGACCTAAAGGGTTAATACAGCTTGTTTCTATTTCTGTACGCACAGATTTATATTGAAATCTAATAGTATGCCATTTCTCCTATAAAATGTACAGGCCACTTGACATCATAGTATGTCCACGTTTAGCCGCATAATCATATTTTTCACTGAATATTGTTAATAAGTTAACGGATATTGTAGTACGAAGGAACTCATCTACTGGAGCTCTTCCGTTGTGGGCAAACCTCAAACCCATTTTTTTCATTGCATCTTTTGTCAGATCCCAGTAGTATTTCAAATCCTTGGAATAAAAAATTAAAGCGGTTTGTGGCACCATCAGGCTTTTCTCAAAAAATGAATCCGCTAACTTTCGACTGATACATGCAAACTGGAAGGAGTGAGTATATTTCCCGTTTTTTCGTAAAAACATAACACTATCAGTAGTAACTCCAGTTCCGTAAATAAATGCTTCCTCGAAACTTCGACAACCAGCAGCACAAGTTACATCGCTGTTGTTATTGCAAGCCCAGTTCCTCCCATTTAATAAGTAGTCACCTGCCGGAGCGTACAGCGTAAAATTTCGGAGTTGTTTCAAAAATGTCCATTTTGTGGAGTAGCCACTGTCCATAGTAAATGCAGATTTTAAAAGTCCTTTGTAGGTATTTGAAATAATTATGCACGTCAAGATCCAAATGGCAGTAATCAAAGCGCTGGTGTTTGAATTGAACCCTTTTTCAATGGATGTGATTTTGAAGCCTTGATCTATCAAACTTGAAAATGTCCAAAGCAGATTGGGCTCGAAGGTTATTTCCGGATTCCCCTTTAAAATCCAACTTAACGAAACACCAAGAAATACCAAAGTGGCTGAAATGACAACCAAAGCCCAGACAACTGACTCAAAAGGATCCGTATAAAGTGAGAGCTGAAATCTGGAATTGTTCACGCTATCCGCCGTGATAAATCTAAATCCTTGGGTATTCGCGACAGGAATATTTTGACCACCATGAAGAAATAAACTTGGAAACATGTGAAGACGAGGACTCCTATATGCGTTTGAACCATTCAGATAATAATCTTGGGTTATGAAATGAAACAATGTTTTTGGAAGTTTCCATGGATCTTTTCGACGTAATGGATTACCAAGTTTTAGGTCCAGTTTTTCCTGATACTGTTCATACTCCTTCCCAAATGATGCCCCAAAGCGCCACCTCACTGTCTTACCACAATTTGTTACAGAATCAAATTTTTCCCGCAACGTTTCTAGGTAGTTTTTGAAGGAGTAAGAGAATTCAACTCTGCATGTATTGGAAAACCAGCAAATGTAATAACCCCCGAAATCACCTCCACTTTTTCTTCTCTCTGTGGTAAGCACGAATGTAGGAATTATGTAAAATACTTTTTGTAAACCCATCGCAATTTTGTGAAGGAGATCGTTAGGCTTTAAATTGTAATGGATCATGATGACCAATTTGGGAAACATCCTTTGTAAGCGAATATGTTGTGATGTAAAATGCACCAGCCAAATTTCCTGTTGGACTTCCCGAAAACGGTTTTCCCTAGAAATATTTCCTGTAATGATGATACTCGCGCTAACGTGAATATTTTGAACCTTAAAGGACTGGGCTTCTACACCAATTGGGGGATAAAATTGAAACTTGTATTTTTTTGAAATTAAAGGATTTCAATTTATAAGGAATTTTCACTTGGGTGTAGTCAATTGAGTTTTCAATTTGAAAGATCAAAAGAAAACAATCGTTCAGCTTCTCTGTAATTAGCTGCAAAATATTTCTTGAATTTAATACTTTGACGCATTCTACCGGTTGACTTAAGATACAAACTCCAATAATAATTTTCAAGAGCATTGTGTCGTCTCAAACTGGATTTATTGTTTTATGAAATTTAAAAAAACGTTTTGGAACTATTTTTCAGAAATACAACAGGTTTAAATACACAGCCCGATATTGTTAGAAAAAAAAGTAAACAAGTTTTTTTTTTTGGCAGATAATAGTATAAAAATTGCAATGCCTACAACTCTCTATGTGAGACAAGGATTTTATTCAAGGATGAAGGAACTAAATTTTGAATGAACCATGCATGACATTCTTCGTAGGATCGATTTTTAACGGTAAAACGAACTTTTAAAACATGTTATTTCCATTTTAACAACAATGCATCAGAATTAATAAGTTAAGAAGCGGTTACAATGAATAGCTTTATACTGTATTTCGTAATAATCCAATTGAAGCTCTTTGAATATTTTACGTTATTATGAAACAAAAAAAAGCAGTCATATTCAAAGATTAGCGTAAACTCGTGTATATTCTGCCTATTTACGAGTGAAAATTAAATTGAAGCTTAAACCTATGTACAACTTGTAACCTGTTTACTCGGCTATTGCATGTGACATTCTGTTGGTGCTCGACATATAAATAATGTAATACTGCCCATGGGTGTTACATAATCTGTTGTGTGTATAGGTGAATCAATTGTGGCTTATTGGGCATATTTTGAAAGCAATACGATTGTGAGTTTTTGTAACAAAGTACGTATGTACATTTATGTAATTATTACAGTGCTGTCATGAATGGTCTGCAATACATTTCTGTATCGAATATTTCCAACTTACTTTTTACTGTCAATCTTGGTTTTTTACAGAAACTAGTATTTGAATGTTTAAATCCTAATACTTTGTTTGTGAATATCAGGTTAAAAGTTTGACAAATTTTTTGCTAAATCGCATATCTACTTTTATAAAAATATCCTTGTGTTTTGTGCCCACTTTCGTACTTAAATTACCGTAAGGTGCTGAGTTACTAAAGTAGTCATTTGTTATTGTGGGAAGACTGTTTTACCATTTTGCAGGTTAATGGGAAGATAAAACCATAACCAGATGTTATTCAAAGCTGTGTTGCATTTATGCAATATATGGAGCCGATTTTGAGGCCAAGCTTTCAAACTAAGTATACATTTATTCAGAAAAAGTTTGTTTTAGCTATTAGAATCACCAAGACATGCACACATACAGAGAGTTATCACAAATGTTGATCCATGGTAATACTAGCAATATGCGAGGGCAAAATGTGTACGGATTGAATAACATTTTCTTAATTGAAAAGTTTCTACATTCTTTTGCAACAGATGACATAATTATATTATTACAGGAGTCTTATAGAGGCATAGAGAATTGGTTTCTTCACAAAGTAAAATGTAATGGGGACATGTGAAGAGTACTGACAAAAATATATTTACTTGCACGGGTTAACATAATGGCGCAGTTAAAACTTACCACGAGGGGTTATTGTCGAGGGGTTATTGCCGAGGGGAGCATCATTACACTTATCAACATAAGGAATCGATGTGTATTCAAGCTTGAAAAATATAGTTTATCCAATTTCTAGCACGTCATATTGTCCAGTTTCCTCGAATCATCTACAAATTAAAAACCAATTAGCGTTCCACAAATTGGATATAAATCTAATAATAATACGTTATAAATTACGCAATATAATGTGACATCCTGCATATGGAGGTTATTGCAATTACCAGCAAGTGGACTACAGTGACGTTTCTGGTAATAATTGCAATATCTATTTAAATGTATTGTTAACCGATATCTGGTTTCTTAACACCCAACAAATGTAACGTTAACATTAATGTACATATATGTACTGTTAAGATGTTAAGTTTCCATGTAAAAAGTGTTAGGTACTTACTTTAACCTAATATTATTGGTCAAAATGAAAACCTTTGTGAATACTGGAGGTGGGCTCTTGTGAGCTCACCTCCGTATAAAACCTCGTGCCTCCAAAGGTACGAGAGAGGAGAGCAACGTAAAATCTTGAACTAAGCAGAGCAAGGGAACGCGTGAGAGACCAACTAAGTGTATCCATCTACGCACTATAGATAAATAAAGTATACTGTGAGAACAAAACCTTATACGTGCATACATACTCATTCTTCGTATCTTCCATACGTTGAGACACAAACCCGAAATCCCTCACTCAAAGCAAGTGCCTCTCTACCGTCTACATTTTCCCCATCATCTCATACTCTCACTCTCAATATCATCAATATTCCCTTTTTACTTTCATGATCGGCTCATTATTACATTTTTCCTCATTACGAACCATTAACTACAACATTAATAATAACATGGTGAACGGTGCGGGTTCGATGGTTCTCAACAAAACACTCAAATTCGTAAGCCCTTAATAACAATTATTTTCCTCTAATTTGTGAACAATTTCTGTGCAAATATATTTGTGGCGTCAGCCGCTAAACAGAACTCTGCCCAAATTTTCCATTTTTTCTACCACATTGTCAATTAAATTCTTACGTGGCGTCAGCCGCCGCCGGAGGCTATGCCTGATTTTTCTATAAATTGTCTCCAGTTTCCCCGTGCCACATGTCACCTCACGATATCAGATTTATTAGAGTAGCTGAACTCTTTAATCATCCCGAATACATCATCTGTAATAATCAAAAATATATAGCACTATTACTCAGTGAGGCCGCACTAGTTCAACTAACTCACGACGACGAAATACGTGCACGTGCCAAATATAGTCATCTATCCTCCACACGAGCACTCTATCTTTACAAGTTCTACAAACTGTTCAAGCAAAAACTCCCTCGTTACGTTAACTCCAACATTGAGCCCCAACCAGTTGATAGGAGTGACATAAAAGTTATCCGGAAAAACCCAAGCAGAATTCCGCGATCAATAAACAGTTCGACTACGACCCTGCCTGAAACCACCGTGGTGACCGTCCCCGACGACATCCTCAACCACGTACCATCCAGTGAAGGCGAAACTGACACCGAAGGACCAACACCGGAACCCACAACACCTCTTGGAGGCTTTGCGAGTTTTCACCCTAGTAGGACATCCACCCCTGCTGTCTCTTCCGGTCCAGCGACTCATGACTCGATCTTCGATCAACATTACACAGTAAGTAACAATTTTAATTTGTCCAACAATCATACTCTCACTGGCACACCCGTAGCTCCACATCCACAACCCACATCATCTCGTCTTTTTGCCTCCCGCGATCTTCTCGAAGACGTAGCCCAGAAATTAGTGGACGACATAAAAACCAAGCAAGAAATCGACTCTTCAGGTACTAGCATCCTTACCTACGCACACTACCAACAACTCCTGTATGATCTCCACCTAACAACAGAAGTTACATCCGACGGTACATATCTCAACACACGAGAAACATTTACAAGAATAGTAGCCAGAATTCTCCGCATCTTTACACTTTGGCAGACTAATTCGACTGAATTTGCACCCATTATTGAAGAAATCGAGGACATCCAAACTTCATTACTAGCTCAAGAATTCTGTCCAACCGTAACTACTACTCCAGTCACAACAACTACTCCTTCCGCGTCCACTACTAAGACCCCTACCTATGTTATCGAAACACACAGCTACACGCCTGTAATCCTAGCTTGGACTACCCAACTGCAAGCCGCCCACAATTCCACTCAGGACATTGCCCATCTTCTCAGTTACGCATCTTACTTAGGCATAGTACAGGAATTTAATCTTGCCTCCAAATATACCCACAACCACTGTCACTTCTCCTCCCAGCAAGCTTACAAGGAAGGACTCTTTCTTTTAGACCAACAGTTTATTTCAATTGCAACACAAACCTACCCGGACATTTTTTCCGCTCCCGTCACTCACCCAGACAATCACACCGATAATCATTCTCATACAGCTCCTCAGGATAATACCGCTGTTCTCATTCCTGACGTTGACACTACCGCCGCATACGACAGTGACAATCCTATCTATAATATTAACATAACCCCCCCACCTCTTTCAGATTCAAACTCTGATTCAGGGTCACTCCACTCTGAATCTCTCCATTTCACCACTGCCACCAACAGCTCTTCCTCTTCCCGTACCACTTCTCCTATTCCAACGCCTCCCCTTATTCCTACAATTATTCCTACAAAAAATTCCACCATGGACTACACCAGATTTCTTTTTGACAAACCCTCTTACCCGTCACCCAAAATCTCATCGGAGGAATTAGCAGAATTCCTCCTGAGATGTGACGATTTTTTCAATACATTCCAAACGGACGACAAGATGAAAAAGTCTTATGTCTATAGAAAACTCTCCGACGCTGCCAAGACGGCCAAAGATTTTCTGTCCCACTTCTACAATCTCACATCCACTTCTCGCCAAACTTACGCCCAATTCAGGGATGACCTTTTAAACAAAATGCCACGGGATATTCCGGATCGGAAAAGTAAGCTTCTCGATGCACTCTCTATGACTCCCTACCCACACGAACCCCCAACTAAGTTCGTGTTAAGAGTTAAGTCTGCTGCAAGCACAGACTGGTCCACTTTTCCAGAAGCCACTACAGTGAAAACATTGTTGGACAAACTCGACACAACGGTGAAGATTTTCATAACCAGCAAAAATCTGAAAATTAAAAATTTCAATCATCTCTTGGACGCTCTACGCGACTATGAATCATGCACAACTCCCCATACAGACCATAATGCTGTTACTCTTGCAACCCCAGTCCTTCCTTCATCATTGGAACAAACTCTGGCCACGCTTCTTGAGAAAATAGAAAAATTAGAAGCTAAAGACACTCCAATTATGGCAGTCACTCAACATGCTCAGCCACAGCGCTCACAGTACAACAACTTTCAACCTGGACTAGGTTCTAACATTCAACGAACCTACACGTGTTACAAGTGCAACCAAACCGGCCACACAGCCCGGTATTGCCCAATTCAACCTACTCAACCTCAAATTCCAGCTTCTCAATCCCCAGAAATTTGCGGGCGTTGCTCCCGTCCAGGCCATCATGCTAACCGTTGCCGACAGCCAGTTGCCATACATTACCAACAATTTCCACAATATATGCAACGACGACGTGAAGAGAGACAACAGCAACTACAAGGCCAGCCTTTAAACTCCAACGGGCAGGCTCCACAAGGCCTGCCCCGACGCCAGCTTCTGCCTATACAAGCTGCAGACCACCAAAACTCACAAGACAGCCGCTAATAATCCCTTCCGTTAACACAGAATGTACTACTCACATCACTGTACACTCACTTTCATGTTCACTCAAAATCATTGTCAGTATAAACGGTATGAACCTTCCGTGTCTTATCGACACAGGAGCAGCTGCTTCGCTGATCCATCCATCATATGTACCTCAAGGCACACACATCACCAAGACCAATCTCACACTCATAGATGCCTCAGGAAATAACATGCCCAATACAGGACTCGCCCTTGTAAAAATCCAAATCGGCAAGTCTACATTTTTACACCCTTTTATAATTGCTCCTTCCACAACTCTTCGCTGCATCTTGGGAACAGACTTCTTATATTCTAAAGGAGGATTCCTTATTAACACTGAGAAAAATATCCTATTCAACAAATTCACAGGAAACATCCCGTTAATTCATACTCTCGTACAACACGATAATGCACTTAGAGAACAATGCGAACTTCCAGTACAACTCATACAAAACTTTTCAACCAGGACACAACTGTCAAATAAATCTCATTCTAACAAAGACCAGGAAGCTACCTTCTTGCCCAACCCCTGGTTTGCATCTACTACACCACCTGTGACCTCTTTTCCAATCTCAACGTCTACTCAAACTCTTCCAACTTTTCAAGACCAAGCTTCCCAGACTCTCACAACAACGAAAAATAAATCTCAACATGGGAATAAATATTCACAGCCTGAAAAATATTCTCCAACTCCAGACATGTCTTCTGATGAGACAGACCAGGAATACTTCCATCGCTCAACCCATCCACTTCGCCGTCGTATTTCTACATCCCGCAAAATGACTCTCAAAACTGCACCTACTCCCATATCGTCTGTCTCAGCTAAACCTGCTACACAAGCCAAAATTACAACAATTCCTATTCTATGTGTTTCCACTACCATGGAAGACGATGTTCTCCGCGTCCATGGAACACAGGTCATTTCACCCAGGTCTCATGTAACCATTGCAACTATTCACTCCATTGAACAAACTTCGCCTGTATATTTCCAACCTCATGAATCCCTACACAAACAATTCCATATCCTTGCTCCTCATGCAATACTCAGTCCTGACTCTAAATTCTTCCTTCTCACAAATCCAACTTCTATGACTATTACCTTACCAGACGGTTTGGGTCTAGGAAATTTAAACCCTCTGGACACATATGATAATTCTATGCACCCCATACATATCAATGCAATCGACACGACCCAATTGGAAACTGAAATAGCATCTTTTAAAATCAATCCGGATCTCAATCCTGAGGATCAAACTAAACTCCGTTCATTATTACGACACTACAGGCATTCTTTTGCCTTCCATCCTCATGAACTAGGCAAGTGTTCAACCATACCGTTCAAAGTAGAACTTCAACATAACAGTATCGTGGCCCATAAGCCCTACAAGACCTCAGCATATCAAGACGCTATAATAGATGCCGAAGTGAAAAAGCTACTGGACAACGATATTATTGAACATTCCACTTCCCCATTCAGTAGTCCCGTCATCATCGTGTTCAAGAAGCCTAACGATCAAGGCTTGCGTAAGCCTAGGATGGTAATTGACTTCCGGTCACTCAATGCCATCACAAAGGCTATGCACTGGCCATTGCCTTCCATTGACGAAATTCTGAGACGATTACAGAATCAGAAATATTTTTCTACACTCGACTTAGCCTCAGGATTTCACCAAATAACAGTGGATGAAACCTCAAGAGAAAAGCTCAGCTTCATCACCCGAAACGGCCAATTTCAATATAAAGATATGCCATTCGGTACCAAAAACTCCCCCTCTCATTTCTGTAGAGTCATTGATGTCATTTTAGCAGATCTCAAGTATAACACAGCTATGGCCTACGTCGATGATATCGTAATCTCAAGTACCACAATTGAAGACCATATTTCTAAACTGAGAAAAATCTTCATACGCTTCGCACAGCATAACCTCAAGTTTGAACCCACCAAATGTAAATTTGGTTACGAACAAATAAATCTGCTCGGCTTCACCATCAATGCCTATGGAATTCAGCCCTATGATGATAACCTCAATGGTTTACGAATGATGCCAGTTCCAACTAACATCACTACAGTCCAGTCCTTTCTTGGAATGGCTAACTTCTTTCGAAGATTTGTGCCCAACTTTGCACATATCGCAGCACCACTGCGTGAGCTCACAAAAAAGAACACCCCGTTTCTGTGGACTCACGAATGTGATCAAGCATTCCAAGCCCTGAAGAATCTCTTATTATGCAAACCAGTCCTAGCCCATTACGACCCACAAAAAGAAACCTTTTTATATACAGACGCTTCCTACCAAGGACTCGGAGCCTATCTGACCCAACTACACCCTGATGGTTTAGAACATCCAGTTTTCTTCCTCAGCCGACGTTTAAATAAATATGAGGCTAAGTATCATATACGACTTTTAGAACTTTTGGCCATTACATGGTCAGTCATGAAGCTAAAAGAGTACTTACTTGGGATACACTTTACAGTGCGCACAGATCACCATAGCCTGTGCTATATTATGAAGAGTAAAGATAGCTTGGACCCCAAGCTACAACGGCTGCAACTTCTATTGATGCCCTACGACGTTACTATAAAATATGTCAAGGGTACAACTCATAAGGTCGCCGATTGCCTCAGCCGCAATCCTTTCCAAGAGCCCACACACTCCCAGACCGATGATGAAGCATGCCTCTCCGTCCATACAATAGATATTGGTACTCTCCAAAGCGAACAAGCGAAAGATCCAGCTCTTATGGATATAATTAACAAACTTCCAAGCAATTGGAGAGTCCGTTCAACATACGCTCTCTATAACAATATTTTGTATAAACATAACAAAAAACTTGGAGAAAAATCCCTACTAATGATACCACATCACATGGTCCCGGATATCATTAAACGTCACCATAACCCAGTGTCCCACACAGGACATACTAAGGCTCTCAAAGAAATCCAACAAAGCTACTACTGGAAAACCATGAGCCAAGATATTAAAGACTTTATACAATCGTGTTCATTTTGTCAGGCAAGAAAATCTCCCCGTGGTCAAAAACAGCCCGGAGAGTTCCAATTCATTCCTATTCCCCTCAGACCATTCGAAAGAATTCAGATGGACGTACAGGGTCCATTGACGAATAAAGAAGGACGTCCAAGATATATAATCACTGCAATTTGTTATCTCACGAAATTTCTCGTAGCTGAGGTTGTACCCACAGCAGACGCTTCCGCTATAGCCAAATTCATCTTCAACAAAATAGCTGCTGTCTATTCCCTTCCCGAAATTATACAGTCAGATCAAGGGACAGAATTTAACAATGCTGTCATTACAGAACTTTCCAAAATATTTGATTTTAAAATGAACTATAGCACTGCTTTTCACCCCCAAACGCAGGGTCTTATCGAGAGATCCCATCAAACATTGGGTGACTGTATTGCTATATACAGAGCAGAAAATAAGGCCGACTGGCCCCACGCCATTCCAGCTATTATATTCCATCTCAACAATACTCTTCACAGCTCCCACGGTTTTACACCATTCTACGTGCTGCATGGTTTTCATGCACGCACCCCGTTGAGAAATGCATTTCCTACTTTTACTCCAGAAAATAGAAACGTCCAAGACATGACGTCACTCTGGAAAACTACTCATGACATACTAGAGACCCAAAGGAAAAAATACGCCGCCCGCGTAAATCAGTCTAAACGAACAGTAAACTATAATATTGGTGACAATGTGCTCCTCGAGCACACGTCCATACAACCTGGTACGAGCACTAAGTTACTACCCAGATGGAAAGGACCATTTTCTGTTATTGACCGACCCTCCGAAGTTAACTACACTATTAGAGGATCTGTTGGTAACACTGTTAAAACCCTCACAGTTCATGTGTCCAGGTTGAAAATATTTTATGAACGCCCTAATGTGTTCAACACTAAATCTCTGCTCAATAATGAGTATGAGCCTCCAGAGCAGGAACCTTCTACAAATCTACAGGATATTCCTCAAGACCATACTAATTCTCCAGGCGACCTACCCTCTCCAGAACCTGACATTATTCCTGAAATTATTTCTGAGCAGCACTCATGTCAGCCTGACATTATTCTTGATCCAGAATTACCATTAAAAGATACTCATGCATTCCCATTAAGAGATACAGTGCCTCCATTCCCAGTTCAACAACCAACTTCAATTCCACCAGCGACTCAAGAACAACCTCATAAGCCCACCTATAGAGAAGCACTCTTGTCTGCACCTAAAAATTCCGCTACGGATATTCCTCATTCCTCCTCTATAACAATTCCTAATAAACGTGTTCGCCGAACACAGCAACAATTATTGGAACAGGAATCACAACAAATATTACCCACAGATTTTTATTCCCGAACAGATACAGAATTTAGACGTAGCACAAGAACAAATATCCATGCTATGGATAACCTATTCAACTTCACAACAATTTGCCCTACAAATAATCACAGTTATCAACTGTAACAACACGGATATCGGATCCAGCTTCATTTATAAATATATGCTCTATGATCAGCAAAATTCATGAACAACCCTTCAAGTTACAACAGTATTTTATTCCATATACAACACATACAACTCCCATTTCGGAGTCGTTTACAAATGAGATATTCAATACAGCACATCATGCTACTATCGGTTCACTGACCTCTTTTGACCTCAAAAAATTTTTACAAGTCTTTATTGCAGAAAAATTTTGGCGTGACCCGTATACGGTCATACCACCCGAGGGTTTCCCCCCCAACCCCCCCCCCCTAAGTGGAAGGTCACCCCTCCCTCACGGAGTGACCCTTCCCCCTTGAGGATCAGCCCTTCTAAATTTTTCCCATAATGACCTGTATCCTTCAACCAACCAGAAGTCATGTATCAAGAAAAACTACAACAAATTCAATAATAATAATCTGTGCCTTTTTAAAGGTCACATCCTCGGTCATCTGTTTCCATTCCATGTACAATGAATTCGTCCCACATTATTAAACACTAGTTTGCCATTACCAGGCAAAGGTCCCCGAGTCACTCTGAGCACTTGGACCGCAATTTAATAAATTGAACCCTCAAGCATTTACTGCTCATAATGTGAACACAAAATACATTGTACAATGACCAACTTCATCAACAGATTCCCTGGATCTACGAATTGCAAGGGCAAGACAACCGCAGACCCGTACTCCTAACAAAAAATCAAAAAAGTCCAGAAAGAAAAGAAGAACACTGTACGAAGAACAAATAATATTAATTGGAACTTCACAATTTCTTCAATGATGATCAGCACCAGCACACCAATTTCCGTTGTCACCCTGTAACATTACAAACCCTGCATTATAGTTTTATTCTGAGGAAAATACTAATGTGCACATTTCTTTTGAGTTCCAGCAAAATTCCTCACGCACTTTTGCAGACTTCACAACATGACCCACATTCCCGGATGTTCAGGTCAGCACCCTCTATGATGACCGCTCCAACTGCAAGCACACATGGGACGCCATGACATTTGCAAGTCATCTACAATCAAGAAAAATACAAAAAAAAAATATTATATTTCATTACTAACAATTTTCCCTAGCTTCACCAACACTTTGACATAATTCTCCCACATCACACTCTTATATTATACATTTAACAATTTTGTCTTAATTCTATACCTACGTACTATAAGCTGCAGCTCCAAACATATTTTCCCTATTTCAAGAAACTGTAGCTGATCACTACATTTCGACACTTCCAATTAGACACCCTGTACACACACAAAATTTCTGTAAAATCTGTTATACACACACTTTAAAGTTCATACTATAAGCTATTTTTCAATTTCAATCTCACTAACCCAATACAAAATTATTACTCACCGTATATAAGGTCTCCATCTTGCGAATTCCCTCTCCAAAGTTTCCTCAGTTCTATCTTAATAATTCTGAGGACAGAATTTTCTGCCACTCCAGGAAGTTTATACAAACATTTACGCTAATACTACACAATTTTGATGTTATTTTAACGAAATATTACAGTTTTATGTAAAGTCTACATGTTAAAATGATATTACTGGAACAAAACAATATCCGCAGAGCTAAAAATTTTGTATTCAACTACAGTGGAAAGAGTTCAAGCAAAGAAAACCAGAGGAAAAAGAAACTACGTCGTCCCAGTTCAAGATAGAAGCGGACTAAAAATACCAACGGTACAAAAAATCTGTTACAGTTCCTACCCTTTTAAACAATGGGGACATTGTTTCCCCTTCCCCGTAGAATGTTAACCGATATCTGGTTTCTTAACACCCAACAAATGTAACGTTAACATTAATGTACATATATGTACTGTTAAGATGTTAAGTTTCCATGTAAAAAGTGTTAGGTACTTACTTTAACCTAATATTATTGGTCAAAATGAAAACCTTTGTGAATACTGGAGGTGGGCTCTTGTGAGCTCACCTCCGTATAAAACCTCGTGCCTCCAAAGGTACGAGAGAGGAGAGCAACGTAAAATCTTGAACTAAGCAGAGCAAGGGAACGCGTGAGAGACCAACTAAGTGTATCCATCTACGCACTATAGATAAATAAAGTATACTGTGAGAACAAAACCTTATACGTGCATACATACTCATTCTTCGTATCTTCCATACGTTGAGACACAAACCCGAAATCCCTCACTCAAAGCAAGTGCCTCTCTACCGTCTACATTTTCCCCATCATCTCATACTCTCACTCTCAATATCATCAATATTCCCTTTTTACTTTCATGATCGGCTCATTATTACATTTTTCCTCATTACGAACCATTAACTACAACATTAATAATAACAGTATTAAATTAGTCTAACCTACTTGTATAAAGCATATGGCTCTTTAGTAATTTATTGGCTCATTGTCAGTCAATTACTATATTTGACCTGAATACAGCAAACGTCTTTAAACATAAAGAAAACAAAAAATACACTCATTTTTACAAAATATATATGATAAAAAACACCGAAAGTAAACTAGCTTCGGAAGTCGATAATAGATAACCTAAAATTATTATATGCATGGCAAAAATTACTCCACTTCTAATTCGAGCTAAATTCAAAAAGTAATATCTTTCTGTATGTTCCTGTTGGTCGCACTCTTCTGTACCGGCTAAAACAATATTTCAAAATGCTCACCATTGGAAATCTCAGGTTGAATTTCCTGTTTTTTAAAATTCTCGACACATTGAATCTCATCCCTTTTAAATTCCATTTAAGAACTGGAATACATAAACGGGAGTCAAGTTTACGAAGATATGTTTACATAGGCCAAATTTTCGTTACAACATTAACCGTCATATATCGATATTGCAGGCTTTATCAGTCAATGCTGATCACTAGTAATGAACATTTGAATATATCATTTCAAGGCTTCAATATCTTGTTTAGTGTTTTTTCAATTGTGGCCATTTACGAGTGCTATATACTATACACGTATGTTTTCGAGCTCCAATTTCTCTTTGAGGAAATTGGTAAAGCGAAACAATTGAGTAGTGATTGTAGTAAGCGTAAGTCTTATTTTAAGCCTTTTACTTAAAAAACAACGATCGTTTCGAAAGAAACATATGTTTAACCCGTTAAAAAATCAATACAAATTGTAATCATTTCGAATTTACAGGGTTGACATTGAGAAGCTGTCTAGTATTTCTGCATGACCATTCATATTTGGAATGCTTCTTGGTGACTCTTCCAATATCAATTTGTTTCTTAATCTCTTCTGTTCTTGCGGTTTTCTATGCCTTTCCTAATGCACACTTCACGTTTTACTCATTGATTCCGACAGAGAAGGAAAACCTCGCTATATTTTGTACTCTAATGACAATTGACACTTTTACAGTTGTGCAATTAATTGTAGCCTTGTATATGTCTATTTACATTATTTTGGCATCTTTGAGACATTTTACGGAAGAGTCGCTGGAGAGGTTTGAAGCTATGCTGAAGTATGTGAATTGGTGTACTATTTTACAGAATTTTCATAATTTAAATAGTGGTATGAAGAGCAATAAAATGTACTAAAGCGTTCTAATTTAACGTTTAAACAGGGGACGGAATATTGACCACATCATGTTACTGGAAATTCTGGTGAACCTGAAAAGGCTTTCGCTTAAAATACAAATTTTCAATAATGTCTACTCAGCAGTGAACTACGGGGCCAAACTTGTGGCAATAGTCGTCACCGTTTCAGGGATATTCATTGGCGTTCGAAATTTTAGTACAATTCCAGGGTTTTCTATCACTTTGATATTTATAGGTGTTTACTCAGCACTTACTGTAGTTGTGCTTTACGATGATGCTTTCACTATTCCTGTAAAATATTTTGAGCTGAAGAAACTTATTAGATATCATACTGAGCAACACCATCCACAGAGCCAATATGTGAAGAAACTAACCAGCGGTATACGCCATTGTGGTATAAGAGCAGGCAATTTCTACACATTAGATCAAACTTCTACTCCGTTGTTTCTGGACTTCGTGGCGAAACAAATCTGCAGTTTACTCATTGCCTTTTAATAATTGTTAGAATCAATCTTATTTGTCGAACTTTTACTAGCTGGTTTGTTCTTCGTGTGTTACAGTAGTTTGTTGCACGCTTGCTGTTTGGGTGTTTATAAACTGCTTTGGTTTTAGTCGTTTCTTTTTTATTTTTGGTCCATTTTCTTGCAGTTGTTCTGAGCTCGCTTTTTGTGTTTTTCGTACTATTGAAGTCTCCTGTGGTTGACTGGTTCTCAATTATTTCGTAATTTATAAATTAGACGATACCGAAGCTAATCGTTTCTCGATTTCCGGTCAAATGCTTGACCTCGGATAGTAAGGAGGTAATCCCAACTTTATTACTTGCTTTGTCGTACACACAAGCTGGTGAAATCTAATTGCGTTTTATATTCGCTGAAAATCATCAAAAATTCAATGGAGTACTAATATATTCAATATACGGTGAAGTATCAACCGGCTCGTAATTTTGATTGGAATTTCAACAGAAAATTATAGTATTCTCTATTATTGTTGTTGCAATCATCAGGCATATAATATAAAACGTTATCTAATAAGGTTTTTATAGAAAAAAAATGACAAAACGATTTTTGAAACCAAAACAAAATCTAAAAATATGTATACTTACACTAAAGAAAACAAACAATAAATGTGTTTTATTGAAAACAGAATCAAAAACAGAAACGGGAAAAGTACGAGTATTTTTGGTTTTCTCAGCAGCATTCCACCTTCCATCTGTCTAATGAAGTTAACGTGAACGTATGCTGTTTGAACGCGTGGCTAATTGTTAATACATTTTATATGAGTACGTACATATCGTCGGTGAAGAGACTAATTGATCTAGGTGCATGATCGATTAGAATCAAAATGATCTACATGCAGTTTCACTAAAGGCAAAATTAACTGCTTGCATTGAATTTTAAAAGCAAAATGATCCAGATGTAGTTTCTCTTGAAAGCAAAATGATCTAGTTGCAAATTATAATAAAAACAATGTGTATAAACACATTATAATGTCAGCACATGCATATGGGAGGAATTGAAAATCTATTTTATTCCTAAAAAAGGAAGCTACATTCTGCGTTTAATTAAATGGTATTATAAAAAACCAAATAAATACTAGGAAGCAGTAAAACACAAAATCTGAGTTTTTAAGAAAAGTAATGTGAAAATGATTTGTGGTTAAATTATATTATTTAGTTATAATGAAATTTAATTAAATATTTATTCACTGACCCCTTGTAATAATTAAAAATAATAATAATTAATAATAATTACAGTCCTTATAAGCTACGTGTCCTCCATGCAGAAGCTATTTTTCTCGCAAAGAAATTTGGGACAGCACTTAGATCATTTTGCTTCGATGGAAAACTGTATGTAGGTCAGTTTGCTTTTAAAAAGGCTTGTACCTAGTTCATTTTGCCGTAAGGGAAAAAGTTATGAAGATCATTTTGATTCTAATCGATTCCGAACACAATTTCTTGTTGTCGAAACATAAATAATACACTGGGCAAACGGAGTAAATAATCCGTACCTTTAAGTAATTTGTCGTTAAATTTAATATATGACTCTTACAATTAGCTGCAGCGTCATATACGTGCTGATATATTTAATAATCCAAAGTGCCAAATCTTTCCACCTTTCTTAACATTATTAATTTACGATAAAAGCCGTTTTGAATGAAGTAATTCATTTTTTATTTGTGGGCTCTGTTCAAGTTTTCATCTCGGTCCATCTTCCGTTCGTTTGACCTCAGTCTGTTAAACGCATTGATTTTACTTTCCGGAAGACGCACTTCATCTTCGGTTCACAACATACCGGTCTCAAATATTCAAAATCAATTTTTGAGAAATGACATTTGACGTTATCAAGATTATCCTTGTAAGTTGAAATAATTACAATCCTTTTTGCAAAACGCATTTGCAGCTACGGCAAACGTTTCTCATACAATTGGACGCACTTTTACTGATTAGTTATTTTTAACTATGATTGTCCTTTTTATCTTTTTTTATAGGAAAAACAACATTGTTAATTTATTCAAATTACAGATACTGTGCCCCAGCAGCTCTTCATCACAAAATCAAGTCATGACTACACATTTCATCTAATATACAATGTCATCCAAACAGACAATCTCTTTTTAAATGCGGACACATTGTCAAACAATTTTACTTCACTTGACATTCTGTTCCCGTAATTTATCCCGCGCAACATAATGAAATTCTGCTGAATTTGACCTTTGAACTTTGGGTTTACAATTTCTGTTGGTTTCCAACCATTCATATGAATTTTGAAGAAACTATCTGGATTCAAATCATTGTGGTTATTAAGGACTTTATAAGTTTCCAGTAAAAAACAACTTTCTGAAGCCTTTCGTCCATCCAGTCCATTGATTGATATTTTGATAACTTGAAATACAAAATACTGTTCCCTAGTATCGAAACGCATCCAGTTTGAGTGCAGGTGACATATTCCTTCTTAAAAACTCACTTTAGTACCAGACCTGGATAACCGAAAATAATATTTCCATTAGTCAATCATACGTTATTGTCAAATATTTTCCGTTATAGTTTTTCTTTTTGGTATTTTAAAATACTATTATGGGTTATAACAGCTTTCAATCTAAATTAATCTGTCCCAATGAAAAATTCAGGACTAAATGAAACTTGGCGGAATTGTAGACACTACCAGTACTTGCGAAAATTGATTTCTCTAATGGGATTGAACATGCAAAAATTCAAGCGAGTTAGGGCCCCCCTGTCGAACTTTTACAAAAATCAAGCTCTCATTGTCAGATGTCCTACTGCCGGAACCAAGAGAGTACATGAAATTTGAAGTTTGTGTGTACACTATTAGTAGTGTCTACAATTCCACCAAATTGCATTTAGTTCTGAATGTTACATCGGAAGAGCTTGGTTGTGACGTTGTGAGTCGTTACGCTAAGACGCAGGAGGGATAATAAATCGTACCGTCGAAGCCGTACAATTACTGGCCCACCATTCGAATAGATCAAACTTTGCGTCTTTTTTTATTTGTTTTACGTGTAAATTTTTCATATATGATTATTGAAATAGTATTAATAACATTCGAAGATAAACCCTGGCAAACATATAGACTTTGTCATGAAAATAATGTATGTTGAATATATGGTTGTATATTTATTAAATTATGCGCTTACCCGTAATATCGAATCATATCTTTTAACGAAACACCAACATTTTTAGCCATCAGTTCTGAATTCAAAAATGTTAAAAAACTACTGGCTTTTTGTCTGCCAATGTTTTGGGTAAACATTTTCAAAAACCTCTAAACAAAAATTGCTATTTAAGTGGAACTAACAATTAGCAGAGACCAAAATATGCCCAAAGACCAAATTATTAGCAATAGCAGTTGTATGCTTGTATGAAACTAAAAATAGACAAGTAGAAATACCCTTAGATTCAGAGAATCCAATATAATAAGCAATTTGTGTGTACTGGGTAAATTATCACCACACCGATACGTACACACGAACTCATATCAAATACGTTTAGAAACGGCCACACATTCAAACGGCATGATTTGTTCAAGTTGAGTGCAATCGACAGTTGGAAGGTGGAGTACTGTTCGTCTTTACAGTTTAGAAAAAACCTAAAATAACCGTATTTTTTTCGTTTACGTTTCGGTTTCTGTTTTTAATAAAGCACATTTATTGTTTACTTTCGTTTATAGTAAATACGTTTTTTGTTTGGTTTCAAAAACCGTTATTATCATTTTTTCCGGTAATAACGTTATTCCAAAAGGTTATTCGATAACGTTATCCAGGTCTGTTCAGTACAGTTCCCGTGTATAAGGTATAAAGCAAAGATGCATTTCCTTCCTGTCAGTGTGGAAACTGACAAAACTGTCACTTTCACTGGACACCCACACACAAACACAAACACTTTCCCCGGATGATGTTGAGGACTTCCACTGCTTTCCCCAGTCCTGCAAATTACAATAAAAAGGATTAGTGAGAAAATGCAAACTCATTGTTTACATTTTCTCAATCCTTACCCTATACTAATGCCTAACCTACTTAAAACTAAAAATAGAAAAATGTAAAAAATAAAAGATAAAAACTTACCGTATGTACCTTCTGTGGAAATCCTGGACCCCTCCAAGGGTATAAAAAGGCGAGGGATTTCCACAGAAGGACATTCAGTAATCCACTGCTCAAGCGGTTGGTTCCGAGGTCTTTACCTCAGGCTCCTGGTTCCGGAGATTTCTCCTGGATTTTCCGACCGAAAGGACGGTTTTATTAGGTAATTTCATACCTTTTCCCGCTCCTAAACCACCAGACCTAAACCCAAACCTACCCACCAATCTCTGCCTACCCAGACAATTCCAGCGCCAGGTTTAAAATCCTGGCAGCTTGGTTCCTTTGGCATTAGAAAGTATTACACCTGTGATTTTTTTTCTTAAAAAGTTAAAATTAATTTTTTTGAATATTTTTGAAATTTGTTTGTTTGTTTTGTGGGTAAATTTTTGAAGGCTGAAGGAAGGATTATAGCATGGTTTTGAATGAAGGAAGGGCGAAGGAAGGATAAACATTCAGAAGGCTTCATTTTACGGAACGATGAAGGAACGGGTAATTGTAAACGGTTCTCCTTCTGAAGGATGAACGAAGGTGTTTTCAAATGGACACCTCTGAATCACTCTCCATTGTAAATGCATTTTTTAGAAGTCCTTTGTAGCTACTTGAAATAATTATGGACGTCAAGATCCAAATGACAACACTCAAATCGCTGATCTTTGAATTAGACCCTTTTTCAATGGATGTGATTTTAGACCCTGTCCAACGTGAAAATAGTCAGTTTAAACACGATAGTCGTTTCCTGATTTTCCTTTGAAATCCAACTCAACGATAAAACGGGAAATAACAATGTAGCTAAAATGACAACCGAGGTCGTGACAACCGACTCAATAGGATCCGTATAAAGTGGAATATTTATTTGAATTTTTGAATCCTAATAATTTGTTCGCAAATATTAAGTTAAAAATTTGTCCTTAACAAATTTTTGTTAACCCGTGTACTTATAAAATATATTCTTGTGTTAGTTGGTTTACTCATTATTTAAATTAAAGTGAGATGATGCGTTACTAAAATACTCATTCGTTATTATGGGAAGACTGTTTTACCATTTTCCAGGTTAATGGGAACATAAAACTACAATCAGATGTCATTCAATAGCTGTATTGCATAACATAGAGCAAAATTTTAGGCCACCTTTTTAAACTATAAATAGTCATTACGACATTCATACCTACTATCTATAGATAACTACTCCAAGTGCTGGTTTACTGTAACACTAGCCAATATTTGAGGAAAAAATTTGAAAGAATTAATAAAAAATCTAAATTTAAACGTTTGCACATTAAGTTGCAACAGATGGCACAAATTATTACATCTGACTTGGCATAGAAAATTGGTTTCTTACCGGAGCAATATGTAAAGGGGGCGTGCAGAGGATAATGACAAAAATAGAATTACTAGAACGGGTTAATATAATGATGCAGCAAAACATTTACTAGGATTTATTGTCGAGGATAAACCGCATTACGCTTATCAAAATTAGGAATCAATTTGTGTTCAGCAACGAAAGAAAATATTTTTTTCCAATTTCTATCACGACACCCCGAATGCTCCCCAAATCATTTACAAATTAAAAATAAATTAACGTTCCGTAAATTGGTTCGAATTTGATGTGTTGCACCATAAATTATACAATAGAATGAAAAAAATAAAAACTACACTTACAAAATAGATATACTAGAACACAGTGAAAGAAAATTACAGTAGCTTTGGAAATCGGTAATCAGCAACGGTAAACGATTATATATGTGGCATACATATAATTACTAATACCATATCGACCTCAAATCAAAAAATAATATCTTTCTGCACATTCCTGTTGATCAAACGAAACTTGTCTGTAGCGGCTAAAACAACAATTCAAAATGCTCACCATTGGAAACCTCCGGCTGAATTTCCTGTTTTTCAAAATTCTCGACATATTAAATCTCATCCCGTTTGAATTCCATTTAAGAACGGGAATACGTAAACGTGAATCCAGATTACGAAGACATGTGTACGTAGGTCAAATTGTGGTCACAGCAATTTCCGTCATATATCGCTATTGCAGGCTTTATCATTCAGTCATAACTAGTAAAAATGACCATTTGAGTATATCATTTCAAGGCTTCAACATTTTATGGAGTGTTTTTTCAGTTGTGGCCATTTATGAGTACACGCATGTTTTCGAGCTCCAATTTTTCCTTGAGGAAATCGGAAAAGCAAAACGGTTGGGTAGTTCTTGTAGTAAGACTTATTTGAAGCATTTTACTTAAAAACCAAGACTTGTTTTGAATGAAAAACAATATTCCATGTCTGAACTGCTAAATAATCAATAAAAATTTTAATCATATCCTTTCAACAGAATTGACGTTGAGAAGCAGTCTTGAATTTCTGGATGTCCATTCATTTTTGGAATGCGTCTTGGCGACTCTTCCGATTTCAACATTTGTCTTAATTTCTTCTGCTCTTACGGTTTTCTATACCTTTCCTAACGCACATTTCACGTTTGACTCATTGTTTCCGACGGAGAAGAAAAACCTTGCTATATTTTGTACTCTAATGGCCGTTGACACTTTTACAGTTGTACAATTAATTGTAGCCTTGCATATGTCTATTTACATTATATTGGCTTCTTTGAGACATTTCACGGAAGAGTCGCTGAAGAGGCTTGAAGCTATGCTGAAGTATGTGAAATGGTGTATTATTCTACAAAATTTACATAATTCACATAGTGATATGAAGAGCAATAAATTGTACCTATTCTAATTTACGTTTGAACAGGGGACGGGATATTGAACAACATATGTTACTGGAAATTCTGATGGACCTGAAAAGGCTTTCGCTTAAAATACAAATTTTCAATAATGTCTACTCAGCAGTGAACTACGGGGGCAAACTTGTCTCAATAGTTGTGACCATTTTAGGAATATTCATTGGTATTCGAAATTTTAGTACAATTCCAGGATTTTCTATCACTCTAATATTTATAGGTGTTTACTCAGCACTTGCTATAATTGTGCTTTACGATGATGCTTTCACTATTCCTGTAAAATATTTTGAGCTCAAGAGACTTATTAGATACCATAATGAGCAAAGCCATAGGCAGAGCCAATACGTGAAGAAGCTGGCAAACGGCATCCGCAATTGTGGTATAAGAGCAGGCAATTTCTACACATTAGATCAAACTTCTACTCCGTTGTTTCTGGACTTTGTGGCAAAACAAATCTGCAGTTTACTGATTGCCTTTTAAGTAGTTTTAAGCTGAATAAAAGAACAAAATACACATCGAACCCCCAAACAGTCATAAGTGCCCAGAAGAAGCGCTCCAGTGACACTAACTTAAACGTTAATCACAATCTAATGTTAAATCGTAAAACTATACTTCGATTTCAGTGAAATGTTCTGCACTCATTTATAGGTATACCTTTCATCAATACATTTCATCATTAGTGAATACAAACTAAACTATGAAGCAATCTCAGAATCCTTGCGTAATTGCTGCAAATAATTGTAGTATATGAAAAAAATTCAAATAAATGCTTCAGGTACGAAATGACACTTCTCTTACGATAATAATAGTTCTCTAATTTTTTATGGAATAAAGTAGGGCAAACAGATAGTTGGGTTAAACTCTTTGGTTTAATTCCCAATGCTGAATATTTTAGAGACGTATATTTCAATTTTGGATAGTTCTGGTTTTTCTTTTTCATACAAATTGGAATCATCATCGAATTTGGAAAGCAGCATCCAGAAATTTGAGTCACGTAATTTATAAACTGCTTTAAATAGTTGCTTTTAAGTAAATATTTTGCCTTCTTCAATCTTGTCTCACATTTTCCATTGCTGAAACCGTAATCGTTGGATTATAAAAATGTTATCAGATTCAATCTAATCCATATGAAATTGTTTACAATTTCAATTTATTATGTATGACGGGCCCTACATGAGCAAATGACGAGTTCAGAAATTCCTCCTTTACCTCATTTTTAGTCACTTTTTCTGTCGAAGTTTAATTTCTGCAACCTTTTTCAAGGGTTTCTGCAGTGTTACTCTCCAGTATTAATAATCCTCGTTGCAGTGATCTATCAATAAGCTCCTTGAGAAGCCTATAAAATAATCTACAAACCAGCGTCAAAATATGTTCTAAAAAGACTTTCTACGAGCATCGAAAAATGAAGAAGTCGACATCCTAAAAACGACTTTGCTTGATATTTCTTGTTCCTGTGCCCTCAAATATTAAAAATTTTAAAAATGATTACAATTTTGGAAAGCCTGGAACTGATTTGTAACAAACTCGGGATTCAAATATTTTATGAGTCACAACCTTGTGAGGGTTAGGTGGGGGTAAATGTTTAGTTAGGCTGTAAACGGGTAAAATCGGGAAGGCCAAATTAAAAGCGAGTTTAGTAATTAGGTCAAACAATGAAATAGGTCGAAAACAAACTTAGTTTATAATTGGATCAAAGATCAAAATGGACTAAATCCACACCTAGTGCGGTATTACCTAACACATGATTGCCATTATTGTTTTAATTAACGTTTGACGTAATTATTGAATCCAGAATTTTGGCATTGATAGCATAAATTTACAAATTATTGCTTCTCAATCTAAAATGGTTAAGTAGTTTGTTATTCTCAACCGTTTTTACCTGAGAGGCTTTAGGTCTCTCCCGTGAATTCAAAAAAATAGATTTTGGCCGTTTCAACTTGTTTTCGTCATGTGATTTTGCAGCAAGTCTGTAATAGAACTGTTTAATCAAACGAAGGGAAATTATACCCTAAGACAAAAAAAGTTGAGCTTGTCAGTGTCAGAACACATTATCTGTAGCATACAATAAACTTGTTTTTTGAGAATCCCAGATGATTGATATACTTTGGTGGGGGTTATTTTTACAAAGTCTTTGAAAGCCCTCATTGTCAGTTCCTGTTATTACCGCACCGGTTGCTAAATGAGGTCCTGTTACGTCAATTCGTTTCATGCATATGTATTTTGAAAATTACGCAGAAATTTTCCAATTAAAGATAATGTATGTATGTAACTTTATGCATGGAAATATAAGAGTTACTGCCTGCATCGTTATTAAGTTACTCTTGCTAACCATTAATGACTCTCAAACACTCCATGAGTGCAAAGAAGTTACTTGAATGATTTATTTAAAACTTTAAAATTGTTCTCCGTAATTTCATCCAGTTGCGTAATTTGAAAGTTCCTTCGTCTATGGTTTCAGCGGCCATGAATTAATAAGCTAGTAACTCTCTTAAGTAATAAGCGTACAATTATTTATTTATTTTACTTTATGTAATAGGCGCCCTTCAAACCATAAATTGAGGATAAACAAGCGGAGTTTCATTAATTTCAGCCAAAGTAGTTTTTAAACATTGAGAGTTACAATACACTGCCGAAGTTTTCCCAGTAAATAGATCTCTAGGGATAATAGAATTTTGCAATATCGAAATAGAATGTCCGTGGGATAGCAGCGGAAAATAAAATACATTTTTCGGCTTTTACTTAACAACAACACGTTTTTAATACGTGTCTTATTAACGAGTCCACGTCATTTAAATATTATCTCCATAATTACGATATTTTATTTCCTAATTAAAACGAGGTCAATGTTTGAATAAATATTATATTAAATCCAGAAATAAATTTCTCGCACGTGCATCGTTTTCCTCAGTGGAGAGAATCATTTGAATCATATTGTGATTGTGACGTTCAGATTGCATGAAATTGGCTGAATTTTGCTTTTTTCTGATCTTTAAGACAATGGCGGTTCATTCGCTCCACTCGGAAGTCTGCAAATTTCCCGCTCAGGAAAAACAACAAATATTTGTTCAAATTGTCATTTAAATAATAAATTACGTTACACCTAATTATAAATATCTTTGTTTTTCTGCCAATTGTTTTTTAGCACTCAAAACAAAAACAAATGATTTTAAATGCCGGATAGAACGTAGAAAAGCGGAAAAAATATTTGCGTTTGTAATTTGAGTCTTAACTAAAAGCAATAACCAACAAATAAATCCTATTCCTTCGTTCCGTGTACGTCTGTATCCAAAATAAATTTACCATTTCTTTATATTCAAATCAGAGGCACTGAGCAGTTCTTCTACGTCAAGATCGGAATTTACTTTACTGAGGTACAAAATGCTAACCTTTGGTCATATGCGATTGAATAACATGTTTTTTAATATTCTTGCTCGAATAAACCTCCTCCCATTCGAATTCAACTTAAAGACAGGACTTCACAAAAGGAATTCCAATCTAAGAAGTTTCACATACAAGGGTCAAATGTTTGTCACTACAAGCTCCGTTATATACCGCTATTTCAGACTTTTCCAATCCATGGTTAGCAAAGAACCCCCAAATATTGCAATCCAAGGATTCAACACTTTGTTCAGTGTTTTCTCAATTTTAGCCGTGTATGAGAGCTATATCCTGTACAATCATATTTCCGAGCTCCAATTTTTATTTCAGGAAGTATGCAAGGCCAAGCAACTGGAGACTGAATACCAAAGTAAGAGTTTTGTTACTTTCTTGGACGTACTCTGTAATACATTTTGAACTTTATTTAGGTTCGTTCCCGAATGAATTGCAAAGTTATATACAAACTTGAGTATTTTTTAGAAACTGTGCAATCTCTCTATGAGATATTCCAAATAAGGTAAAATACTTTTCCAGTGGAAATCGATTTGAGTAATTCTGCTTAGAACGAAATTGTTTTGTTTCCAAGCAATCGTCAGCGGAACTCAGTTTCCAGGATGACGTCAGCGCTCTAGTAAAATATTTTCGGGGCACGAGTAAATGTTTGCCAATTATTAAACATGACCTGTGAGATTATACTTTTGAACGACGTAAAATTAATTGCACGATTTATTTTTTCAGATATCAATTGGAAACGCTGCCTCAAATTCTTCACCACACATTCATTTTTGGAATGTTTTTTAGTCACTCTACCGATTTCGACCGTTTTTGTAATAGCCTGCGTTGTAACAGTGTTCTGTGCATTTCCTAATGCAGAATTCACTTTGAATTCTCTGATTCCGACCGAGAATAGGAACATCAGTACTTTTTGTGTTCTAATGGCTATTGACACATACACGGCAGTGCAGCTGCTTATAGCTTTGCATACCTCCATATTTTTTGTTCTCGCTTGCTTGAGACATTTCACGGAAGAGTCACTCCAGAGAATTGAAATTACAATGAGGTACATGATTTGCTAATAAAATAACAAATAATTACGCATAATTAAATTTAAATTTTTCAAGAAATTAAAATGCTACAATCATTCACAAGTATATTCTAAGTATCAATTAAAACGTGGAAATAATTTGAACAGGGGGGCAGGATGCTTCATCAATCTCAACGTATTGTTGGAAACTCTTGTGGACATAAGACAACTGTCGCTCAAAATCAGAATTTTCAATGATGTCTATGCTCTAGTAAACTACGGGGCAAAAGTTATAGCGATCACAACGACCGTACTGGGTGTATTCATAGGTATACGAAATTTCAGTAGTATGCCTGCGATCTCTATGGCTCTCATATGTTTGGGTATTTATGCCACACTGGTAATTGTAGTTCTGTATGATGATGCTTTCGCCATTCCCACGAAATATCGCGAGGTTAAGAAGTTAATCGTCTACCATTCTCAGTCACGGCATTTGGAGAGTAAATACGTAGGAAGAATGCTCAGAGGAATCGAAAATTGTGGAATAAAGGCCGGAGAATTCTACACCTTAGACCAAACCTCCACTCCCACGTATTTAGATTTTGTGGCAAAACAAATTTCCAGCATGCTCATTGCATTTTAATCGAAAGTCAATATATTGATTTAACGGTGGGGCAGTAAATAAATTCGAGGTTGGTGTACTTAAAATTTATTCATAAGTTCAATATTTCCATATGGTGTTCGTTGACTGATATTTTGGTATATTTTGTGTCTATTGCCGGTGAACGTTTGGAAGGGTTTAATGTTGCACTTTGACAGTAAAGTTGTCGTTCGTAGACTTTTGCATTTTATTGATTGTAAATTTGCTAAATGCTAATGTATTAAATAGTGCGTACTTGATGGTAAAGTAATAACGCAATTTCTGTCCCTTTCTGGATAATGTTGAGTCTTTATAATTATGGGAAAGGTATTGCTTGAATTAATATTATTTTGGAAATAATAAGTTTACACAAAACCTATAATATATTTTCTTTCTTTTCATCATTAAACTGTTATTTGTATTCTGTGCCTCTCATGGGTATAAAAATCGTGCACCGGGACCTAATTCTCGATCCATATAATGGGTATTTAAAAATTGTGTAGATACCTTTACCCTACCTATACCCATAATAACAGGTACAAATTTGCTGACCCTACACCTTAAATGTACCTGAACCCAATTCAAATACTTTACCCACGATTAAAGTTACCTGGATGTTCCTGAAAATCTGTAAGTAATAACGTAGTTCTTGTAATACTGTAAGTATTAAAACTTCCTGAAGAATTATTATATTAAAATCTTGAAACTATAGTTGCCATTAGAATCACATTATGTTCTGACGATATATTTTACATATTTTATGTCACACACATGCAAAATTATTCTATATCGATTACGTTGGAGTTGTAAGGGGGCGAAATCTGAAATTAAATTCTATTGGGGTGCTGTTGTTGTCCAACACTGGGTTTTTATTTAACTGTACAATGTGTACGGTTGAAGGTAGCAACCTTGAAAAACGGTCAATGATGACGTTTATCTCAGGCTCATTGTTGCCTCACAATCTGAATGGCGATTATTTATTTTCGAAGGGGTTGAATATTCTAGTGAATTAGCCTGAGTATATTATTTATTTACAGTAAAACCTCCTTATAGTCACATCGCAGGGGACCGTATATAAAAGTTGACTATAGAGAACGTTGACTACTGAGTAGTCAACTAGTTGACTATTCGGAATATATACAATTATTTGCTAAATAATAATAATGATAATAATAACAATAATAGTGGTTATATTGGTCGATACTTAGGCCAAAGCCGTTACAACCCGAGATTATTTGCTAAATACGCTATTATGGAACTCTGGGATATGTAAAATTTGAAAAATACTACATAAGTAATAATTATTGAATCAATCAGAAGTTGAATGAGTAAGAATAGCTCGGATTTTTTGAATAATGTGACTATATTGGAAGTTATATAGATTCCTCTGGACAGACATTATGCTAGATAATAGAGAGGTTATTACTATTAGGAAGTTTACTATTCGGAAATTCGCGAATCGCCGGGACCAAATTATTTTATGACTATAGAGAGAAGTTGCTTATAGCGGTAGTGACTATAAAGAGGTTTGACTGTATTATTATTTATATTTTTTTCCTCTATGTATCTGCATTTGATTAATTGGATGAAAACCAAATTAAAGTTAGAATTAGTCTATATGTAAGATAATGTTTTATCAACTACCTACGTTATCGGGAAGAATGTGGATTCTATTTCGCAACGTTTATTAAATAAACAAATTATTTGCTTTCCATTGACTGCTAACTTCCTTGCGTTTGCGAGTATATACATATATATTCGTAGCAATATTCAGGCGTGGACAGACAGTGGAAAACTCTTGAACAGGGGTGGAATTACATGTTCGTAAAAACAACCTACTGATAGAAACTATTCATAATTATGTGTATTGTGACTTAGTTTATTATTGATTTTTTTCGGGTGACCTCCATATATGCAAGTACAAGTATGTGATAATATAAAAGAATTAAGATGACAAGTCTGATTCAACAGAATCTAACTATGTGGATCTCATTGTTTCCCACACAGCTACAATGGCTCTTTACCAGCGTGTAACACTTATTAATGTCCACTGTATAAAATGCATACAATTCAAACTGAATATTTTCACCAGCCCTACAAGAAAACTTAAACCATTGTTCTGTCAATAAAAGACGGCCTAATCGTTAATGCTACTATTTGGCGACTTGGTATTCCCATACATGACCAATTCAAATGCATAATCCATACGAGACATTTGCGACCATACAAAATAAAATTCGAAATGCGTCCTTTTGGTAATTGCACGAGTTTCACATTTGGCATATCCTGATTTTTTCTATTCGGCATCTATTTATTGGGACTGTTCATCTGTACATCCATAAGTGCTAGAGTTTTCCGCGCAATTGAAATTAGGGGGTTCAAATTTTAAAATGCCAAAATCTGGGTTTGTTCAATTTGCGACGTCAAATATGGTCTGCAATCAGTTATTTCAAAGGCAAGAGGATGCACTTTCCCACCAGCAGAAATGTTTTGTGAAAGCGATTATAGGGCTGATATTTCAGTAGAACTAATTTTAGATCCGACTAAAAAAATGTGCCAAGTTGTACGCCTATTATTTCAGAAAAAATCACCAAGAACAATTTCGAGTTTCCCATTAAAATTTAATGATGCATATGTTTGGCACAGTATTCTTATTGTTTTTAATCGAAAGTTAATATATTGAGTTAACAGGAGATTGGACAGTAAATAAATTTGAGTTATTAGGGGTGCAGAATTAGAATTTTTTGAAACCGTAATTTTATGTAAAACATTATTACTTTGTATTTCGTTACTTTTCAACATCAAACCGTTATTCCTGTTAGTGCCTCTCGTGGGGCATGTTCCTGGACCATTTCTGGACCCATATAATCGATATTTTAGCATACCCGTACCTGGTCCCAAATAAACAGATCCAAACTTGTATCGGTGCCTGAAATGTACCCGTCCCCAAAATAAATCTCAAATCTGGCCCTATGGACACAGGTACCTGGCCGTTTCTGAACCTGTATCTATCCAGGTTCTTTTTTGTTAAATTCTCAGAATTTGTTGTAACTAATTTTCCACACTGTAAGAAAATTAATATTTTGATTTTATTGACGCATTGTTCAAAAATGATTTGAAAAGGTATATCACGTGTCTGAAAAGGTATTTAAGGAATAAACGTTATTGTAATAACGTTGGATGCTTAAAATAACAATAATTTGAGGCATTGAACAGACAATGGCACTTTCTTTACACATAAATAAATTATCTTAGTACTGTTCAAGTACTCCTAAAGAAATATTAAACTTAAATCCCTAAACTAATTACCATTACCACCATATTGTTTTATATTTACATATTTTCTATCGCACACATGCAAGATTATTACCTCTTTCAGTTACGTTGGATTTGTAAGGGGACGAAACCCTAAAGTAAATTACATTGGTATTAATGGGTGGTAATTAATCTGTGCAATACGTAGGATTGAGGGTAGAAACCCTTTCTGTTTCATCAGCCTGTAGAAATGAGACACTGATTAAAATATTTGATTCACTAATTTTATAGTAAATTATTTCCCAGTTTTTTTAATATAATATGTATAAAATACATTACATTGGGAATTTTTGACATTTTGTATTTCCGGTACTACTTCCTCCTAAGCTACTTTGGATTCAGGATCTTGTTGGATGGGGGAATGGGGATGAGGGATAATTTTTGTGTATGAGTGTGTGCTTGATTGGTATGTACTCTAATGATGGGGGAAGGGGACTCAAGCTGGGAGTGAGAGTGTACGTGATCAATAAATATATGGAAAGTAGAAACAATTTGGATGAAGAGGGTTTACTAATTATGAGTTAAGAGATAACTCAGAACTGAGGATTGAACGGTAGTTTAATCCATTGCCTCTAACCTAATGTAACCTAAACCTAAAGTATAATGTTTATTGTCTCAAAGTCTAATGTGTCTCATACAAGTTCACTCTCGTTTATATATCATTCCAACAATGTAAAGTCAGCTTAATCTTACTTACATGATTACAAAATATCAGATGTATCATACCAAATAATATTCTATTATCATGCACATTACAAAGAATGACTTCATGTCAGTGTAATAATAGAATTATGTCGTAACAATCTATTCAATATTCCCTTCATACCGAAATTCAATAAAATTGTAAATTATCCTGTAAAGTAAATAAGGGTTAGCGTTAATAAAAATCGTAAAAGTGTATTTGATTATTTGAAAGAAAAAAAAAACAAATTATATGTTATAATTAGTCTATATATAAGATAATGTGTTGTACATATAATTTCATAAAATATGTTGTCCAACTATTTGATAATGGCAACTCCAATACAAACTCAAACGAGAAATGTATCCACATAACTACAATGGCATAACTATATACAACATTCTACAACTTTTGACTTATTGATACAAACAAGTGAAAATTACTATCAACATTTATCACATTCTATCAATAGTCAATGTGTTTATGTAGATTGACTTTTCTTCCACAGCAATTAACTACCACTCCTTACCAGAGCTGCGTTCGGGTCAAGTAAATTGAGGATCCGAACTTGAACTTGACCTGCACTTGAACTAGCAAGTATTAATTTGCATGGACACGAACTTGGTATTTTGAATCTTGTCAAGTATTTGACCATTCAAGTAATTTTAACCAAGTATATTTTGAGCTACCTGAACTTGAAATAATACCTGCAATTCGGTTCCAAAATTGTGTAACCCGAACTTGAACCTGAACTTGAACCCGAACTTGAATTTCAAGTATTACAAGTAATTTTTTAAAATATAAAACTTCATACTATAATTTCTGCAACACAACGAAAATTACATTTTACGAAACAAATTGTGGTGAATATTTTAATAAAACAAAAGATTGATGTTAAGAAGTTATAGTGAGGTGGTCATATTTATTCTACATAATTACAAACAAACTGAATGCTGCAGCTATTATTACGCATCCCCCAGTATTCTTTGTACTACCGCAGTAGCTCTCATTGTCAGCTTGAGATAATCGTCGCATTTCTTAAATTTCAACCATCCCTTTATGCAAAGACAAGTACGAACGGTGTCTGATAACATTAACAGACGATATTTGAAGAAGCGAGCACCATTTATAAAAAATCCAATAATTAAAAATTATAAGTACTTAATTTCAGTAATTAAATTCATAAAGATTCTCTATTCCCATTATATGTAAAATCTTGATGGGCAATTGTAGAATTGAATTTCCTCTCAATCTCCGGTTTTGCAGAATGACTATTTTCTGTTAATTCTATAATATTATTTCTGAGCACGAGAACTCATTTGTATATAAAAAATAAATGTACTTACAATACCCGTGTACTATGAAGTGTGAATCCGAAAGCAAACGGAACCCTCGTCTAGTCCTTATCCTCCAAACATTGCGGAGTAATGCGTATGCTTAACGAGTCCGTAACGTTTTCATTGTGAGCGCGAAAGCAGCTCGTTCTCGGTAAAAAGTATGACTGAACCGGTGGGGCATTTGAAAAATCGTTTTATTGAGAATCAAAATACTTGAAATAATACTTGCATTTACACGTTCGGGTGCAGGTATTCTATGAGCTCAGATTCGCACTTGCAAGATATTTTGATGCAAGTATAATTTCTCAACCTGCACTTGCAATTTACCCGACTTGAATTACCAAGTTCGGATTCCCCTTTTACTTGTACCTGACCCTATTTATCACGTACATTTAAAAGCTCAACCCGAACTTGACCCGAACTTGACCCGACTTGGTACGTGTCAAGTAATACTTGTACTTGAGCGCAGCTCTGCTCCTTACCGATTATCTTCAACTTGTTACGAATCGATTTCGTTTCCCTGTCTCCATTCGAGTTTTCTGACCGACTTGATCCAACTTTTCCGAAACTAACACTTCAGTCCAATCTTCATCCCCGACCTCAAATAAGTAAAGACGTTAAATTGGGTCGGGTTGCAAGTCTCCGATAGCTATCCTCACCTTCACGACTCTGATTACCCCGTCCTTTTCTGGAAAAACCTCCATGACTCACCCGAAGTTTAATTATCGCTACCAAGGAGAACCGGCTTCACTGCTCGGAATAGTTTCAGAACTCTCTCTTCTCAATCCCAAAACCAACTCTCCTTCTCCTCTCTCTCCATCGACCTCTCCAACCTTCCAGAAGCCTCAGCTTCTCACCTCTTGACCCATTCCCTCATCCAAACTCAAATATGTGTGTAATGATAATATCAGATTCCGTGAAAAAAATAAAAATGAGATTGAAAATGTGGCTGACTAATTATTAAAGTTTGACTAGGTTGGAAATTACTGAATTATTGTGAAACAAATCACGAATTTTGATTACATGAAATAATTCGTTTGCAAAATACACATAAATGATAAAGTAAATGTGAAATAGAGAGAAAGTTGGTAGTAGGTGAGAGTACACTGAGCGCCACCTGTTTGCCACTGCACTAACTAGATACGACGTGACTGAAAAAATGCTGAAAGACTTAACCCTGTGTTAGCATGGATTTTATAAGCTGATGCGACTGTTACCTTATGGAAGTAAACAAAATGCACACAAAAATGTCACAATTATGGCTGCGTAACTGAGGGTTGAGATTTGGGGAAATACTATTGAAATTGGAAGGCAGAGAATAATTTACTTTGTGAAAATAAGACGGTTAGTACTAATAACGGCTGGACAGGAAAATTAAAAAACTGCTGATTTTGAATATGGAATTGGAGCTCTAGGAAATTGCAAAGTATAAAACACTGAAGTTGTTAAAAAAACATTTGTTATGAGGATACGAGGAGGGAAGAACAATGGTTCATCAAGAACAATAATAATTATCACGAGTATTTCCTCTGGGTTGACCTGATACCTTCACAACGCTGAATCACACTGCTTAAAAATTTTGAAAAGGAAAAAAAGATAGATTATAAGAAATTGATTTTAAACCTTTACCGAAATCCGGGAATCTCCAGGCGCCTATTGTAGAGGTGATCCATATGATATTGATGCCGTGCCAAGGTTCCCCAAATGATCTCAAGAAATAATTCAATTTCATAAACTACTGGCAATTACTTTTGAAAATATAGGAAGATCTTTATTCTTTTAAGTGGGAACCACGCCGTTCATGGGGAGCAGCCATTGACCTGTCCCACAATCTGAGGTCAAAATATGTTCTAAAAGAATAGTTTTGTTGACAATATTTGTTTCATATCCAGGGTGCTCAATAACCTTTGCACATTTACGTTTGCGAAGATATAATTATGCTCCACAGTTGGAAAAGATGATATTATTTTACAGATTTTATTTCATACAGGACAAAAAAAATTGTTCAAAGCGATTCGTCGACAATTACAAAAGTTATGATCAGGAAACAAATAAATCCTCAAAAATCAATTTTGCACGTAAGACTGGAGCATTCCAAAATGGCTGCATTATTGGCGAAATTGCCAGGAACAGTTTCTCAAATTTATTAATTTCATATCTTCCAGCATATATGAATTATCGATTCGTTCAAGTCACTGGTTTTGATATCGTTGCTGATGTGTAATCTCTGAATTTGTAGATCCTTGATGTGAATTTTAAGAATGCTCATAGTTGCTATCGCAGATTTAATTTTTGCGTGTTCCCAGGCCAATTAGAATTCCCTAGAAAGGCAATTCTGTTGTCTAGCAGAAGTTTCTGGGTTGTTGGATTTCATACTCGGGGGAACGTCTTGATGGAAGATGACTTCGTCGTGATAAATGGTCTTATGGAGATTCTTAAGGAATAAAGTTATATGTATTGTTATACGTATTGTTACGGAAATATTCCCTAGTCCAACGTTGTCGCTGGGATAGTTTATCCATGATAATTCCACCGAAAAGTTAAAAAAAATCTACGAATTGAACTACATTTCTAATCGTTCAAATGACGAATTATGTGCGAAGAATTTTCTCCTGTAGAGTATTTAATCGTAACACGTGTGACAAATTATCATCCACCTGAATCGTCTTAATGTTTTCAGTAACACATTTTTTCGCAGGTATCGTTCAATCAAATACACAATTACAAAATAAAATTATTTTATATTTGATTCCACTACTTTGGACTGGAGCCTGACCATGAATTAAATCTTATCCACCCAGGTAAAGAACTCCCTTCAAACCGGAGGAATCAAATAGCACGTGAACATCTCCCTTATGTGGGATAGAGGGTGTGCAATGGTTTCGAGCCGCCCTCTTCATAGGAACATTTTCGTGTATAGTTATAACATAATTGAGAATTTAAATGGTTTCTTGTACCCTGAACGTTTACGTTCACCGGAGGACATTTACAATCCGTCGTTATATAACTCCGGTGGAAATATTGCTGGGCACATGATATTATTATATATTACATAATCTGTGACCACTTTGAGGCAATCAAAATAATACCGTTGTCCGAGATTAATACTGGAGATTTTGGCACATCACAGGACATTCCTATATAAAATTGAAAAAAGGCTAAGTGGGGGCTGTCTGAGGGAACATTATTTATCGTTATTGACTTCATAAAATTACCAGACCACAAATTATACGTACCTTCCAATATTTATGTCAAAGTGTTCAACTTGGCTAATTTTTATATTTAGGACCTTGAGAATTAAGCCTAATTAATTTTTTAGGAAATCTGATACCTGGGAATAATAAATATTAGTGCGTGTCTTTACATAACTGCAGGTATATGTACATATAAGGACTTCAGCAATCCATTCCTGCCCCTAGTTCATTCAAGCTATAAAATAATTCCTGTAACCAGGAAGAGCTTGACCACGGGTACTTTTTTAATTTTTGAGATCCTAACGAAATATTTGACACGGCTCTTTGTAGACACGAAACAAATACAGTATTCAATGTGACTATGTAGCAGTCAAATTGTCAAGTCTATGACCATAATTACTTTCTTATTTCCTGGCTGTCACTCAGAGTAAATTAATTTTAACAACAGACCGCATCTGTAACTATGTACTGTTTTTCAAGTTACGTCAGATTGGCATATAGTAATTTGACAGAATAAAATAATTACACAAATTATAATCCATAAGACATGTTCGTATTTGGAATCGTTAGTTTGAGGAAGAAAAACTCCGCCAGCCCCACTTTCAAATTAGCTTTTATATCTACAGACCAGTAATTCTGCTTTTTTTACCAAAATAGGCCGATTTCCTCATACACTGCCCTTTCAAGTGTAGTATATCGCAAGTGGAGGTTTTCTTCCCTTTGGATTATGATTTGCTCAAATAAGTCAATTGTTGTAGATACCCTAAATTAAGGAACTACGAAGCTTGGCTTGGACTAAATCCGAGTTTCTCAACAAGCAAATACATTGTTTTATTTGGCTCTAGTGTAGTTGCTTAACCGTTTGGGATACAATTATGACCTTTAATTCGTATTACCAAGCATGTGTATGATTTTGTGTGTTCACAATTAAGTACCTGAATAAATAATATTGAATCAATTACGGCCACTATGAGCACTATGTGTGCTTCCGCTATATGGAACATTTCCCAATTATTCTGACCCGTCTTTTGTGACTACTTTTTGTATAATGAAAAAAGAATCAGTAGGAAAAATTGTCTTAGACTCTAGAAGTCTTGTAGACAGTTTCCTCTGTTACAGTCAAGATGTTGACTATAACGGATTTACAGTTAAATTTCGTATGTATGGGAATACTCTCCAAATGGAACCTCGTCCCGTTTGACTTTGATTTAAGAAATCGGAAAATGAAAATAAGAAAATCTGGGTTTAGATTAAAGTTGTATAAGTGTCAGTTATTGGTGGCTGGGCTCATCATTGCTTACCGATTCTCCCGACTTTTCCATGCCCTATTTGATCGAAGATACTTCAACTTTGCTGCCTGCGGCTACAACGCCCTTCTTAGTACCTTCTCCGTCATTGGGCTTTACGAGTGCTGGATTTTACACCGGGATGAGCTCGAGCTACAGTATTTATTCAAGGAAATCAATCGGGCCAAACAAGGGGCGGGGATGCACAAGCTAGGTAAATTTTTGTGGATTCTTTAAATGTAGGAAGCTTGACTTTGTTTTAAAATTCCATGAAAATTATTTGATATTATGAAGGTCATAGTTTATGGATATTTGGCCACAATCCATTTATTTGCAGTCATTTAAACCTCAATTATTAGTATGTACAAGGAATGTGAGTTTCAGTTAACCTTGAGAGTGCTGTTTTCAGTAAGGTGGCGCGTTTCCTTAAATAAATATGTGTAGTTTAGGTTAGAGATTTTACTATAGCTAGACAAACTTTTTTCCTGGGTCAACCCCTGGAAAACATTATTTACTCGTAATAAAGTGTGGGTTATTTTTTCCCACAATTTAGAACTGTTGGCACGTGTCAACTTGTATGATTTGATTTCCTTTATTTATTTGTAATACTAACGACGTATCTACCAACAAAACGCTACTATTGCAAAACGTTCGGAATAATACATACATTATTTATTGACCTGAATACACATATTTAGGCTACCGATGCGGATTTTAATTAGACTATAAACAGAGGTCATGCAGGTCATCAACATCGAAGTTTCCCAGGTTTATGGTTTGCAGAACGTTTAGTATATATAGATGATTTATATGTAGCTTTCTAGCTTGATGTTTGATGCCTCTACTCCATCATTTAGCACTCACGTATTTGTGCAAATAGGAAAGTAATTCCTAGAATCGCAGATTTCAGCAAGAATAACCTCAATCATATATCGGAGT
This sequence comes from Allacma fusca, assembly GCA_947179485.1. Taxonomy (NCBI): domain Eukaryota; kingdom Metazoa; phylum Arthropoda; class Collembola; order Symphypleona; family Sminthuridae; genus Allacma; species Allacma fusca. Next base: position 36,262,979 of record OX359245.1, on the reverse strand, counting down.
CTGACATTTTTCTTACAAATTTTGTTTGTAACAATTCAATTTCCCTGGCATAATTAATACACCATGTGGGAAAGCAATGTGTTAAGACGGATGTAAAAAGGGTTCTGATCCTTCATTACTAGCGTCTATATGTACTGGGTCTTACGATCATAAATAATATTAGTTAGCTAAGATTCGAGAATCTTGGCTATTTCGACGAGTGATCATTTAGCAATGGTACATCTCTCGAGATACTATTATACCTAAGCACCAGGGTTGAAAATAGTGTTTCTGAACGGTACCAAAACATGGACTCGACCCGACTCGTTTTCCCGAACCGAAAAAAATCCCAATTCTGTTCCCAAAACCGGAACCGATATTTTCGAGCCCGGAACATTTTTGGCTTCCCGGAATCGATCCGGAAAATAAAAGCGGTTCCCGAACCGGTTCCTTTCCGAACTGACAGAAAATGTATATGATTCGTTTTTAAGGAAGTCAAAATTGTGTCGCCTTTTCAAATGATAGTTGACAAGTGCTGGCCAAATGCAAGTTTCGCGTTTTCATCCAAAACGGCAGCTTTAACAAACCCTTCCCGAAAATATTCAGTTTTGATTTTTGTACCCGAAACGGAGCCGAAATTTGACGGTTCATAAACCGATGACCCGAAACCGGACCGAAATGTAACGGTTCTTTAAAACGTTGACCCGAAACCGTACCGGAACCGAAAAACCGAACAGAAACACTAGTTGAAAATTGGAATCGGAATCGAAAACGAATCCGACAATTTAAAATATTAGAATCGGAATCAGAAACGTGTTGTTTTTTCGAGTGAACAAACAGTTTAAATGGCATGGTCGAATGACTTAAAAAATGACAAAAGTACTAAATTATAGTTTACATGCATAGAATCGAAATTGGAATCGGAATTATTTAAAAGTATTTGAATTAATTGGTATCGGAATTCAAAATTAATTATTTGGATACATCGGAATCGGAAACTAAATCGAAATAAAATTTAAGCGGGTATTGTAATTGGATTCGGAATTTTTATTTTTCCGATATTTCATCCCTGATCCATTTACTGTATCCATAGGTTTTCACCATCTATTTAATTAATTGCTTTCCTTCGATAATCGTGGATGACCGAGGAGAACAAGCAATCGGTCAAGAATAGCTTATATCGTCGGTGAAGAGGCAAAATGATCTAGGTGCATAATCGATTAGAATCAAAATGATCTACATAACTTTTTCCCTAAAGGCAAAATGAACTGGGTGCAAGCCTCTTTAAAAGCAAACTGATCTACATACAATTTTCCTTAAAAGCAAAATGATCTAAGTGATGGTCTATTTTTTTTGTGAGAAAACTAGCATCTGTAAGGAGGACACGTGGCTTATAAGGGCTAACCATGACTGTAATTGACCTAGGGTTGTGGGTTAATATTCTCTGAAGGGTTTGCTATTACTAAGGATCATTCCGGCATCTAAAGTTAATTTCACTTATTGCATCTATTACATTTTTAGTTACGAAAACTGCAACATTCATTTATTTTAAAATCGACGAATTAAAAGACGAATCAAAATCACAGTAAGCTCATGTGTTAGTGTGCACATTGAATTGGTTTTCCCTTTAATAATTCTCAACGTGGAGTTTTTTCAAATCGTATTCTACGATCATCACCATTATCATAACATTCGGAATCATTTTCAAATGTTAAATCATAATTGACAACTTTTTTTTTTCAATGTTACTGAAAGAAAGAAATGGAGGCATTGGGGAATTAAATGCATATATAAAAGATTTTGAATACCTCGCATTTTTGTACACCGGCATTAGAATGTGTTTACTTATATTGTTTTTATTATAATTTGTATCTAGATCATTTTGCTTTTAGGAAAAGCTGCATCTAGATCATTTTGATTTTAAAATTCAATGCAAGTAGATCATTTTGCCTTTAGTGAAACTGCAAGTAGATCATTTTGATTCTAATCGATCATGCACCTAGATCATTTTGCCTCTTCACCGACGATATGGCCTTTCACAAAACTAAACTTTATTTACTAAATATTCCTAACAACATTCCTTATCTACACTCCTTGTTTAATAATAACAGTATCATCGCACTTTGAACTGTCACTACTGTCAACTATATCCAGTGAAATTTCCAAAACGGTCTTCTTTTCCAATTACAATGCTGCAGGCAATTCACTCTGCTGCTGATTGGCTTACTTTAACTTTTAATACAATGTTGCCAGTGTTAGTTACTTTCATCCATCAAATCAATGCTAAAACATAGAATGTGTAACATATTTTTGTTTTACTTCTTTTACGAATGTAAAATTTAACCAGAATTACGCAAATTGTAATAACAGAATTTAACAGATTATACTGAAATCCTTTTCAGGGAGCAGTGTCCAGGGAATGATGAAATTCTTAGGGACACATAATATGTTGGAAATCTTCTTGGTAACGCTTCCAGTATCAAGTATCTGCCTAACGTTTTCCTTCCTAGCAGCATTCATCATTTTCCCCAACGCCAATTTTACTTTATACTCAGCCATTCCCGAGAGAATCAAGATTGCTGCCAGTTTTCCTGTCTCTATGTTCATAGACGTATTTTCAACGGTACAGCTCCTCGTTGCTTTGCACATGTCTATTTATTTTATCCTAGCGTCACTCCGGCATTTCACCGAGGAAACCCTGGAGAGGTTTGAAGAAAATCTCAGGTGAATAAGTTTACTTGTTTTTGCCCATTCATTCAAAATGCCTCTAAAAAATTTTAACACTCCATGTTAACAAAAGAATTATTACTTAAAAATTTGATACAATTAATTTTTCAATTGGAAGGTCTCGGAACAGCAATGCTAGAATCTGGCTAAATGTATTAACGGACATGCGGCAACTTTGGCTAAAGATAAAGATTTTCAATGACGTCATGGCTGTTGTAAATTATGGCGCCAAAATGGTGGCAATAGTTGTAGCCGTGCTGGGGATTTTCGTGGGGATCCGAAATTTTGACGTGATGCCAGGATTTGCGACTGCGCTCATGTTTTTGGGTATTTACGCCACCCTCATCATCGTCGTACTCTACGATGACGCCTTTTCTATCCCGGCAAAGTTCCAGGATTTGAAAAAGCTCATTATTTCCCAGTCCAAGCAAGATCACTTGAATAGTAGATACTTTGAGAGAGTTGCCTTAGGCATTCAAAATTGCGGCATCAGAGCTGGTAGCTTCTACATCCTGGACCAATCATCCACCCCTTCATTTCTGGATTTCGTCGCAAAGCAAATTTGCAGTATGCTTCTTACGTTCTAGCAAACGTTCCGTGGGTTTTGTTCCATCAAATATTGTAGTTAGTTATTGTAAAAGGAGCACAATTGGGAAGAAGCAAATAGAAAATTGATTTTGAAAATTAAACGAAAAAATACGAAAATTGGTTAATTTGACTCCAGTCAAATAAATACATGTACAAATAAAATACGAATAAATGTTAACCTAGATATAGTTGCTAGAAATTAAAGTTTGTCGTAAAAACATACGTCCCTTCAAATGTTTTATGATTAGTAACATCCAATAAAACGAGAGGACAATAATTTAATATTAAATTTAAAAAAATGTAAATAAAATATTTTAATGTAAAACAGCTTGTTTAGACACATTTACTATATCTAAATGTAATTTGTGGATGTTGATTCATAGTACATAAAAAATTAATCTTATAAAATATATGTTTTGGAACGTAAATTTCCTTTTATTTGTCATCGCTTAGTATATCTGTATAATGTGGATTCAATTATTTCTGTATTCAATCCATCACACTTAAATCAGAGGGTGTCGTCATCACACTAAATATGCGTCCTGCCCTTGTTGTATTGATCAGAGTCTGAAGAGCTTCATTGCTAAGGTACAGAATTCAAAACAATTCCCGTTATCTCCTAACTATACACCCATAATTTGTAGTCATGCAAAAACATTTGAACAAGAACCAAAAATAATTATTTTCTTGCTCTTGATTATCTCCAGGCACAAAAAGTAAGGGTCATTTTGGAAAGGAATGATAAATAAAAATGGATATGAATTTTAAGTATTTGCTTCCTTGTGTGTATACAACCATTGTATGTAATGTAATATATTGAGTTTGTAAGTTTGGTCCTTGAGTGAAAAGTTTTTGCATTAAAAAAACTAATGGTATCTCCATCAAGAATTCCATATTTAATATTGAAAACAATATCATACACAAACACTTGAATGAGTTTCAATAGTTCTCAAAAGTTTTCCACGCAAATTAGAATTTTTTTTTGCGGGGCTACCCTGAAACTATGGTAACAAAAGGGGAAACTTTGATATTCAAATGGGTATCATTATGTCAAGCACATCAAAAGTGACATCGATCCTACTTCCTTTACTCCTTTCTGTCATTGCATGAGAGCTGCGTACTACGAGAACATCAGGCTTAAATTAGTTTACATAATATTTTCTTAAAGGAAAAAATTCGATTTCTGTATACTTAATTTTCAAAATCGGCCCACAAATTTGAGCCCAATATGGTAAAATTTTGGAAGAGGAACCAAGGCGTGAAAAAGCGTCGGAATTTTTTCTCTTTTGAGAGAGTGAGCACATGTCATAGAGTTTTCAGCATTATCACTTCTACGGTAAATTTTCGCTGCAGTTAACAATTTTAAAATATCGATTGCCGCAGAAATCTGCATTCTAAATTTAATTCCGTTGAAGTAACTCAAAATTCTCGGGTTTGGGGATCATCTTTGAGCATCGTCATTTTATTTTTGCTTATAATTTCTAAATTATTTAAATTCCCAAAATTTCTTTTGATATATCCATAAGTTTGGACGGAGTTAAAAATTGGCTTGCCAAACATTAAATTTGCATCATAATTGCCTTCAAATGTTTTCAGATCCTGGCCTTGACAATTTTCGTGTGCGCCATCATGACCGTTACGGACGCCGCAGGAACCGAGTATGACGTTTCGGGCTGGAATGGGATTGCTATCGCCAGCATTATTGTGGCGCTGTTTCAATTGATCAGCAATCTCCCTTACCTTCTGCTTTGGGGTCGTGAGAGGGTAAAATTATGATATAAGACCTAATGACCATACTAAAATTTAGTCTCCATATAATACCATTTGAAATCAGGACTGATACTTGGAAATTGTAAGATAAAATTTAGTACAAAATGTAATGTTTTGATAATTTTTTGAAAACCCCTTAAAATTTGGACGCGATTCAAAGTGGGAAAAGAAGGCGTTTAATGTATGGGCCGGATATCACATTTTTGGCTCAATGGCATCCATCACCCTGTTCTTTCTGGCGTTCTATTTGGTCGAGACGCACTCGGCAGAACTTCGGAAGGGTTTCTGGTCTCAGTTTAAGCTCCAGCTGGAGAAAGCTGACGCTACCATGGAAGACATGATGATCTGCATCGATTTCTTGGGTCTCAATAGCTTCTTCGATGCTTTCCTGGTCCTGTACCCCCCACTATCAAAAATCTGGAACCGAAACTCCCCTGATAATGTCAATATCTCTTCAAACTAGGCTTATCTCGTTAATCCCTTTTTCGGCCCGTTAAATAGCAGGAACAAGGTTAATCATACGGCTCATTAAAAAATATCTCCAATTTTCCAAAAATTCTAGTCACAATTTTCCATGGAAGTTACAATCTCAGGAAATCGTTGAAATTTAGCCACATGTGATTGGGTCTTTCTACTTAGAATTTTTCTTGCACATATTTTCCTTTCCAATTAAAAACTTGAAAGTTTAATTTTTGAAAAATGGCGTCAAAACTGATATTTATAAATTTTAAAAAATACATTAATATCGCATGGTACTACAGCCAAAGGGTTTACAAATTTCATTCGTCACTACCGAGCCCCATTTGTCTAAATATATCATAATTCTGACGAACATTCATCTGAACTTGCAATATTTCAAATTCAGGGAAAGATTTATGTGCTTCAAATTCATTGCAAAAATAAAGTCAATTAAGGTTAGTGTCAATTTTTTTTCAATAGTTCATTGTCAAATGTAGTTGCGTCTCGTCCTGATAATTGCACAATACTTCCAAACATTATGCAACGTACTGGATTATCAACGATTCTGTCTCTAACGATCCTACAGCAAAATAATTTTCTCCTGAGGGTTTGCTCCTTTACATGGTAAATTCTTTAAAGTACTTCTCTTAAAGCACCACTAAACTGCATTTGAACATATGGTGTCAAAATAGGTAACGTGTCGACGGCATTTGAATTATGTGAGCAAATAAATTTAATATTTTCTGCAATAAGCATATTTAATGTAATTTATAGTTCCTCACATGCGTCACTTCTCTTTAATCATTTCTTTGAACGTCAAAATAGTAAAAAAAACCTGCAAACAATCACCTAATTTTTCCTGCACATTCCATGACTAATTGTATGCGCACATGCCGGTCTTGTAATTGTTCCAACCTGTCAAATACGCCTTGAATCCTATGTGCAAATAAAGACTTTTGTATAAAAACTAGCGTCAAAAAAATAAGGAAAGCGATTTCTTCATCATGCATGCGTTTGTACAATTGGTTTTGTGTGCCGGCATTTTGTGCCTAGCAGGCGCACAAATACAATTCCCAGGGGGAATTAACCCTCTGGCGAAAAAGGCCGCATGCACCTGCGGTGTTCCCAGCGGCGCCCCGGTTGGTGATAAATTACATGATAAAATTCACTCTTCTGAAATCCCTTTTTAAAATTGAAGTTTAATTGATAAAAATTGTGGCACACTAATAATTAAAGGACACTAGGATCGTTGGAGGCGTAGAAGCTAGGAAAAACAATTTCCCATGGCGGGCAGCACTTTATACAAAAGAGGGGGGAAGAAGGGGTCATCGGGGTCATCGTGGTCATCGTGGCCGCCGCGACCAACGCGACCACCGTAACCAAAGCATCCCAAGCGACCGTCGCCGTCCCCGCGGAGACCGCGCCAGATCCCAGAAAAAATTGTTCTGCTCTGGTACGCTCATTTCCCCGAACTGGGTACTGACTGCGATGCACTGCGTCCGACAGATGAGGACTTCAGAAATCTACGTCGGGTTAGGCAACCATGACTTGCGCCAGAATGAGGCAAATGTTCAGGAGAAGCGGGTTACTCGTGCTATCATGCATCCGGAGTATAAAGTAAAAACACTCGAGAATGGTACGGGGACAAAAAATTCATTTTGGGCCAAGTACTAATTTCCTACTGCTATTCAAGCTACGATCTGACTTTAAAATTTTTTTCCTTTTAGATATTGCATTGCTTCAACTAGATTCGGCAGCGACGATCAACAATTACGTAAGTACCTGTAGTAATAAATTTTTATAGTGGTAGTTGTAGTCGTAGTAGCGTGTAGTTTGGTCTCATATGTATGTACATATAGTGAACTGACTTAATAATAATAACACGATGTAATCATAGGAAAGCCTGTCATATCCTTATAAGCAAGTATGCGAATATAAATTTTAAGTAATTAATTAATTGAGACATTATTTGCATAGCGCCAATGAAGAGGCAAAATTATTTACATGCAAAAATTTGGTTTTCATTTATTGGTAGTTCCGTAATCGATATATGTGTAAAAAACATTTGTGAAGTAATGAAAGAAATTCTTGTCCTGCTAAAACTATAGGGGTTGGATTCTTGTAAATCTCCTAGGAAGGTAATTTTTGATTCTCCCTGCTGAATCTGATATCTCTGGTGGAAATTTCAAAAACCCCGCAATGTTGTCCAATTTTTGAAATCCCTTTCTAAAAAGGGTCAACACATTTCAAAATCCTTGTTGATAAAATAAGTTTCACTAAAAGTCCTTAACGATTTTAAAAATCCCAGCTAAAAACTTCAATCAATTTCAAAAGCCCTGTTCACCAAAAAAGAACGGTCAGAAATGTCAGAATCTTCCTGTCCTTCCACAAAAATCCATCCCCTGGTTAAAACATGCATTTTTACACCAGACGCCTGATCTCTTCATTTTCATTACGTAACAACAATATTTTAAGAGGACAAGAAAGATAATACGGATGAGAAGGGGCATCTCCCATGAAATAACATGGAAAGAATAGTCATTAGAAAGCATCAGGGAAATAATAAAAAATTCGAAATTTACTTTTCTCAAAACTTTGTTGTTTCCAATATGCTACTACTGTTGCAGTCGTTACTAATCGTTACGCAATAATACATTAGTCTTTGAGTCTCTCTGTGTAATTTTTTAAAATTGATTATTCTATAGTTTTTGGGAATGTCTTACTGGTTTCCAGGTCTACCCAGTTTGCCTCCCATTTGGTATGGAAAACAAAAATTTGGACGGATCAAAAGTGACAGCATCCGGTTGGGGCGTGACTAAGCATGGTGCAAATGATTCAGGGGAAACATTGCGGAAAGTGGTGATGGATGTGATACCAAACCCGACATGCAATAAGCAGTATCCTTCTCAGAAAATTAAAGACAGCATGATGTGCACCCTTACCAGAAATAAGGATACTTGTCAAGGGGATTCAGGTTTTATTTTACATCCCATCCAAATAAAGTAGTTTTAAATGGGAATTATTATTAGAGTGAGCAAAAGTCATCCGACTTCCTGCATTTGTCGGATCAAGTTTGCCAGATCTCTCGATTCAAATTCCAGCTGGGAAATTCTAATTCAATTGATAACCTACAATTGAAATTAACCAGTTAAATTACCTTTGCGGATATTTTAAACAGACGCCTGAAACTTTCCAGGAAACTACAACAAGATATACGCAGTGCAGTTTAGTAGCTGTTAGGCTCCAATTCCTGGGATATTGTATGAATTCATATTTGCTTAATGCTTTGCTTTTTTATCCAGCTAACCAATAAGACTTTTACAATTCGTTAGATTTTCTATTTAAATTACATTGAGTAAATTTCTTTGACAGAAAAATCTCCGAGAGACAGCTCGATCAAATTAGATAGAACTCAATTGTTTTGGATGTAGAAACAATTTAGGCTGTCTAGAGGTACGAAGCATTTGATTCCTTCTCGGAGTTCCTTTTACTAGTACTTTAACTATTGCCTAATATCAAAGAATTAGAAGTGATTATAATCATTGTCAAGTATTAATGGATTTTGTCATCAGGGGGAAAATTTTAAGGTATTTTTAACTATTCGGAGTATGTATGTATATATTTTAAAATACTGCTTAAATACTGGGCTTCTTAGGAGAGAAAATATTATTGGAGAATATTTTACACAAAAATGAATTCAAGATGTTGGTTGTTGGCTGATTTGAGAATATTCGGGGTGGAGAGAGAATTTGTGTTGAATTCGTGTGAATTGTCGGTAAACTTAAATCGATAAATTGGGATATCGGTTTACTTGTGGAAACGAACATTGTTCATTTGCATTGCTAGAATTTATTTACGCATGCATTGACCAATCCTTGTGTGTTTGCAGGTTCAGGCATTGATTACTTTGCTCCGCAATCCCAAACCCAATGTGTGGTAGGAATAGTTTCATTCGGAACAGGTTGTGCCGATCCGAATATAGGCGGTGTTTATACTAGAGTTACCAGCTACTTGGGGTGGATCCAAAGTCAAACTGGTAAGTAGATACTTGTATTATTTTCTTGTTTAAATATTCTTTATTTCTTATTCTTTATTCTTTATTATTAATTTCACGCTCAGTATTTGTAATTTTTCCTATTATTAAAAATATTATTGCTTTCTATTTTTCTTTAGGAGCCGACTACTGCAAAAATTGCAATCCATAAGGAAATAATTTTCAACTGCTGGGACACGCGTATATCTGTACCAAATTGTTTTGAGATGCGGAAATCGACGTAAGACCCCATAAGACTGTTAATTGATGAGAAATAAAAACTATCATGCTAATAAATGCTTCCTGGTAAAACTTTGTCCTCACTCTTCAGAAATCAAATGTCATAAACCCTCATCCCAGCTGAGATAAAATTGTGGCACTGTATTTGCTACAAAATTTTAATGCACAAAAATCTTACACGCCAGGGGCACTTGGAGAAACTTTAATTAGAAACACCATTACCTTATTTTGAAACTAAAAATGCAATTGTGTATAATTACACTGAAACAATAATAATTTAAATAGGCATGTCATCGATTTTAAAAGCTCATTCTGCTCAAATATTCTTTTTACTGCGCCGTTATAACAATCCCATGGAATATTTGCTACACATGGATTTAATTAACAAGAGAAAAATTGACGAGGAGATATTTTTACACTGTTTGTGTACTATTTTAGTCATAAATACAAATGAAATATTATACATTTAACATTCAAAATTTCCAACCGATCCCCAAAACTTCTTGAAAATGAAACAAAGATTGATGGAACTTGAGCCAATTGTTGGAAGCATTGAAGTTGTGAAAAATCTGGTTTCACATATCAAGATTTCCGGATATAATTCACAATTGCACACAGCTCTCAAACATCAAGTATAGACACAAGCTGGATGTGGATTTTAACGCTGTCTGCATGTTTGACAAGACGAATGTCTAGTTTACGTTGGTATTTTAATAGTAAGTGCAACACGTATTTTTGTATAACTTTATGTTACTCTAATTATTAATGCTCATCTTTTCATTCTTAGGTACCACAAGCAAAAATTATTTGATAACGGATTATGAAATTCTGCGTATAATTTTTTAAGGACTGAAATAAATTACAGTTACATCAGTTTTTTGTTTATTCAATACAGAATGCTTTTTCGCAAAGTTTCGGACGCTATTTTATTCTAAATTTTATGAGCTTCCCTGGGAGCTGTAACACAGCTCCTTAAATTAAGAATTGTCACTTGTTGACTCAGAGAGCAAAGTTGAGGAAATTTAGTTTCAGGAGCGAAAATGATAAAAATTGTGGTAGAAAAAAACTAACGATCTTGCAATTTTTCATGGAGTTTTGGCGTTCATAAAAATATTTCAGAATGTTGTAATAAATTGTAACATATTTCATTGGGAATCACTTGTTTGACATCACATTCCTAAAAATGAGTTATAGTATGTACATACTGCAGACTCAGTATTAAATGCGGGTTCAGGCTTAAATCATCAAATTGTCTCAATGCGTAAATTCAGCAATTGGGTAAGTCCAATGCGTAGTTGACTCTAGGACCAGGGTAACTCTTCCCTACAAAATTCTTGAGCATGTACTTATACGCGTCTCTGTATACATATATCGTTTGACTGTAGTAAATGCGTACGTGCATTTGCTTGTAACGACGGGAAACGAGGAGTGCTTTTCCAGTTCCTTCCATACAAACCCCAACCTGCGCGTAAGTGCGTACGCTTTTACGTCTCAGGAGGAAAATGCGTGTGGAGACTGGAAGACTCAACAGGACGAAAATTATCTCACATTTCCTCAGTCATAGTCTAACACTCTAGGAAGCTGGACGGAGTTTTATGTAATGTAGGGAACGCATTTACACCAAAAGGGATCATACAATTAAAAAGTATTGCAATTTCAAAAGTTTTTAACAAAATGGGCCAACCTAGTTTGGGAACGCTGGCAAAGGAGGCAAAGCTGGAAGCTTTGGAAAGGAAACACAGTGAAATGTACTGCTGCCGTGCAAGCCGGTGGACGAAAACCATCGGAGGGTTTCAGTGTGTACGTCCAATTTAAAAGTTTTTAGCACGCCTTGCACAAGTGCCTTTGTATAATGGGCAAAAGTTCTAGTTAAAATTTACGACAGGAAGTTGAGAGCTGTAGAAGGAATGTTCGTTGAAAGGAGGATCAATCGTGTATTATTCACTGAAAAATATACTGAGTTCTTAACAACTTGCACTTTAAGTAGAAGCAAAATTTGATTCATGCAGGGAAAGTTATTATAATTTTAAAAGTCAAAATAACTACAATTATTTCTTTTTGAGTGTCAAATTTTGCTATATTTGAGGACGCCCCAATGTGGATTTGTATTTTAGGGGGGTTCGCTCTCAACCACTGATAAGAGACTATTGAAGACATTAACAGAGGCCCGAAGAGAAAGAGCATAGTTGTATAATATTTCTTATATTTTTACACAGCTCCTCCATGGCTTAGGCTCAGCCGGGATTCTGTACGCAATTGGGGGAATGATCTGGTCATGCATGCACAAAACATCCCAGAAGCCAGAAGAATTGCTGGAATCCCAAAATTTCCAGGCAAAACGTAAGTTAATATTTCTTAATACAAAGAATACAAACAATAGTCATCTTGCAGCAAAGGGCTATAAAATTTTCCTCACATTCAACTCTCCAAGGGTACCACTTTAATTATGGTACTTCAGGTACAAGTTAGTGTTCTTCGAAGGTGGCGTAAGATGAAATATTCAGGAGCTCTGTAAAATGAAGTTCTATATTGTGGAAGTAAAAAGATCTTTCCACAGTATAAAAAATGCGTGAATTAAATACGAACAGGAAACAGTAATTATTCAAGCACCAGTTTTGCATTCAAACATTTGTAAAAAAAACAAGGAATTTTACTATCAGGAAAGTTTTACTAGAAGAACAAAATTTGACTGGGGCGAGAGTCAGTACCGAAAATTTATGTCGTGTTATATTCAAGTTGTTGTTTGTATTTCGACCTGTCATAACATTAAAGGGTAAATTGTTCTGTTCAAAATTAGCATAACGTTTTGAACTTGTTTCAGTCCCTATGCTGTTCGTCATTCTGTTTGTGCTGCTTTTTACTGTTAGCGGAGGCTTTTTGATGGGAACTGTCCTTCTCCAAGGAGCTTACAAGGTAAGGATTGTATTACGTTGAGTGGTTTTTAAATCATAAATGTTGTTAGGGAAAGCGAAATATATTAACATTGTGGTTAACGGGAAAGGCGCCAAATATTCATGCCAATATAGAACAACACTGCACTGTTGTAAATGAAGCTCTGGCAGGGAGAGCTTCATGTGCAAATTATGACATAACCAGTGATGGCATATTTTACAAAACTATTATTTTTACTGTAAGCGTGCTATAATTTTTATGTTTTTATACAAAGCTTGGGAACATTTTGCTCTCAATCTAGACTGGAGAATGAATCAAAATGGTCATTAAAATTCACAGAATACTCGTGTTGGTTAATAACTCAATATTCATTTTAAATTTATTTACGACCAAAATTTTATATTTATGAACTTATACATAACAAAATTTTTAAAAAGACCGCTCGTTTACCACAGTTTTAATTTTTTAAGACATACCGTCAGTGAAGGGAGGAGATAACGTGCTGTACAAACACATAGACTGTAGATAATTTTCCAACTTCACCACTGAAATGTCATTGGCAAATCAAAATTTTGAGCTGTTTGACCATATAGGGAGGTTATCCTGTTTTGTAAATTTTATTTTCAGAAAGACACGTCGCTGTTGTGCTGGTGGAGGGCCTATGCCTGGTTCTCCTTAGGAATTTACACGTTGATGACTGTGGCTATCAGCTTTCCCCCATCTGTTACGTCTTGGGTGACCGTAGGAGTGCTCGTGGGGACTGTTGTCATTCAAGTATTCTGCATTTGGATCGTGGGGATTCGTCGCCAGGAAATATTAACGCACAAGGAGCGTAAATTGGTGGCATTCTCAGAGTTAATGTCCTAAACCACGTCACGTCACCACGATTTTCAAAAAATACAATTGTTTAAAAATTGTAAACTTCAAATTCTCTCTGATTGGAACACTTCGTAATAGTGGGCTCCAAAGAGATACCGCAAAGTAGAAGAACAGAATCATTCTAGTGTGCATAATAATTACTAATATATCAACCTGCCGCTGTTGTTTTTTCCCCAAAGAGCTGTAATAATTATTCTAAGTTTTGTGATATATTCAATTATGGAGGTGTTTTACAACTGTCTTTTTTAAATTTATGAAATATGTGTCATTGAAATATATCGTTCAATTAATATTATTCAACCAACATGTGTTCACCCTGTCCTCGGACGTGTTATTACAAATTGTATGCAATATCCTGTCAGTATCTAATAAAATGTTGTCTGTAGAACAACTGTTAATGTAGATGTCTATTGTAAAAATTTCAAATAAATAAAGAAGTATTGGAAAGTACTCATTGTCAAATTTTCGCAACAAAATATTATTGTGAAACTTGATTGGACCTTCAGTTGAACTTGTTCTCCGGAAATTTGAATGAAAGGGAATGATTCACTGGGGAATTTTAGCCTCTCAGAATAAAATAATGTGGTTTCCAGAGTAATATTCATATGTTCAGCATATTTTCATTAGCTATACATGTTTAGTACACATAATAACCCTTTTTAAAAAATAAGCTTTTACGATGCAGGTAATTTAATTTGAACTCAATGTGTCTTCATTACTGTAACTGCCAAGGCTTGACAAATTTATAATTTGAGACAGTTTTGGTGCAAAAATGAAATAATTATTATATTTTTATTGGACACACTATCACTCCTATTAAACTTACCATCTTTATAGGAGATCTCATTTAAAAGTAATTATGCTAAAAGTATATAGTTAGCAAAATGAAAATGATATTTCTAGATTTCAGCCAACGATGTTCAAATACGTTATACGAATATAGTTTAGAAAGTCAAGCAGAATGAGAAAAGGTTAATTGCTTTCGGAAAGCATCGAACTGAAAAATGGGGTTATGAACTTTTGACATGCCGATGTTGATTTTAAGTATCATCTTTCCTGTACGAAGCACAATATCTGATAAAATACTGGAGATTTTATCGATTAAGTTGTAATCTAATTCTCATTGAAAAAAAATGCAATAAAATTATAAACAAATAATACAAAATGTTATTTCAGGTAAGCAGGAAAAACGGAGGAAAAATTGGGTCATGTTCAATGTCAATGTTCTGTTATTAATAAGAATAAATTAGAACTTCAAATTAGAAAAGGATAAAATCGTCGGGAAATAATAATTAGATGCAAATCCTACTGAAAAATACTTGCAGGGCCATTGACTTGTATATTTTGTAAACAATTATAAACGCATCTATGAAGCGCTTCTACAGGAAGGAAACAAATTGAACGAAACCCGGAAATTTATCTATCCATGCAAATGCTACTGGAACAGTTTTTGTATAAAACTGCAATTTAATTTTGATTATAGTATCAGTTCTTCAAAATGCATGTCCTAGAATTCTTCGTTTTTGCAGCAGTCATTTCAGGTCTTTCACAGGCCGATGATGAGTTGACATCAAACATAACGATTTCTGCTAGACAAGGAAATCCGTGCAGTTGCGGAATGCGAAATAACCACGTGAGTGTTTTTAAACCCACTTTTCTTGGTGTAATAAAAAGCATAAATGTAATTTTTTTCTGGCTAAATAGGGGAGTAAAATTGTCGGAGGTGTGATTACCAAACCTCACGAATTTCCATGGCGCGTTGCAATGTACTTGCGCTCTTCGATGTGGAGCAGGCAACGTTACAGTTACACGTGTAGCGCTTCCCTAATAGATAAGGATTGGGTCATGACTGCTGCCCACTGTGCTTACCGAATACGAGCGGATCAAGTTGTCGTCAATATCGGTTAGTTTTATCAAAACTGTATTACGTAAAAAAATTTTTGTCAACCATTTGAAAACAGGTTTAATTTCTTCAATACAAAAATTTCAGCTACTCTTGGCGTCGTTGGTCAATATGTGGAGCAAATATACATTAAATATTCGAAACATATCCAAGTTTATGATGTAAACCTTGTGCATAATTATTATCATTATTATTATATTAAATTTTTATAGGGGACCACAATCTACAGTCAACTTCCGAAGCAAAGCACATTCGGAAGAAAATTTCAAAGATGATGGTTCACCCTCGGTTCAATCCTGGGAAAATAGATAACGGTATTTAGTTACTCTTGCGTTCAAAAGTTAATTATTGACGGAAATGACATTCAATATTATAATCACAAAATATTTTATTCACAGATATTGCCCTAATGAGACTCGAAACTTCCGTAGAGTTTTCCAAAAGTGTATGTTCCAAATTATACGGATTCTTTGCTTTAATATTTCTTAGAAAAAACATTTTTGAACAATAATTTTTGTGGACAAAAATTACCTGGAGTAATGTTTTGCATTGAGTAATGCATTTTTTTTTACATATCATTAGATAAGTCCAATTTGTCTACCGTTCAGACACGAGAGCAAAACTTTTGATAAAAGCAAAGCAACTACCTCAGGTTGGGGAGCAAATAAAGAAGGTTCTTCGTCATCCACGTCCTCTCTGCAGTCTGTGGAACTAAATGTTATATCTAATGCAGATTGCTCGAAGCTGTACCCTAACTCTATTACGAGGAACATGATCTGTACACTGTCTCCGGGCAAAGATGCATGCCAAGGAGACTCTGGTCGGAATTATTATGAACTTTAACGGTTATGTACGAATTAAAGACGAAGTATTATTTTTAGGTTAAATTTTGGCGGGAATTTCAAATACAGGTAGCAGTCTGGATTGGCAGGACCCTATTTCGAAAACCTACTGCGCCATTGGAGTGGTATCGTTTGGCGAAGGCTGCGCCAGGCCTAACAAACCTGGGGTTTTCGCAAGAGTCAATCAGTACTTGAAGTGGATCGAGGAAACTACAAGTAATTACTATTTCATGACATTCACTTACTCTTGGAAATTTCCACCTGTGTTCTGCATTAACATTTATATTTTGGTTCGAACGTTTTCAGATGCAAGGTTCTGCAAAGCTTGACCTTGACCATCACGAGAGAGATCAATGTTTCACACCGTCAATTTTACTGTTTTTTGAATCCCCTGATTTAATGTACATGTCGATGAGCAAATAAATAAATAACTATTACTAACTATTACGGATTGCAGAAGAGCATTGCACGGCAGTGGACCATTATAATGGTAACACATTTCGCCTGAACTTCAAAATAACATGTTTCCCAATTATTGTGCAAAGAGATCTTGACGTCAAGCATCTGTTAAAATCCAAAGCAGCTGAGTGTGAGAGTTGCACAATAAATTTGTAATGCAAAGCTTTCTGCTCGAATTTTCGATATTTTACTGCACAAAGTATTTCTGTGACGTAACTTGTGCATTTATTTATTCATAATATTTAGACCAATAGTTCAAAATCTGACGAAAGGAAAAATCTGTTGTGTATTAAAAATAAATGCAGCATAATTGGATTCTATTCATGAGGGGTTTTTACCAGCTGATTCATAATTAATGACCTGATAAATGCTATCAAAAGTAGCGAAACCATAAACGGTGGGTGACTGCATTTTAGAATCAAAGATATTTAAGTACCTGGAATTCGACAAAAAATCCATCACATTTAACAAATTATTGTAAAGGGGATGAGCTCAATTTTTAGTATTTGTACTTATAGTTGAATCATCGTTAACAACAATTTGTCAAAATGCGTCTCCATATATCATTACCCATAATTACGGCAGTGATTTTTGTTAGCCTTGCTCAGGCAGAAACTGAACCAAATCAAAATCTGACAATTTCATCAAAAATTGTCTCCAAATGTACCTGCGGGATTCGTAATAATCAGGTGAGTTTAATACTATTAGCAATGCGACACTTATTTACCAGACATTATGCAAAATGTAAAGTTTGCTCTTAAAGGGCTAACTGAGTGAAAATAATATTGTTTCGAAACAGGGAACCAAAATTGTGGGGGGTTCAAACGCCAAAAAGAATGAATTTACCTGGCGAATTGCAATGTTCAAGCGGTCGTCTATTTTTAGTAGCTCTTACTCTTACGTTTGCAGCGGCGCTCTCATAGATAGCAGGTGGATTCTCACGGCTGCGCACTGTGTCGTCAACACCCAAGCTTCTCAATTGGCTATAAGCATTGGTTAGTTCTGTCAAAGTAACTCGTTAAAATGAGTTATTCGGTTTGTACAATAATTTCTAAGTCTAACCACAAAGAGTGTAATCTGTTTTCATTTTTTACAGGGGACCATGATTTAAAAACAAAATCCGAAACGAACAGTGAGATCAGGAGAGTCTCGAGAATTATTGTACATGCAAGTTATAACACCCGAAGTTTGGAAAACGGTACTGATTGTGTAACGACAGTAAACTCTCACTATAATGGATGCATACGGGATTTCGAATATAAGGAATACACACTGTGCCGTACACAGCTTTCAGGGAGCGCTTAAAACGCTGCATATAAGCAATAGTTTGGGAAAAAATTTCAAGTTCATCCCTCATAGTGAGAGTTCCTGGAGGTCCACCGTATTTTTCTCAAAAATTTGAAAACGTAAATTAAAATGATACATTTATTTCCTGCGCAGATATTGCTTTGCTGCAACTCGACAGCCCGGTGGAGTACAATAAAAATGTAATGTGTATATAGTTGTCTGTTTCTTCAGTAATTTTGTGCTATTTAAGTTTCTTTTAACAGGATGTACAAAATATAGCTTGAAGTTTAGCAATTTGATTCCGAAAATTAAAAAAATATTTGATGGAACTAACCCCCAGATTGGCCCGGTTTGTCTCCCGCTAAACCACGCTGGAAAGACATTCACGAACGAGAAAGCAATTACATCAGGCTGGGGGACAATGAAAGAGGGATCATCTAGTACACCCAGCGTTTTGCAATCAGTGGGGCTCGATGTTATCTCAAATCAGGAATGTGCCAAAAAGTACCCTAACCTAATGTCGAACAACAAGATGTGTACACTTACCCCGGGCAAGGATGCATGTCAAGGAGATTCAGGTGGGTGAAGCTGGAAATAATATTGAAAGTAAAAATAATTATCAAGTCATTTGCTTAAAATATTTTTTTTTACAATAATGCAACGATTCCAGGAAGCAGCCTTGATTTCTATGATCCCCAGTCCAAGTTTTACATTATCATTGGAGTGGTATCATTTGGGACAGGTTGCGCCCGGCGTGAAACTCCAGGAGTGTACACTCGTGTCACCCAATACACTGGCTGGGTTCAGGAAAATACAGGTAATGATTTTAAGGCAGGGACGGAGTTAATAATTTTTTTCTAAATGTATTTTTACAATTTATAACATTCGATTGCCTTGACTGTTTTTAGGCGCAGCGTTTTGCAAACCTTAAATGCAAATTTGAGAACCATTGATCTTGAGAATTCTGTGTCCAGTAATAATTACATGCCTTACATTCAAAATTACTACTATTGGTAATAAAAAGGTGTGGAATAAATATCATGAAAAAAGGAGGATATGGTTGGGTATTAAGTGAACGCTTTGGTTTTTTTGGCATATCTTGGCTCTACCTTTATGAATGTCTTGGACACTGGATATGCCACTGTAACTAAATAATCCTTGCACCTAACTTTCAAAACCTGTAAGAAGATGCAAATGAGTACATTTTCAAATTACAAGGCCCGACACTTTTCACAGTTTTGCTCAGATAAGCGTTACATAAATGACTTTGTCATTATCGCGTATGAAATACATATGCATGTCGTGAATAAATATCCGGTTAAGCCATTTTAACAAGCACAAAATTAGAATTTTCTAGTGTTGCAAAACACAATCATATAAAATCCCTCCTTCACCTAGCATTCTCACATTTCTCACTGTTTAAATATCAATGGTCTTCTCTCATGGTCTAATTCCCTATAAGAGGCGAAGTAACTTGCTAGAGTCTTAACATTGAGTAATTACTTTTAATGTGCTGCGACCTACGATTTAATTAATTGTGAAACTTTTTGGAAAAATAGTAATCCACGTAGTATATACATTCATATTTGAAGATGTCGAGATACAAACTGCATAAGTCCATGTTTTCAAAATTCGTTTTATTTCATAAATTCTTATAACGCAAGGTTCATGGGTAAAATCTTGAAGGTCAAAGGACACTGCAAGTAAGTATAGTAATTGGATGGAAACAAAGTTTACGGCTGAAGTTCAAACACTTCAATTGTTTGATTAAGTTTGTTGTAAACTAAACTGAGTCCATTTTTCGAAATTGTAATCCCGCCGAAGTATTGAATCTAGATTTTTAGAAATTATGTGACTCCTTAATAATCGTCAATGTAAAAATATTGCGAGCTTGTAATAAATTCTCGATCGTTTTATTTGACAATTTCCCAAGTTTTTCGTATCTCCTGTAAAATTCTGCAAAGATTGTCTTAATCCGGTTCCCATCTCACCTCGTATTGATTCGCCCCAGCTCTTACAATCCGAATAATCCGTATAATTACACTTATAATTCTGTCAAAACGGAAATTGAATATTTAAATATACCACATGCTCGTTACAGTGTGATCTATCGAAGATAGAAACATTTGTAAAATAAATATAATTAAATAATCAAGATTTTTACACAGCCCCTATTCCTCGAAATAAATGGATGACTATTTCGGTTTGGAATCTGATGGATGTTGTTGTTATTATTTTTTACCTTATACCTGGACTTAAATTATTCTTCCTTGTGCATGTCCCTTTTAATTTTCCGAGATTAGCGAGTTGACCCAATCTCTTCCAAATACGTTTTTATTTTTAAGTTGCAGTGTCACTTTGAAAAATGTAAAATAACTGGCTTTATTAGTTCGGTTTATTTTGCTAGATAAATACAAATAGGATCCTCGGGCGTGCAGACATTTACAGTGCGAAAGTTCGTCTCACTTCGCCCCTAAAACTACATGGACGGTGATGGAAAGCGCGGGATTTGTGATCCGTTCTTTTTTTAGTTCGTAAGCGTGAACGTGAACCTAAATGTAAAACTTAAATTATTTATTACAATAACTTTCAATTCATTGCCAGAATATTGGCCGATCTAAATAATTATCAAGTATAGTTCCAATCAGATTCCCTTACAACAAAACATTGTAGCTTTGTGAGAGCCAAAAAATTCAGGAAAATAAGGCAAGTGCTTTTGAGTTCTTCAAATATAATATTTTATAATAAAATAAAATACAAATATTAGTAATACTATCTGCATTTACATTTGTCCAGTGTTCCAAGATTTCAGGAATAGCTCAAGTGATGTGAAATTATTACAATAAGCAAAAATACTGAGGATGTCAGAGCATTTGGAGCCAATGATGACTGGAGTTTCCGTTCCGGACCTTTTTGATATTTATTTGGAACGAATAAGTTGTGTATTTGAACCAAATTCTGCAAGCAAGTTCGGTCCTCCTAAAAAAATCCCCTTGAAAAATGAAAATGTAAGTTTTATAAAATTATTTTAATATTTGAAACATAAATGATTATAAATATTATTGAGTGAGGTTTAATTACTTCGTAAATTTGAAAAAAAAAAATATTTTGAATTGTGTCAATAATTAATAGTAATAATTATTAATCAAAATTATTTTTGTCCTTCAGGTTACAATCGGAAGGGCTGAATTAAATTCCGTATTTATTCCACTTATTTGGATCTCGAGAGAGCATTGCATTATTTTTAAGGACGAAAATCAGCAATGGGTTTTGAAGTGTTTGGTGAGTAGCCTGGATCTAGTAATTACTTTCAACAAATTCTGATGGAAAGAGTATAAAATTATCAACGGTTATGTTTGGAATTTGTCACAAAATTAATTGGAATGTGGAAATGTTCTGTGTACAGAGTATCAACGATATCACCATCAACAGTGAGTCATGCACTAAAGGATCAGAGCATCTTCTCCAAGATAACGACACGATCCTTTTCCAAGGACCGAAGCCCCAGCATGTCAAATATCGCTTTCGAAAGAAGCAAAAGTTTGTTATAGAGGATCAAGATTCTTCCAAAGATGAGAAATATCCTTTGCAAGTCTCTAACGCTTCAGAGATATTGGATTTCAAAACGGCCCTGTCCCTTGAACTACCACCGTCACCATCCGTAATTATTCCAGAACAAAATTTTGAGGAAGAAGTGAAATGTGAAAATAAGGAATATGGATCTTCATTGTCGGATTTACTGAAGGAATTAAGGTCTGTTCGGAAGCAGATTCAAGAGAAAGAAAAGCAACAGATTTTGACTGAAGAGTCTCGCAAAAAGGAACTGGCAGAGATTACAGACTTAATCAATTTTGAGAAGAATTCTGTTATGAAGGGGGTCATCGTCCCTGTGGTCAAGACGATTAAGGACCACTTCAGCTGTGAGTTGTGCCAAAATAGACTTGAAGAGGTATTGAAACAATTGTTGAGATTAATAGTTCAAAATCTTAAATATGTTACAGTCAAAACTTTCTATAACGGATGATCATATTAAAACGAATATTATACATAATGAACTGTTTTGACTGTCCCAGGCCTTATAATATGCTTAAGAAGAGTGCATATAACAAATAAAGCTTGAGAGTCTTCAGAGTAATTCCCCGTTATATTGAGTTATGACAATTTAAATTTTTAGAAGCAATTAATTAATTGTTAAGTGTATATCTGTTGTGTTTACACAGAAGTTAAGTTATTTAACATTTAACGCTAAATAATTACTTGGTTTGGGTTCGCAAATGCTAGTATGATTGTATTATAATATAGTATTTTTTGTGTTTACAGGCCATTATTCTTGACTGCGGTCATAATTTCTGCAATGCTTGTGTGTCCTTAAGGCGTAAAACATGTCCAAAGTGTAATTTCAAATTTATTTGTCGAAGTAAATTATTCGCCGCTGATAATTTCCTGAAGTCCATAGGAGATCTTCTGAGGCCCTGGCACGTAGGGGAAAATCTCTTTGAACTTATTCCTTCAGCAACTGCAAATATACCTACCGAAGGAATTCAAATTCCCACGCTGGTTGATATTGCAGAAAGTCAGTATGAAGACAGTCAACTTGAAGTTTTGTACGAGCATATTGTGAACGAAGTTCAAATATTGTAGAGGTTTTCGGTTTTTATGATTTAGTATGCAATTTTCAACCTCGTAGTTCAAAGGAGGCTGAAACCAGAAAGTATTAGTAATATCTGAAGTAGACTAAAATCCATTTCTTCAGATTTAAGTAATGTTCTGTTCCAAAGAATGAGCTGGAAAATGTTCAAATATAATTTAAAATGTAACAAAATCTTACTAGTATGTAACTACAGTTTTCAAAGTTCTCGAATATTTTGTATTAGTGTGTAGCAAGTTTTAACTAACTCACAATCACCTGACTATGTCATTGACGGTGCTGCCTTTGTCGATATATGTGCAGAAAATATGGTCTGAATATACTATCCAAAACTGTTACATAATTAACCAGTTTACTGAAAGTGACGCTTAAAATTGAATGACGTGAATAAGTTTTTTTATTTCCGTACGATTAATAGTAAATGTTTGTACTTTTGTTCGTTCTACTTAGCTTTGTTTCATAAGCAACTTGTACTGGTCAGAATGGATTCATGTGGTGCACTACTTAAGTAATGTATCTTTGTTGCAGCAAGAATTTAAAAAATAGTGGTCAAAAAATTTGTATAAATGAGATTTTAAAATGCATCATTTCCACGAATTATTATTATTTTTTAAATAATATTAAATTTTTAGTGGAAGGATGGGACAATAATATATAATATATTAATATAAGAAAACAATCATTAAATTGCAGAATGACGCTGACTTTCATAGTTAAAATTCCTTCACTACTTTTTTTACTTCTTGTGTCATTGTAATAGCTTAGCTTATTTTGAACCGCGAGGCAGTAATGTAATTTGTGAGCGTATTAATAATATTAGAATGTAGAAAGTTAAGCATACATAACAAGACTAATGTTAAGCTTTACCCTTGCCGGTAGCTGGTGATATGTCCGAACAGGTACTTCTACCCTTATAAAGATTATTATTACTAAATATACTATCACTAATCACAATTGTTAAACTACATATTAGCATTTTTGATGAAGCTCTTTTTTGTAAAAATTAGAAAGTATTCGGCCCGTTGTCTTGTTGTAGTTAGAAATCGGAAACTTTGTTCTGAAGAAGTCCTTAATTTTTCCCCGAAATGTTTTTTTGATATTACAAGCGTGAAATATTAGTGCAACATTAGGTAGAAATTCTTTGGAAGTTCTTTGCAAAATAAATCAATTGTCCGTCTTCTGCAAACTCGATGGACATTTAAATGTCGGACTTCATCTTCATGTACCCTCTCGACAATATTCGGCTCCCAAATTCGGACAATTCGTTGTGCATGTCGCTAATTTGTACGTTTGTATATTTATTCATAAATATAATTAGTTTAGTACATAGTCAAACCTGTAAAACTCAATTTAAATCAAACCCAAAAATTGGCAAGCGCCTGCAATGCAAGTGGTACCGCGTAAAGCTGGCCCTATATTTTTATTTACCTTAATTATACAGTTTTTTCACACACGAGATGTAATCTAAATTGATTTGATGTAAGTCTACTTTATGCCAATTTTTATACGTTTCTATGGTTTTTCCTAGTAGTTAGATCCAATGTATCATTGCGGGACAAATCTTGGGAAATAAATGAATTTTACTCTTCGCGAGTAAATTAAAACGGTGGAAGTAACAGTCTTCGCATTCATATTGTAATTAATGTTAATTTATGGTTATTGTTTCGGCCACAGTAGTAAGGATAAGTGTAATCATCTTATTTTCTAACCTGGTCTAAACAATGCGTGTCAATCAGGTGTGAAAAATATCTACATTCTGATATTGCATTTCGATTGAATATTTCTTTACAAATGTAGTTAATATTGCTTTTCAGGCAAAAAGTCAAACTTCTCAAGCACTTCCAAGGTTCAAGTAAAAATATTCTTGGATTAGAAAATGTCTTTTGACGGAGGAGAGGGTGGGGGTTTTGACACGGACGTTGGAGGTTGGGATACCGGTGGGGGTGGAGGTTGGGGAGGAGGTGGGGGGTGGGACAGTGGAGGCGGTGGCTACGGAGGAGACGGTGGTTACGGAGGAGACGTTTATTATAGCAATCATTACCACCCTCACTTTGGCTATGGTCTTGGGCTCTATGGAGGATTTGGGTACCCATTCTTCGGGCACAGGTATCCTTATCACGGCTATGGGCACTACGGAGTCCCTTACCTTGGAAATGCATACATTAGCACGGGTGGTCCTGCCAGGGCAAATATCGTCCCTGTCCATTCCGGAAACACATCTGCTATTGTTGGTAGTCGTAATGAAGATCCACTGAAAAAATACCCGCAAAAGAAGAAATGCTGCAGTTTTTGTAACTGCAGTCCCGGCTGGATAATATTCATAGTAATAGTAATTATACTTGTTATTGTTTTAATTTTAACTATCACATTATCTACTGTTATGACAAAACAAAATAATACCGGTACAGGAAGTTCCACAACTCGGCCACCTGGAAAATGGGATTGAATGTGGTTACAGAGGTTATACTGTCATTGAATCAGGCGGTTGTAAGAATGTTAAAATGCTCTCGCTTAAAAAGTGGGTAGCATAAAGTAGCAATTTTTTGTCGTCCAAGCCTTTTATTTATAAATTATAAATTGTCTCTATTGGCCTTGTCATTATGCACATTAGCAAAGGGATTGTCGTAATTTGAATGTCACTGCAACATTACATTCGAAAACAAAGCTATTTGTCACGTTTAATAGTTTATTTTGAAACTTCAAGCTGCTTCTGCAGTTGGCAAGCTTTAATATAGATAAGGTAATAAATTATCAATTAAATGTTCGCAGTAATGCATTAAAACTGTTATGTTTTCAAATGAGAAATTTGTTGTACCATATTTACACACCGGGAAATAATCTATATTAAAACTGGTTTCTACTGAAATCCATCATGGCAATAAATTTTCTGCGTCGTAGCTTCTCTCATAATTTAATTGTCGTCACACTTATAAGCCACTACATTCCATGCTTTATTTAGTTATGTATGAAATGGCAATTTTTCGGTTTAATCTATGAATGCTGCTCATTTTAAACGGCTGCCGTTTCTTCTAAAACTATAAACCCATTAAATGTTCGCTATCAAATGGCTGAGTGATGCAGGTTTGATCATTGTCATTGACCATTGGAAGTTATTGAAAATTGTTACATTCTAACCCGGGAGAGATGCGCGTAGCCCAGGAACTTTGGTTTTAAAGCCGTGATTGTCAATTTCTTTGATGGGGAATGTAATCAAAGCATGAAGATGCCGGATGATTTGTATTAACTACACTTGGCTTTATTCTAATAAAAGTTACTGACCGGCATTGAGTATGCCAGTGGAAAAAATATATGTACCTATATATACATATATGTATATATATCAGTATATCAGCTAATACTAAAAATAAATAAAAGAGTATAAGGTTACAATATTTTCAGCTGACAATTTGAAAGACATTCTATACGTAATTTACTAAACATTCTCACGTAATTTAGTTGTGAGCTGATGGAAATAGGAGCATACTGTTGTCCAGAATGAGGCCAGAATGGATTTAAGGGAATTAACGGCATGAAATACAGTCAAACAAAAGTACAGATGTTGTCGTCTCTTGAAGTATGGGAAGACATACGTCTTCGTTAAATTGAATGTATCAATGTAGTTAATTTCATATTCTGTTAGACCTAATAAAAAAATATGACTTGCTAGCGTTTAATTAAAAATAAAATCTAACTGATGTAAATCGTAGAATATATTCCCTTACATAAGCAGTTATTGGCACAAGCTGTACAAACCAATAAATAATTTTTTTCACTACTCCGTTATTGTCAGCGCTCGTCTAAATTTATGATAAATCATTAATACTAGTGTATAGGCCAGTCGTCAAGTAAACACAATACACAACCTGCCGCAACGCAATTGTTCGGAAGCTTTCCCAAATATTTGCCCATTTTACACAAATTGATCATAAATAATATAATAATGGAGATGTTTTGCTCCAAATTCAAGCTCAATTTTAGTATATAAAGGTTTCATTTCAGATCAGAAATTTATACTAACTTCGAATCAAACGTATAGTTAAAACTTCAATCTAAACTTTTCAAACGCTGAAAAAAGAAAAACGCACCGACAAAAACATGGAGAAAGTTTTCTGCATATTTATTGTCGTAGTTCTTGCAGCAAATATAAATGGTAGAGCCATTGACGAGATTCAACCAAAATCATCAGGTAAAAACTTGTTAAACTTAAATAAAAACACAAATAAAAGTAATTCTTATTCATGACGATCAAAAACTTCAACGTGAGCATATGATTGAACTTAGCACAAGAGAAACCAGTCCCAACCGGACAGGATGCTTCTCAATCAAACAAAAACATGGTTCAGGGCCTTGCAGACATCAAGGACACCAACCTAGCTCAAGGTCTTGTAGATGCCAAGGACAGCAACCTAGCTCAAGGTCTTGTCGATATTAAGGACACCAACCTGGCTCAAGGTCTTGTAGATGTCAAGGACAGCAACCTAGCTCAAGGTCTTGTCGATATTAAGGACAGCAACCTAGCTCAAGGTCTTGCCGATATTAAGGACACCAACCTAGCTCAAGGTCTTGTAGATGTCAAGGACAGCAACCTAGCTCAAAGTCTTGCCGATATTAAGGACACCAACCTGGCTCAAGGTCTTGTAGATGTCAAGGACAGCAACCTAGCTCAAGGCCTTGTAGATATCAAGGACTCCAACCTAGCTCAAGGTATTGCCGATATTAAGGACACCAACCTAGCCCAAGGTCTTGTAGATATCAAGGACAGCAACCTAGCTCAAGGTCTTGTAGATATCAAGGACTCCAACCTAGCTCAAGGTATTGCCGATATTAAGGACACCAACCTGGATCAAGGTCTTGTAGATGTCAAGGACAGCAACCTTGCTCAAGGCCTTGTAGATATCAAGGACTCCAACCTAGCTCAAGGTATTGCCGATATTAAGGACACCAACCTGGCTCAAGGTATTGTAGATATCAAGGACTCCAACCTAGCTCAAGGTATTGTCGATATTAAGGACACCAACCTGGCTCAAGGTATTGTAGATGTCAAGGACAGCAACCCAGCTCAAGGTATTGTCGATATTAAGGACACCAACCTGGCTCAAGGTCTTGTAGATGTCAAGGACACCAACCTAGCTCAAGGTCTTGCCGATATTAAGGACACCAACCTGGCTCAAGGTCTTGTAGATGTCAAGGACACCAACCTAGCTCAAGGTCTTGCCGATATTAAGGACACCAACCTAGCTCAAGGTCTTGCAGATGTCAAGGACACCAACCTAGCTCAAGGTCTTGCCGATATTAAGGACACCAACCTGGCTCAAGGTCTTGTAGATGTCAAGGACAGCAACCTTGCTCAAGGTCTTGTAGATATCAAGGACTCCAACCTTGCTCAAGGTCTTGTAGATATCAAGGACTCCAACCTAGCTCAAGGTATTGCCGATATTAAGGACACCAACCTAGCCCAAGGTCTTGTAGATATCAAGGACAGCAACCTAGCTCAAGGCCTTGTAGATATCAAGGACTCCAACCTAGCTCAAGGTCTAATTGATGTAAAGGACGGCAACATGGCCCAAGGTATAATTGATGTAAAGGACGGCAACATGGCTCAAGGTATAATTGATGTAAAGGACGGCAACATGGCCCAAGGTATAATTGATGTAAAGGACGGCAACATGGCCCAAGGTATAATTGATGTAAAGGATGGCAACATGGCCCAAGGACTTTTAGATGTAAAGGACACTAATATGGCTCAAGGTATTATTGACGTAAAGGACAGCAACCTAGCTCAAGGTCTTGCCGATATCAAGGATACCAACCTAGCTCAAGGTCTTGCCGATATTAAGGATACAAATTCGTCGTAAAGAAGTGTGTATTAAAATGATGTCAAGGATTCCGAATATTTCGACCAATACTAAGTGTATATGAATACGCAATATAACAAAACCTAAGCCTGTACTATAAAGTGATGAAGCCACCACTAAGAAGTTATATGTTTGTCGTAATTTGCTTCTAAATTGGCATGTTAAATGTAGCCAATTTAAAAAGGATGAGCTAAGACAATTAAAACCAAACGAAAAAACTTAAAATAATGTGTTTAAAAGTGATTTTGGTAAATTACTTTCTTTGGATTTGGAAATAAATTTATATATATATATATTACTATGTTTGACGTTATAATTAGATTAATAATTGTAATTAAAAATACATAAATAAATTTCCCTGCATTTGGATTACCAAGTTCACTTTAACACACCTAGACTAGAATTTGACTTACCTATAATAGTATATAATAATAAAATATACCTAACACATGGGAAGCGTATTTACGGAGTTATATGGGAGGTGAATAAAGCAGGGGAAGAAAAGTAAAATGGAAAAGAATGGTTTTATTTAGGAGGAGTAATAATTGAAGATTCAAAAGTACGAACAAGAGTGAATTCTAGCCTATCTTATTGTACGTGAAATGGTTTAAAGAACAAGGAATACCAATCAAATCATCTAATTTAGAGATACAATATAAAAGAGAGTATTGTTGTCTAACACAAATAATCGTAGTGGTAACTAACAGCAACACTATATTATTACATAGTAACACCATACTTTATAATGTATGTAACCCACAGCAACGCGATAGGAACGGAATGGGGACTTGAACGTCCTCGTTCATCCTAGTTACTTTCTTGCTGGTTTCTTCTTACGTCTAATAACATTACTACTGACCCTTGGGTAATAGTTCAGGAAGTTATGGAATGGACAATGAGGAAGGAATTTCTTTCCTAGCAGAGATTTTCGATCTTCAAAGTTTTTCAGGTTTTGGTATGCTTGCGTCAGAAGGGGTGTCGGTACATTGTTGACGGACATAAGAGGAACCGCAACAGAGACTGATTCTTCCTTCTGAGTCTCATTAACCACAGGGTTGACATTCTCCTTTAACGGGGGTTGGTTCTGGACTACTACGGGCTGGTAATCATCTAAGGTTAGCTGAGACAAAGCGGAAGTAGGATAGGGGTGTGCAGCAGTTGATTCTACGGGAGGTTCAGGACTTGTAGGTTGCCCTAGTAGACCGAAATCGATTTCTTTTAGCAGATCTTCATCTTGCGTTATCGGAGAAAGAGGCTCATCAAAACTAATATCTAACCAGTCCATATTGCTAATTTCTGGAATAAATAAAATGGTGAACACAAAATAAGAATAGGATAAATTATCTAATTACTTGGGAATTAATGTTCGGGCAGGCGAGGAGAGTTGTACAGTTCACAATGTTGGATCAGTTCATACAGTTCATCAGTTGTTGAGGAGTCATTACTTTCAATTTTTAATTTGTGTGCAATAATTTGTGAGCAAAATGAATCAGATCTTTGAGCAATCACAAAATTATCACAAGTAATGGCATTTACACTTGCACATGGCCAATAAGATTATGGAAAATCAATTTCCTCTTCCGAAGCACTATTTATTGGATTCCGAGATAATGCGTCGGCATGATCATGAGATTTACCGGACTGATACTTTACTGTAATTAAAAACTGTGAAAGTTACAAGGCCCACCTACATAATCTACCCTTAAGAGACTTACAGGTCATTAGATTGCAAAGCGAACAGTGATCCGTTACAACCTTAAATTCTCTAGCATAAAGATAGGGACGAAAATATTCGACTGAAGTTACTATTGCCAATGCTTCTTGTTCGGTGGTATGATAATTAGCTTCTGCTTTATTCAAATTCCGGGAATAAAAACTTACAAGTTTTTCCTCCTTATTTACAGTTATTGTCAGCATAGCTCCCAATCCTATACCTGAAGCGTCAGTGTATAGCTGTATTGACTCAGCATCTTCATTAAAGTGACTTAGTATTGAAGCAGAGGCTAATCTTGTCTTTAAATCCTCGAATGCTATTTGACACTCATCTGACCACAGAAAATTTTTTTTGTTCTTTTTAGTTAATTCGTAAAGAGGGGCACAAATGCTACTAAAATCCTTTACAAATTTTCTATAAAAAGAACAAAGTTGAGCAAACCCACGAGATTGGCTTAAATTCTGAGGGACGGGGAAATTAATAATGGAGGCAACTTTTTCAGGGTCCGTGCTAATGCCTTCACGACTGATTATGTGACCTAAGTACTTTGCTGAAATTTCAGCAAATTTACACTTCTTGGGTTTTAGTGTTAATTTGGCTACAATGATCCGGTGTAACAATATTTCCAAATTATCGTTATGGGATTCAATTGTTTTCCCAATTACTCCCAAATCATCAATAAAACATACCGCAGACTCCCATGCCATTTTACCTAATAATTTTAACATTAAATCTTGATAAACTTTTGGGGCTCCTTTTAATCCAAACGTCATCTGTCTAAAGACAAATGAGCCGACTGGAGTGACAAATCCGGAACATTCTTTTGCTCTCTGGGTACATTTAATTTGGTGGAAGGCACTGAGAAAATCAAAAAATGAAGCATACTTAAATCCGACAAATGCGTCAAAACTTTTATCTTGTCTGGGAAGTACATAAACAATTTTCTTAGTCTTTGAATTAAGTATACGAGTATCTACGGCCAAACGATAAGTACCATCCGATTCCCGAATTAAAATAACAGGAGCAGCCCATGGGGAGTTTGAGGGTTCTATAATACCGTTATCTAACAACTCACGGATTTGCCGGTCAATTTCTTTCCGCTCTGCCCTGGAAACTCTATAAGGGCGGGTAGCATAAGGGGTATCATCTTCTAATTCTATGTCAAATTTAACTAAATCTGTGCAACCAATTTCCCCTGATTGAAAAGCGAAGGCTTTTCTGTACTTTGACAACAAACGCTTCAAAGTTAACACCTGGCCCTCCGATAAATGTTCGGAAAACTCTAGGGTGTCTATATCAGGGTCAACCGGATGGTTTTGGTAGTCTCGGAGTTTATCCGGATTAACATTGTCCATTGTGAACGAGTTAATAGATTTTAGATTTTTATTACACTCAGGAATTAAATACTTCAAATTCAATATCTACATGTACTTTCCCCATAATAGTTTTTGAGGGTAGCGTAACATACTCACTATCAGATAGATTGTAAACTAATAACTTACTTGCTCGACTACTAACTACTGAATCTTGAATGCTAATTAGCTTCCTATGTAACACACTCACATAAGGGATAAATAACCCGTGATTTCTGCTTCCATGGGTATCTTACCCAGGTCCACATTTCTTCGAATTAGTGACAGAAAATGTAGTGCGTGGTAGTGGGTTTCCGCTTTTTGCAGTAGGAAAAGATCCAACTGCGTCAAGTAAATAAACGGATATTCTTCAATTTATGAAGACTAAATATGTATGTTAATTTTTAATACAAATGAAGTTTAAAAATATACGCAGGTGATCTTATTAGATAAAGAACCGCTCTGCTAGCCCACAAAGGACTTCTGTAACATCCCAGGACGGCGGCTTAACGAGATCAGTATCATTAGGGGTCAAAGATGGGCAAATGAAGCGCTTAAGCACAAAGCCTGTCTATTTGCATTCAAAACATATCGCCAATCTATACAGGCTAATTGATTGTTTCAACGAAAAAGAGCCTTAATACCAAGGGTCAAGTATTCTAACTTCCTGCCTATTGGGCTATATCCCTATACCACAAAAACCTATTACCACAGTGTCCAAAAAAGCTACAATATTTACTATCCAATCCAATTTCACAGTAAAATTTTGACAGAGGTCAATGGAAATTTCTGTATTTGTTCCATGATGTTTTACCCAGAAGCGAACCAAATTTGAGCTCTCTGATTTCAGTAGGTCGACCCCAAGAAATTCAAGAAGAGGTCAAGTCCGAGTCATTTCCGCCATTTACAATGCTAAGTATATGGCCCTGTACTGACAACAGGGGCTCGCAACATATTTCATAAAACAAAACGAAAAAGAGTCCCAATTAATACCCCGTTTTTACGTACCAGTTATATATAATTTATACATATACTAAATGTAAACTAATAATAATATATAATAATTATACATAATTTATATATAAATTATTTATATTTATATATACAATAAAATTTTATATAAATTATATATTTATATAATTCTGGTATTCCAGGTTATTACCAGGAATATTACCACCTTTTATTATTTATGAATTATGTTGATGGCCCGGTCTTTGAAACTTGTGTGGGACACGGTGGTAATACGATGGTAAGCATTGTACCTACTTAAGCTTGGGAGGTGTAGGCATATCTGCCCTAGTGTAGCTTCTGACAGCGATTTGCCAGCCTATATATGCGATATAATTGTGAGTTTTAGATAGTACAAGGCATATGCAATGATCACATGCAATTGGAATATCAATGTAGGGGTTTGATTAATTCTGTAGTATACTACATAGTATCCAGTAGGAATAAATATGGAACGATTATGCCTGAAGTTGTATGCATGTGCATATACACCAGAGATGCGCAAATGAAATAGCCTTCCTTCAAGCCTTCGAAGGCGAAAATTCAGGAAAAATTTCCCCTTCAACATGTCGCAGAATGAAGCCTTCTAAAAAACCTGCCTTCCTTCACCCTTCCTTCCAAAATACATACACTCATTTTTGCCTTCAGCCTTCTTTTAAAAATAGCCTTCCTTCAATTTTAAACTACAACCCGCGTAAAAACGTTTTGCACCAGCAGGATTCAGTGCAGTGAAGAGAGCGGGCACACATTGTCAGTTGTAAGGTCACGAATTTGCTGTATTGTAGCGCTAGCAGCAAAACGTCGTTGCATATGCTATGCTTTCACGTTATAGATATTTCGTGTACCTGGAAGCCTTCACGGCCTTGGAGGGCTAATATTTAGGAACCCTTCCTTAACAGTCCTTCACTGCTAGTTTTTGTGAAGGCTTCCTTCAGCCTTCAGAAAAAAGTATCACCATCCTTCCATTCCTTCTGTAACGTTAAGAAAGTTACCTTTCCGCCTTCAAAGAAGCCTTCTTGGAAGGCTAGCCTTCGAAGGCTGCGCATCTCTGATATACACTGGTAATTACTGGTATCAAGTAATTCCCGCCTCATTGTCAGTTCGTCTCTGCCAACGCTTTCTCAAAGATATTGTAATCCTGTCCTAACCAATTCATGTTTTGAGAATGTTCCGCTCGCCACTAATGCTTAGTCTTTACTTGAACGAACATGGAACCTGCCTGAATAGCCCAGTCCCTTGTTCGGAAATATCCGAATAGCCTAGATTTTCCCTAAGCCTATATTGTAGTGGTTGTTGTCCAGTCTAGTACCCCCACTAAATTTATACCCCAACTTAGGAGCATCCTTGAGCCTTGGCCTATTATAGGGCCTAGAATGTAGGCAGGCGCCCATGTTTGTTAGTAGCGCGATTATTATGATTTATTCTTGATTACCCCACATTTTGTCGACATTCAGCTGATCGTGTATTGTAAATCATCAGGACGACAAAATTTGATTCCATTTCACCATCCGACAATCCCATCAAATATTTTAACCCTTACTAAGAAATTTTATGGGACTCCTAGAAGTATTTACCTACAAGACATGTCCATGAACATGCACACAAGACAAAATTACCGACAACAAATTTTCAATAACAAAAACCTCAGCACGCTACTTAAACAAATATATTCTTTCTGGATTGCCGCTATTGAAATCCGTAGCAATTAAAAAACTGATAAGATAAATTGAATGACTAATTAGAGAAATTTTATAAAAGTATTATATTGAATTTTAAATAGGGAAAGAGTAATGAATTAAGAAAATAACCAGAGGAAATTGTAAAATAATTATTTTGAAACGATTGTAATTGAAAAAAAATGCAGGTTGTAAGGGCTGAGGTCATATCGACTTAATAAATCTATCATCATACTAAGAAACGTTGCCTTTCCACAACAATGGGATTCAGAATTTCTAGAAACAAACTGTGATTACCTGCCCGATGTCGCATTTTATTAAGACCCAGAGAAAATTTGTTCATTTTTGAATTAATATTATTTTAAACGTAATTTTTTACAGCTGAATTCTAGCTTGTGTTGTTGGACACACCTAGTTGGTAATAAGTCGTCGGGACATTTTGGCAACCAGATTAATATATAAATATAGCCTTGTACAAATATTTCAAACTTTGACTTCAGCGGTTTTGAGTTATTTATTTCTCAAGTGGTAAAATGGAACTTTCACAGCAGTTTCATCGGGTTTTTACTTCCAAGTAAATTCGGCTATAACGGTATTCACATAATATATAAATAAGGATTGTGTTGTTACAATTTTAGAAAACGTCGTGCAGAAAAAATACAAAGTTTCATAGAACCCAATTTATAATTTAAATTTCGTTAAATTTTTTGGGAGCAATTTGACAAAATGCACACGTATCCCATTTAGAATCCAAGATTTTGAGAAACAAAATGGCGTTCTGCTCTTATTGCTGCAATTTATTTCGTATTTGAACGATTATAAATACCAAGGCTGAGAAACTACAAAAATATGATGTTATAAAAAATGATTTACGAAATGCATAATTGTCACCTAATTGTTTTCCTATAAAAAATATTTTGGTCGTATTTTCCGTTAATAGCGTTTTTTAATAGCATTATCCAGTAATGTTTTTCAGCCCTGTTGCAGTGTACCACCCGCCCCCTTATTCCGCCACCACTGATAATAACAGTAACCTACTTTTTGTTGGAGTTAAGCTAGCTGGAAGCATGCTCTCTCTAATAAAAGTGAGTTGAAATTACAATATTTTAAAGCCTTCAAATTCCTGTTTTCCAAAGGTTGTTTTCAAAAAAGATGTTCTGATTATCGGACAGCAATATTATCCCTGAATTTTATTGAAAAAAATTACCGGAGGACGTTGAAAATTTCAGGTATAAGAGATCACCTTATGATACACAGCCCTGAATGATACAATGCCAAAACTAATTGGGGATGCGCCAAATACTAATTGGGGATGCGCCAAATACTAAAAGGATTCCACTAAGGCGCACTCCACAAATTGTATTCTTACTGATATTCCTTACAAAACAAGCTACTGACTGTGAGAAACAACTATCACCCCATTGTAATAGTTGTTATTGTTCAAGTGCACTCGCTATAAAAGTCCATAATATGATCATAGTCTCGCAAGAGCAAATACATGTAGAGACACTACCAATAACTCCTGTGCAAATTTGTTAAATTTGTGCTTAATTATTTTCATATTTACAAAACTTAAATATTGCAAACTTCGTTTCTTCGAAATAGAATCCTACATAAAATCTTATGGTTCTCAGGTTCAAACGAAGTTTTTCTGAACTGTTCTTTTAGTTGACATAATTTGATGCGAATTCAATGGTTAGCACTGGTTAGTTACATCAGTATTGTGTAGAATAAATTGCTGTATTTTTTGTTTCCGATTTTGACTGAATAAAAAAATTAATATGATTTATATCTAGTTTTATCCACAGAATAAATTTTTTTCCCCCATTATATTAGGAAATAAAAAAAATTACAGTTACCAAAATGTGGGAAAATGTTGTAAGTAAAAACTATCATTACAGGAGCGGGTGCAAGAAAGTTCCTACGAATAATATTTGTATATTTCTGTTTGAGAGGTCACTTTAGCTTCAACAGCCAAATTAAAATTACCAACAATGAATAAACAAATAAGCAATCTCTCCTTCACGCGTTATAGTGAAATTGCTTTGCTACAGATTGGACCTTTATAATAAGCATAGTACTAAGAACCCATGCATTTCCGCTAGTCCTAAGGCCAAGTGGTTTTTGCAAAGTACAACGACTCTATTGTCACTTAATATGTTGCGTTCCTAAAGGAGATAAACAACATTGTATTGGGAATATTCTCAATTAATTTTATAATACAGTAAATCCGGTTAGTAATTAACAGTGATTAGATGGCTCGCATATTCCATTCGGAAGGTATACATTTAAGAAAACTTGCATTTCTCTCAACTGAAGGAAAATACTTCTGGCTGCCTTGAATAACTATATTGACAGCACTTTCTTAATTAGATGTTATCAGTTGGACAATTAAAGCGTAAAACGCAAGACTCGGCTAGGAAAAACACCTCAGCCATGGTTTAATACTTATGTAAGCAACCCACGGTATGCAGGATTAAGTACTTTAGTAATTGATAAACACCAAATTATTCAAAAGGTAATTACTAGCATTACACGTGTGTACGTACATTAGCACAAATACCTACATCGGGTGCAAAATCTCACAGCACGCTGCTTAAAGGCGCATTTTAGCAATTAACTTTTATCCATAAATATACCACAATTATTCTTAACTTCATTTGCATGAAGTACCACAAAATAAGCCTGGAAGTAGCTGAAAGGGCAACTATGTATGTGGTAAATTTGTGCCCAGTCGTGTATGCAGTCTAAGTGTTGTTATACTTTCAAAACGTGTATAGTTATTTGTTTTAGGTGTAAACACTTTTTCAATAGTTTAAGCTTATTTATTAGCATATGTATCTCGGGTACAGTCTTCCGACGGTCAATGCAGGATGCACAAAAATGCATATGCTCATATTTGTAATTTGCGTTTCCTGTCCCCAATAATTTTAGATTGCTGCTGCATACGTTCATTTATACGCTCCCATTATTTTGAGGCTCTCCAACACAGTGTTTTCCGTAGTAATAATATTTACAAGCACCTACCAAAGTTTGTATAGCGGGACCCCAAAATTTATTCTCCTGCAGCCACTCTTTGCATTCAGAAGAGATCAGTTTAAATATATTATTTGGCACACAAAATAATTTGCAATTTCATCTCAACTTTGATTAAAAATTCTAGAGAAACCACTGTTTCAAGGGAAACACAATGTGGCGCTGCAACCCTTAGTGACTTAGCGCGTAAAGTGCTGATGATTTTTAGAGGCGAAGTGAAGGTAAAAGACCTTACTGTGAATGTCGTGGTGTCGTGTTGTCTGTCACTCCAATGACTGACGACCCAAAGACTTCAGGCAATTTAAATTTTTAGTATGGATAAATTACGTAATCGGGAAGAAACCTATTGTTTTTGAAGGAAATCGGGTCAGACGTCGGATCTCACAAAATTAAATTAGGTCGCATATAAACACATGCAAATGCATACGGACAGAAACCAAGATGTTAAACTTGCGCCATCTATAATAAACTTTATTTGTTGCTTACACTAAATTGTCTTAAATTTTGACCGGTTGAAGTCGTGCAAACTTGTACAAGCTTAATGCTTGAGGTAAAGTTCTTTTAAAAATGTGTACATGCATACTGAATACGATTATAAACGGGAATTTTAATTAATCGTTAGATCAATGTATTCCCAACAGTTCCACTGACCAATAGTGGCATATGTATAAACATTTTAGGGTACTAAGTAGGGAAAGTATAGCTACCATATTTTGTGGTTATATGTATCATGCAGTGTCGCTTCACCCTTTGTGGTTAGCATAAATTTTTTAACAATGCAGGGCTTTTGACGACACCTTGTGAGCAAACTAAAGTTTTTCTTTTACATACAGAAAAAGCCCGAGCTGGAAGACAGGAAAACACTGGGGATCCCCCTGTAAGACCATGATGTACCTGAAATGACTGGAAGACATGATTTCGATGTACACTCTATGAAAATATGCAGTTTGTATTAATGGTAAGTATTTATTACCGGACCCATTTTAGTTGCATAATCATTAATAACATTCTATATTTCTATCCCGCCGTCTGCATACATATGTACATACGTGGTACACACTGTAATGCCCATTAACCCATCCTTCGCGGCCTACATAAACTAATTATTATAATTTAACAGGTTTATCATACCAGTCCATAATTTCATGGGCATGAATGCATAATTTCAAACAATACACAACTCAGTATTCAGGAAATGTCCAGTTAGAGTTATACCGTCTCCAGGTAATTCTGCCAACCAATGTATTCAAGTGGGCTCATCCTTGCTCGCTTAAAAAATTTGCATATTAAAAGTTCTATTCCATCTGCTGAAAAAATGGAATTTGAAGTGTCCGGAAATCCAGATGAATTATTCCATAAAGTTTTTGAACCAGAAGTGCCTCTAGTTCCTATTTCAGTAGGGATTGGACAAGTGCTGCTCAAAACCGTCCAAAGGGCTTCCCGTGTTAATACAATCCCATTGGAATTGGATAGTTCCTTGAAAAGAGTACATGTCTGTAAGTCAAGGAGTAAATGGTTTAAATTTTGGCTCAATTGTATTTGGATCATTACAGAGTCCATCTTCGTTGATGTCAGATTCGTACAAATGAATTACTATAAGATGGACGTGAGCACTTTCCAATATCTCTACACGACGGGGTTAGCGGCTGTTTATTCTTCAGGAGCCATTGTGATGCTACTTACCTACTATCGACGCTATGAATTTCAAGATTTGATAAATGCAGTGAACCATTTTAATAGGAATGCGGGCTCTCGATCCCGAGTCAGGAAAAAGCTTACGTGGATATATTTAATTCTGAGTTATCTCCCAATTGGCGTTTACCTCCTCTCCGGTTCTGTCGGATTCCTTTTTTTAGCGAGTAAAGATGTGCCAGGTTGTTTATATTCAATTATGGACCTCTCGTACCGAGATTCCTGGTTTATTCTGATTCCACACGCTTTACATGAAATGATCGTTCCAGCCAACGTTTGTACATCCCTGATTTTCCCCGTTCTGTGGTTTGTGGGATTTATGGAACTTGTGAAGCTTAAATTCATGGATTTTCTGTGCGTAAAATATTTTTAGCTTGAGTTAGTACTGCACTTACAATACACATTTGTTTTTATTAAAATTTGAATTGTTTGATGACTTCCCCTATACAGCTTCTACAGTAGGTTCTCCTTGTAGAACACATCCCTTAATTTTTTTTAATACTTTTGATCATTACAATGGCTTACACATTTAAATAGACCAATAAATAAAAATAATAATTTAATTTTGAATAGTTTCAGGAATTGCATTACGTTTTAAAATATGCCGCACTCTTGCACAAAAATCCTTAGAATTTTATTTTAAACTAATTGCAATTTTTTCACCTGGTAGTCGAAAACATTGAAAAACAAGTGTGATAATTTGAAATAATTGATTCCCACAATTTTTGAACATTTCTTTAGAGAGTCGAATTCAGTATCAATCCCAAATGGAAAGATTCTCCAGCAGCTCCAAACTTACCGTTGGCTTCAGATCGGACGAAACGAGATGCTATCAGCCAGTGTGGAAATCACAACTTGTTTGATAGCTTTAGTGTATGCGCTGGTTGTGATTGGTGGAGTTGCTTGCATTAAACTAATGCATGTCGTGCCATTCCCAACTAACATGATATTTCCGGGGCTACTCATCGTCGGAGGATCCTTCGCATATGTTGCTCACTATCAAGGGAGCAAAATGAAGAGTTATTCTCACGAGGTGAGACAATCCTGGGCCCGAGGGAACCCGTCCAAGGAACTATTTCGAATGATGCTATCTTGTAATGACATCACTATCCATATCGGCAAATTTTACACCCTGGACCAACGGACAACTCTGACTTTTTTTAAATTAGCTTTCGACTCCTGTATTACATTAATACTGTCCCTATAAACACATTGATAACTGTGATTAATTGCTAAAAACAATTATGACGTCGACGCCAATGTTTGTACATGTTTTGTATATTGTGCCCAGAATACTGTAGATCTCAATTTGAATAAATAAATTCAGCCAAAAGAAGTCTACAACATGAATAAACTCATCTACTTAGACCTGAAGTAAGCCCATCAATGTTTTTATCCCCATGTATTTACTCGCAAAATAATTGGAATGTATTCATATTAGCCAGTCGTATAAAAGCAATGGTAATTATGACGTTAAAATCGTATAATTCCAAAAAGAAGGAACTGCTATGTGTAACACCCATGTGATAAAAAACTGATGTTATGACAATGTTTTCCTATCGGGAAATGCTAATGAGAGTCTGTGCTAGCTTTATTTTTATCGAGACAGTTAAAAACTTTAGTAAACATTGGCTTGTATGCTTAAATAGAGTGCACAATTTTTGTAAGAGAACCCATTAGAGACTCAAAATTCGAGTAATTATTTTTATGATTTTTTTTTACATGAGTAATTATAGCAACAACATTGCGATAAAACAGCAATGTGTTGGAATGACTTCGCCCCACTGTAGACTTAATGCTATAGACTTAATGCTACAGACTCAATGCTATAGACCTAATGCTACAGACTCAATGCTATAGACTCAATGCTGTAGACCAAATGCTATAGAATCAATGCTATAGACTCAATTCTATAGACTTAATGCTACAGACTCAATGCTATAGAATCAATGCTATAGACTCAATGCTATAGATTTAATGCTATAGAATCAATGTTATAGACTCAATGTTATAGACTCAATGTTATAGACTCAATGTTATAGACTCAATGTTATAGACTCAATGTTATAGACTCAATGTTATAGACTCAATGTTATAGACTCAATTCTATAGACTTAATGCTACAGACTCAATGCTATAGAATCAATGCTATAGACTCAATGCTATAGATTTAATGCTATAGAATCAATGTTATAGACTCAATGTTATAGACTCAATGTTATAGACTCAATGTTATAGACTCAATGTTATAGACTCAATGTTATAGACTCAATGTTATAGACTCAATGTTATAGACTCAATGTTATAGACTCAATGTTATAGACTCAATGTTTTAGACTCAATGTTATAGACTCAATGTTGTAGACTCAATGCTATAGACTCAATGCTATAGAATCAATGCTATAGAATCAATGTTATAGACTCAATGTTATAGACTCAATGCTATAGACTCAATGTTATAGACTCAATGTTATAGACTCAATGCTATAGACTCAATGTTATAGACTCAATGTTAGAAACTCAATGCTATAGACTCAATGTTATAGAATCAATGTTATAGACTCAATGCTATAGACTCAATGTTATAGACTCAATGTTATAGACTCAATGTTTTAGACTCAATTTTATAGACACAATGTTATAGACTCAATGTTATAGACTCAATGCTATAGACTCAACGCTATAGACTCAATGTTATAGACTCAATGTTATAGACTCAATGCTACAAATGACCAATAGTTTATATTGATAACTCATATTGTATGACAAGAGGTACTGCTCCTTTTTTCAAAACAATTGCAGCTGGGAAAATTCGTAAATCAGCAAACATGTTTATTAATTGAGCAAATTAAATCAAGAGTAATGTTAGTTTATCCAGTTGCATAACATTACAACACATAACGCGTAACAACACATTTGCATAACTTAGCAAATGACCAATGATACGCTGGAATGGAAATCGATATTCAAACATTGGGTGTATTATGAACATCTAGGCTGACATGTATCTGTACTTATTAAGGTGGCAGTTATCAATGTTCCCCGATAACCAAGGCAAGCAAAAAAATGACATATCTAATCAATGCAATTCATCATCCATCCAAGGAGGAAACTAGCTTAAGTAAACGTCCGAGTTCTGGGAACTAGTTCCCCGAAATTATATTATCAAATTACTCAAAATTAAAGCATTATGGCTATTATAAATGAAACCTACATATTTCAATCCGATGATAAAACTTTGCAACTCATCAATATTCAGACCAT
This sequence comes from Allacma fusca, assembly GCA_947179485.1. Classification (NCBI taxonomy): domain Eukaryota; kingdom Metazoa; phylum Arthropoda; class Collembola; order Symphypleona; family Sminthuridae; genus Allacma; species Allacma fusca. Next base: position 36,220,676 of record OX359245.1, on the reverse strand, counting down.
TGGTAAAGCTATTCCGACTAATTTTAAGGCAGTCAAGGATTTCCAAAGCTTTAAAGCCACCTGCACAGCTCGTAGCAATTCAGTCCCAGAATACGGATCGAATTTTTTGAAGAGGGGAGATCAACACTCAAGACTACCTCAATTCAATTATCATCAGGTCAGCACTTACATTTCTTTAGAGATCACCAGGTCAGATCAATTTGCACTCAAAAGTTTCAGTGTTGAAAATATTCCAATTTAGACAATATATATATATATGGTATCACAGGATGAAAGCCACTCCCCTAACCCACATTAGTAAACAAATAATAAAAATATATAAATCTTCCAACTGTTTTTCACTGACCTGGGTCAATTTGTGCAGTCACAGGGGTTCCGATCTTGAATCAAAGTCAGAAATTGCTTTGATTTTGGAATTCAATGCAAAATTGCTTCACAAATATGTTTGAACGCTCATTTGTGGAAAGTGTCATGGTCTATGACTATGACCGTGACAAGGGAGAATTCCTTATCAACCCATTGCTTCCGGTTAAATCTGACCGTCACAAAATTATTCTTTAGTTAGTCGAAAATTTGGTTGTGATACATTTCAGTTCAATATGAACATTCCAAGTCAATCATTGAGATAGCAAATCCCAAAAATGTGAGGCAAGGTTTAAATCAAACCAAAATTGTTTCTGAAAGTAAAGAATATAAGTGACAATTTTTACAACAGCTAGATCAGGTCTGAAAAAAATGGGGCGATCAGAATTTCTCTTTTCCCTTATTGTTAGTTTTGCTCCTGAGGCTTAATTTCTCCCACACTTGTTGCATTTTCTAAATGAATCTTCAAAACGAAGATTCCATGAGTTTGGCAACATGACTTTAAAATTCCTGAACGAATTTTTCAGTTGTAATTATAATAAAATGGATTCTTCAAAATAATAATTGCAATAATCGATGTGCACCCACTCTAAGAGTTCCCTTGCAAAATTTAGATAAATATTTCTTTAAAATTTGAGGCATACAATTTACATATATGCATTGAATGAGAAAAATATCAATTATTGCAGCAAACGGGGATTACATGCGCAAGAATAATTTTGCCTTATACAGAAATCAAATGAATCATTTACAAGAGAATGTTTTGCCTGTATAAAAAATTTTTGATAGTGCTTAAGTGGATACTTCAAAAGCCAAACAATTGAGAATTAAAAATATTGATACGATAAAGGGTGTAACAAGGTTTATACTTTTTCCCGAAATATTAATTGATTCAAGTGGATACATTTTGCAGTCAACACTGTAATCAAATATGTTTATCCTAGCTGTAGTGTCAATCCCATTGACTCACTTTGCATAGTTTGTTTACCTTTGTAGGCAACTTGATTCTACTCTTCAAATATAACTCATGACTCACTAAATGCGGACGTCCTGCGATATTTAATGAAACTGGCTGAATATTTCCATGAAGAAGACTCCTTACATTTATAAAAATAATATGTAAAAACCTGCAAAGGTTTTTTTATGGAAAATCAGCCTTCGGCGAGTTTGGTGTGATAACAATCGCCTTTTTCCCATTCTTTCAGATTCAACGATGTTGTTGTTGTTTGAAACAATTATTTTTATGGCACTACTATATGCAAACCTAGCCTTTGGAGCGATTGCCAGCCAATTCGCAAATTCGAGTGTTAAAAATCATGACACCTTCCGACATCCCAAAATAATATCAAAGGAAGATGCCATCTCACGACTTTATTCGATTACACCCAATGCAGTTCCTGAATTCACCAGGACCGTCCGAGTGAATCCAAGCATGGAAGCAACCTGGACAGTTTATTATGATATTGGAAAAATAGATTTCTTTGTCCTAACCAAGACAAGAGGTTTTGTGGGATTTGGTCTTACGGACGATGGACGACGGGCAGATTTAATTATTGGAGGGATCCGAGACGATGAAACACCTTATTTTGCTGTAAAACTAATTAATTCATGCGTTATATAAAACAAAATTTTACTGCAGTACCTGCTCTTTAAAAAGGGTTCAATTTTGAGGAATCAACAACGATGTTTTGAATTTTAGGACCGATATTCAGCTACAGGCAATGGTTCAAAAATTGACACCAGACAGGACTGGCAATTGCATGAAGTAATGGAAACGTCGGATTCTACATTGCTCTGGTTCATTCGGAGCTTGAATACAGGCGACACAGCGGAGGACATTGCAATTATTGTAAGAAATATGATCCATGTAGACCTCAAAATTGATAGATTCAATACATTACATATAAATACTTTGGAACAGGACAAGGAAACCAATATCCTGTGGATTATAGGCGAGACAGATGATATTGAGGGTCCAAGTTCAACCGGTTTGCTGCCCATCAATTTTCAAGACCCTGGAATCCCAAAAATTGACTTCGAACGGACAGAAACTCTCAGCCCAAGACTCCTACTCACCTGGAAGGTCAACTTCAATACCAAAAAAGTCATCTTTGACCTAACGGGAAATACAACGGGGTATATTGGGTTTGGAATCGGTAAAACCACTTCCATGAACACTGACCTAATAGTTGGAGGGGTGAATGCAGTCAACCTAACACCTTATTTTGCTGTAAGATTTACATCTGAAAAAAAAACCAGGAGTTAAAAATCCGGAAAGGAAGTTTTCAAAATATCCTCAAACTTTCTTTACCAAATATTCGCTAAAGTTAGACATATATATTTATTTGCATCCACAGGATCGAAAGGGTACTCAAAATGGCAATACCCGATATATCAATGCTGACCCGAGTCAGGATTATGGCCTTCTATCGGCCAGAGAAGCAAATGGGGTAACTCGCCTCAGGTTTATCAGGGATTTCGATACTGGAGATGTAAATGATTATGTCATTAAGGTAAGATACTCATTTTAACAAGACTATTTAATAACGCACATCTGTAATTTTTGAAGCGTTTAAATACCAACGCTGGTTGTCAAGAAACACAAAACATTTTTTTTGACTAATTGTAAGTTCAGAATGCATTGCAATTTTAGCAATGCTTGTTACCCCGAAATTACGAGTAGTCTTGCAGAGCGTAAGTAAATGAATTTGAGTAATCCATGTTATAACGTTTTGTCCTTACAGTACGAGAACGCTCACTTCATATGGGCTCTTGGCACAAACGACGCCCTGAACGCACACCCGGGTGGTGACAGTAGAGGCGCCTTTGCTGTGAATCCTCTACTCGCCCGACTTTAAACAATACGAAATCATATACTGGCCCCATAATCACATATAATTTAATGTTTGTTTATCCATTGTAGCATGTTGTAGTCCCTAGATAGTACATTGTTGTTACTAAAGACTTATTACAGTTATTTTAAAAAACGTTAAATAAAAGGAATGATATTTAAATAGTCGATAAAGCAGTAAAAGCAATTCCTTCCTGCGATCAAATCACATAGTGATCGATCCTGCGAAATTATTAAACGAACTTGCTTTGAAAGAGCACCAGAGCACGCAAACAACCTACATGAATAATTCGAATTTGTAGTACATATTATTTGATTATATTCATATGCGCTTGCCAAAATAGAAATTTGAAAATTGTTAACTATTTTAAAAAAAATCATTTCCACACGAGGCTCCCTTTAGAAAACAAAGGTTACGAAATGAAGATGGTAGTTTTTAAACGTTAGCTATAACAATATTTGTTCCGTTCTTGAGAAAGATATTTAAATATAGGAAGAGCACACGGTTTTTATTTCCTCAAAATGAAACAGATGCGTCTATTTTTCTTTCCTTTATCCAGGTTCTGAACCGCCTACCAATTCCAATGTTAATGGTTTACCAGAATATGAATGAGTTGTTATTATTTCGTTATATGTCCACTTGAATGCAAGGTGAAACAACGATTTTATTGACAGAGATGTTCCATGTGGTTGGAGCAAAGGTGTCAGCCTATCCAACATGTAGGCCTACATGTTGGACCATTTGTAGGGTGATGACTATTTTCAGAAACAATTACATGCAGATTAGGACGCACTGGTTTTCGCAGAAAAAAATCCTATAAAATTGGAAATGCACGTCTGCATACACGCTGTCATGTATGCATACTTGTAGGCAGTACGAGACCACACTGCACACTCAGGGGTGGATTTATGGCGGGGCCCACCCTGGTCCGCCCAGGGTAAAATATTTAGGGACAGGGTAAACAAAATGTTGAGTGAGGCCCTCATATTGCATGTGCAAAGGCCCACAATCTATTTTTAGATTTATTAAATCTATTTTAAGGATTATGGCTAGGGTAAACATTATTTTATTAATCCACCCCGGAAATATAGGATATACATTAGGCATGTTCATATCGTTCGATTTTAAAATATCGTTCATATCGTTATCGTTCTCTGAAAAATTACCGATAACGATATCGAGGAACGATATAACGATATATCACGTTGTGGCTTCTGGTATTATTTAACGAAAATTAATGGAACTTTATTTTTGTGAACAAGCTAATTATTATTACTAATTACTAACTTACTAACTTTATATATTACTAACTTATTAAGACCCAAAATGTTCAACCCAAATTAGCACAGATTACATTGTTTTCTAAATACATGAGTCAAAAAGGTATTGAGTTGAAAATATGTTCAACTTGAAGCATTTCAAAGATAATAATCCAAGGCATCAGCATCAGTAAGAAAACAATAAAACTACACATAATAATTACACCATAGAATTTCTGTTCATTATTACATTGACAACTGACGCCCGAATTCGGTTAGCCTTATTAGGGAACTTAAGTCATTAAAGTTTCTAATTTTTTCAAAGTTTACAAACTAAAGTCAACAAAATAGCGAAAATCCAAAATTATAGTTGCACATTTTTCTTCGGAAAAATGCTAAATCCTGTGTATTAGAATGACGGCCAGTTCATTAATGTGGATCAGGCATAAAATAAAAAAAACATCTTCAATATCTTTAGACCGAATTTGGAGTAGTATGATTTACCAAAGTCGTAAAATGATTTTGTCCCCAAGTTTTGCTCGCATTTTTGTAAAAAAATGCGCATTTCTTGTTATTACTCGCGAATGTACGATATAATCATGTGACGATATATCGCCGGGAAACCCCGATAAATATCGTGCTATATCGTTTCTAAAAAATGTACGATATGAACGATAATATCGTATCGGTATATCGTAATGAACATGCCTAATATACATATACAATATTAGGTAGGGTGCGGGCTTCTAACGCAAAATATTGAGGAATATGCTATACAATGTTTTTAAGAATATTGTAACACTATATTGTAAATTGAAGTTTTCTCTCAACGCAAAGGCACTTTTAAACGACCGATTTTTAAATGTTGTCAGTTCAGGTTACTGAAGGGGCATATGAGATTTTACGTACAAAATAATATTCGTATGCAACTAAGTACATACTGTCAAATCACTCAAAACGTTTGCATGTCTCGTTATCGAATGATTTATTATCCACGGCTCTCCCCGCAAAAAAATGAACTCTCACATAAGCGCGAAAATTCTATCGCAATGTGTTCATTACAGTTCACATACTTAAACATGACATACATAATAAGTAAGACTAGTAAAACCCCTGTGTTTCACAGGGACAATTACTTGGAGAGGTAGTAGTGAGAGTGGAGAGAAATTAAAAGCTACCCTACTAGCACAAGAAGGTAGGCCCAGCGCATTTTCTACGCCCTGTGTGTCGGAAATGTGCAAGGGCAGAAAGTGATGCATATAAGCATCACATTATAATCGCACAAAAATTTGCGCGATTTATCATACAATTTTTTGGCGTCATTATAGCGCCAGTTTTACAGCTAATTTACCCATGCGGATAAAATAACGCAAAATTGGCGCATATTCTGCAAACCAATTTCTGCCATTACAGTCACATGACAAGGCATGCGCACAAATTGAACTTTCAGCATGGATGAAGATATTACCGTCAACAGTTGCCAGTTACAAACAAATGTCAGCATCTTTTAACTTGAAGTCCTACAGTTAAATTAATAGTGCAGATGTCATCTTTAAAAGAATACTTCGTTGTTGAATTCAAGGAAAAGAAGAAGATTAAGATTTTCCCCCGTTCTTGGGTAAACGCGGACGAAAATGTGTCAATTTCCTACTATATGGACTATATCCATTCAGAGCAAAATAGCAAAACTTTTCGAGTCTAATTCCAAGTGGCCGTTTCACACAGCTAAAGTTTGGAGTAAATTTGGTAAGTTTTATTCATATGAAACTATTGATAAATCATGTATTCATTGTAAACTATTTTAAATGTTTTTTAAACACTCTAAATTCACAAATTGTAATTATTAAAATTGTAAAAATTACTAAACATTGTTAAAACTTACAATAATATGTCTGTGGTCTATATTGGTGAAATTAATATTTTAATTCAAAAGTGTGTTCTTGTTCCTTTTGATTTAGCCAGTGAAAAGTGCTTATGCATCCCATACACTTCAGTGTTATAAATAAGTATTAATGATCTTTTTGTAAATTATTGGTGTGCGCCTAATAATTAAAAATAAATATATAACTCACTACATATCTCACCGACATAGTATTTATTTTTTTCTACCATCATCAATGCCGAATTCAACGATAATTATTAATACTGACACCACACATTTTCTGCACAGTAGTTACGCTGGTTTGTGTGCGCATTTGGAAAGCAAAATTACTGGTGCAAAATCAGCGCCACAGACAATGCGCATAATATTTATCGGGAAACTTGGCCAAACCTTGCGTCTGACCAGCGCAAGCAGCTTGCGCTATTCCCGCGCCTTCCCGAGTCACTTGTGCTAGTAGGGTAAATGGCGTACGAATCAAGCCCTGGGTCTTGCAGACTTGTATGCCTAAATCGTACGCGCTTATATTAATGCAATAGTTAGAAATAGTGAGAATGGATACATCAAAACCGTTCACATTTTAATTTTTACAGTGAGGTACAATTATGTAGGTCCGGGTATGGGTATATCTATACTTAGGCAAGAGATAGGGTTCCCAATTTTTTGAAACGTCATTCCGGGACAAAATAATTTTAAATTTTGTTTACGTATACACGATTCCTAATTGTCTTTTTCAGCCTTTTTGGCATCTAAAACCATTTTCTTGTTTTCCGGTTTGTTCAAAAAAGAAACCGGTTCACAACGAGACAAGGGAACATTAAGCCTGACTTGAATCTCTGCCTTCACAAGTTTTGTTGACATTAAGTTTCTCTCGGCTGTCCAAACTTTCTTCATTAGGCTGAAATAACTGTCTGCAAAATCGTTGCTAACAGGACCTAATAGCACGAACGATACAAGCTTGAATAGTTCAGGACATTGATCTTTCTTAAAAAACTCAGCCCACTTTGCGCCGACCGATCTCACAATCACGGATCACAATAAAAAACTCAAGTTTGACGAAGTAAGCAAAATTCATTGTACAGTTGGTCCTCGTTTAATTTAATACCGAGTGCAACGGCAATATTTAGTAAATAAGCCATGTATACTAAGAATTCCTCTGAAGCTTCCTGTTCAAAGAACTTTTGTTTTGTTGCGGGAGTAAATTTTTCAGAATTGCATTAGCGTTATTCCATAAAATTTATCGTATCGGTTTACAGAACTGTCCAGAAGAGATTTCATTATGGCGTAAACTTCCGTAGAAGTACATACAATCATTACACTCATAACATTAAAACGGGCGAATTCATTTATTGTAAAATAATTTGCACAGTATATAGGTAACATTCGGTTAGACATTCTACTTTCGTGATATACAATCTTGCGATTAACAGCAGGGAAGTCATTTTGTTTTTTAAAAAGAGAATATGACTACAAAGCTGACCTATTAGAAAGGAATCTGTCTAGTGCAGGAAGTAAGGAAAGCCACATCCACAAAATCACATAACAGTTTTAAAGAGTATAGTCTCTGCGCAGACGGTCTAGATTCGCTAAAACCTTTTAAAACTAAGCCTTAAACATCCATTGATAATTTATTGCATGCATTTTTCACAGCGTTGTGTATAATGTGATATTTGCGATTAGCAGCAACAATTGATGGATTTTCTTCCTGGAATTTCTAAAGCATATAATTTTGGTGACCGTAATGTAAGCAGTGTAACAGCAAATATGTTGAATTTTTAATCTTCTCCAGATTTTTCGGTTAAAAAAATCTAAATTTTTTAATTTCAGCACCTGTTTTCTCTAGGTTTTTAGGAACTTTACATGTGAGATTTAACAAATCCAAATTCTTCAAACTTCACAGAGAAAGTCGCTTTACACACTAAAATTCTAGAAAGGGTCCGGCTATCTTTGCTATTTCGACGTAACCCATTGTTTGATTTGACAACCTCTTCCCATATAAAATTGTAAAACTTAGACCTTTTTAATTATTACCTGATGCTTAAGCGATTTTGTTACGTTTGTAATCACATTTTTCTAATTTTGTTTTGTAGATGGCACGTGATGTTCTTGTTTGGATCGAGCTCCTCTAGTACGACATATTTTATTTTTATCTTAAAAACTAATAATTTTCATAACTTTTTGAACTCAACGTTTCCGGGACATTTACGTGTCCCGGAATACACCCTTCCGGGACAAAGGACAACGACTGTCATTACGGGACTGTCCCGGGGGTTCCAGGACGTCTGGGAACCCTACTTGGCAAGATACCCCTTAAATGGGTACGTGATCAACATTTTTACACCCATTACTGGCACAATTGTATATATATATATATTTATGCTTGACAGATTTCATCCCAAATGTTAGTTACAAGCTGTCTGACATTATGTTTTAAGGCTCAATGTGCTTGTATATTTATTAACGGTTGTTTACACCAAATTAACAATTTAATAATGATGCTTACATGAAAGCCGATACCCAAATGTTTTATGAGTTACACGTACATATGTATGTATGTGTGCTCACATGAGGAGGTGAGATGCAAACCGGCTTGTCCATTTTGCAGGATTTTTTATGAGAAACGAAACACTTCTCAATTCCAAACAATTGAGAATTACAAGTTCGCAATATTTTTAAATTAAAGAGCAGTAACATACTGGATGGCCACACCATTTCTAAAAGCTCAGATGCAATTCTTCGGCAGCAATAAAATTTCGACAAATGGACCTATGCCAGTTGAATCTAACACCTCATATTGTGAAAGTCGAGAGGTGATGAGGATGGGGGATAAATTGGTGAGGTCCGGAGATGAGTTGATGAATTAATGGATAACTTTTATTAAAATAAATGTAGGACTTGGATAGTGGGCGATATAAGTATAATTATTAGGAATAATCCTCAACACTAATAGCTTTAGTAATAATTAATATAAATAAGAGAATAATCTCAAGTCTGCGAAGAAAACCAAAATGGTGAAAATGAGGAAGAGTAGGAGAGAGATCAGACACAATGTTGATCTCTTGATGAGAGGAGAGTGAATGTATCTTCAGAGTATCATAATAATTCAATAACATTTCATAGCATCTGATCTAACATTAATGTAGCCAATAAAAATAGATATTTTACAATAGCAATAGCATTATAAGTAATAAGTACAAGAATAAATAGCATAAATGAGTATTCACATAGCAACACATTATGCCTAAGCATACAGAGCAAGGTAACTCTAGGTGTGGGAGATTTACATAAGTAATAGTTGTCTATGCCTAGGGGACGCCAGGATGTCGAAACGTATCCGATCAGCCCTTCTTCTCCTTGCAGAGGTGCGCTAACTTACATTATTCTTCCAATAGGTATGTACCAAGCGGAGCGCTTGGTACATTGTTTACATGGCGCTTTCCGCGTAGGCCCATTAGGCGACTTGCGCAGTGCTGGGATGTTACTAGCGTGCCGTAAATCGCTGGCCGATTTGCAATGTACTTCATTAAAGTGTAACGCTATGGTAATATTTCCACATAACCACGTCCATATAAATATTATAATCAAGCCAATTCATCAGCCATCAAAGGAAACCTAAGCTAAATGTAACTATAGCTTAAGTAAATATCCGAATTTCAAAAGCGTTGATCAACCTGCTCTCCGAAGCTACATCCCAATTATGATAATTATTGCATTAGTTTCTCTAATTCTACGACAAACCCTTCAAACCTGGTTTACTGTATTCTGATTCGACATGCTTTACATGAAATGATCATTCCAGCCAACGTTTGTACATCCCTGATTTTCCACATTCTGTGGTTTGTGGGATTTATGGAACTCGTGAAGATTAAATTCATGGATTTTCTGTGCGTAAAATGTTTTTAGCTTAAGTTAGTACAGCACTTAAAATTTTATTTGTTTGATGATTTCCCCTGTACAGTTTCTACAGCAGGTTCTAGTTCGGTTTGAATTCCGGGGGTATGTTGTCCCATCTCTTATTAACTCGGATTTTCGGGTCTTCTTTCCCGGTAATGTGAAATTTTGTCAGCTCCCGACATATGTGATACACACTGTATAACACTACCACCACCATGCTTTACATTAGGAAGTAAGATCCGTCTTCAGATCCACCCCTGGCTTTCCCCAGACCCCGTTTCTTCTATCGCTGCCAAAGAAACTACATTCGCTCTCATCGGACCACAAAACTGGACTCCAAAACGCATTATACTTGCTGGCATGTTGCGGTCCACTTTCTCCTGTTTTTAGCATTGATATAAGGTTTTTTCTTAGCTCGAAGCAAGTTCGTGCCGCTCAGATACAGGATTCTTTTGATTGTGGTCCGATGGGCAATCTTTCCTATTTAAAAATGCACCTGTGAGAGGATCTTAGATGAGGTCAGTCTCGACCTGTTTGTTGACCTTTAAGATAATTGTCGGCTATTCGCGGGGGTGACGATGCGGTCGGTACTCCTCCCGGGCAGATTTTCGACGATACCAGTCGTCTTGTATTTCTTTGTAATAATAAAGACCGTCGAGGGTCTTAGCCGGACTTCGTTGGCAATTTGCCTAAACGTTGGAGGCTTTTTCTCGTCGTTCCTCCACTTCTCGATCACTAGCTCCTTCGGCGGTATTGGAATCTCCTTTCTTCGTGGTTTCATTTTGATCAAAATGTGTCAAAATGCATAAAGGAATTCTAAAAGACACTAAAATGTGTTTGTGATTTATTTTGTTTAAAATAAAATTACTTACCATCAGTTATCCGGCTCAGATTGAACCGTAATCAGTCGTGTTCCAACACTAATGCACAGGAATAATTGGATGCTTTTCGTTTTTGTTCGTTTTTTCATATAAAAATTTTTTTTTTACAAAATGTTTTTGCAGATCTATAATCAGCATTAAAAACTTAATAAAAGCAAGAAAAAACAATATAGATAAGTACTAAACTCCAAGATTATTTAGACCATGAGTCTCAGAGTTAACGTTGTTCCAACAGTAATGCACCCCAGTGTACACATAATAAATAAACAGCAAATTAAAATTATAATTTAATTTGGAATAGTTTCAGGAATTTTATAGTTTCAAAATATGCCACACTCTTGCACAAAAAAATCTTGGATTTTTATTCTAAAGTAATTGCTATTTGTTCATGTGGTAGTAGGAAATATTGAAAACCAAGTGTGATATTTGGAAATATTTGATTCCCACTATTTTTGAACATTTCTTTAGAGAGTCGAATTCTTTATCAATCCCGAATGGAAAGATTCTCCAGCAGCTCAAAACGTACCGTTGGCTTCAGATTGGACGAAATGAGATGTTATCAGCCAGTGTGGAAATCACAACTTGTTTGATAGCTTTGGTGTATGCGCTGGTTGTGATTGGCGGAGTTGCTTGCATTAAACTAATGCATGTCGTGCCATTCCCGACTAACAGGATATTCCCGGGGATACTCCTCGTCGGAGGATCCTTCGCATATGTTGCCCACTATCAAGGGAGCAAAATGAAGAGTTATTCTCACGAGGTGAGACAATCCTGGGCCCGAGGGAACCCGTCCAAGGAACTATTTCGAATGATGCTATCTTGTAATGACATCACTATCCATATCGGCAAATTTTACACCCTGGACCAACGGACAACCCTGACGTTCTTTAAATTAGCTTTCGACTCCTGTATTACATTAATACTGTCCCTATAAACACATTGATAACTATGATTAATTGCTAAAAACAATTATGACGTCGACGCCAATGTTTGTACATGTTTTGTATATTGTGCCCAGAATGCTGTAGATCTTAATTTGAATAAATAAACTCAGCCTGAGTCTACGGCATGAAAAAACTCCTCTGCGTAGTCTTTAAGTAAATCCATCAATGTTTTTATCCCCATGTATTTACGTGTACAATAATAGAAACGAATTCATATTAGCCAGCTGTATAAAAGCAATGGGAATTGTGACGTCAGCTGCATCTGTACAAACCTTAAAAATATATCATTCCAAAAAGAAGGAGCAGCTACATGTAACACCGTTATGATAAAAAACTGATGTCATGACAATGTTTTCCTATCGGGAAATGCTATTGAGTTAGGCTGTGCTAGATTTAATTTTATCTTCGAATCAGTCTAAAGCTTTAGTAAACATTGGCATGCACATAATTATACTTAAACAGAGTGCACAATTTTTGTAAGAGAACACGTTAGAGTTTCAAAATTCGAGTATTTTTAGATGATTTTTTTTACACAAGATACAACAACATTGCGATAAAACAGCAATGTGTTGGAATGACTTCGCCCCACTGTAGACTCAATGCTATGGACTCAATGTTGCAAGTGACCAATAGTTTATACTGATAACTCATATTGTATGACACGAGCTACAGCTCCTTTTTTCAAAACAAGTGCAGCTGCTTCCAATCTGGGTAAATCAACAAACAGATTTATTAATTGTGCAAATTACATCAAGAGTAATGTTAGTTTATCCATAACATTTGCATAGCTTAGCAAATGGCCAATGATATGCTGGTAGGGAAATCGATATTCAAACATTGGGCGTATTATGAAGAATTACGCTAATATGTACTTGTTAAGGTGGCAGTTGGCAATGCTCCCCGATAACCAACGCAAGCAAAAAATGACATACATATCTAATCAATGCAATTCATCATCCATCAGAGGAGGCAACTAGCTTAAGTAAACGTCCGAGTTCTGAAGAAGATGAGTAATGTTCAACGAAATTATGTTTTCAATTTAATAATAATTAAAGCATTATTGCTATTATAAATGAAACCTACGTATTTCAACCTGATAAAACTTTCCAAATCATCACTATTCAGACAATTGATAAAGCTATTCCGACTAATTTTAAGGCAGTCAAGGATTTCAAAAGCTTTAAAGCCACCTGCACAGCTCGTAGCAATTCAGTCCCAGAATACAGATCGAATTTTTTGAAGAGGATAGATCAATACTCAAGACTACCTCAATTCAACTATCATCAGGTCAGCACTTAGATTTTAGAGGTTACTCATTCAAGTCTACGGGAAATATATAAATTACTGACAACAAACGGATAATTATACATAAACTGTAAGATGTAGTGCTAGTCTGCACCAACTTAAAATCACCAGGTCAGGGCAATGTGCACTCAAAGTTTCAGTGTTGAAAATATTTCAATTTAGACAATATAAGGCACCAAAGGTGGGAACCGCCCACCTAGAGTATATAATGGAACAGATCGTAAAATATTTAATTCCCCCATTTTGTAGAAAATTCTTTTTCATGTTTTATAAACGTTATTTCACTGACCTGCATCAATTTTTGCAGTCACAGGGGTCACGAACAGGATGCAAAGTCAAAAACTTTTGTGATTTTGGAATTCAATGCAAAATTGTTTCCCCAATATGTTTGAAACCTCATTTGCGAAAAATTTCATGGTCTATCTGGAGATTTTGCGTTGCGAATTGTCGACACGACCCTTTAGTATACGGAGAATTTCTCATCGCCCCATTTTTTGCGGGTAAATCTGGACGTCGCAAAAATTGTCTCTCGTTAGTAGCAAATTTGATTGGGATAAAGAGTTCACTATGAACATTCCAAGTCAAACATTGAGGTTGCAAGATCCAAAAATGTGAGACAAGGTTTAAGTTAAAACAAAATTATTGTTTCTGAAAAAAAAAGTTTTAAATGAAAAATAACAAAGACAGTTTTTACAACTGCCAGATCTGGTCTTAAAAAAAAAGGGCGATCAGAAATTCTTCTTTCCCGGTCTTCCTTGGTTTTGTTCTTGAGACTTAATTTCTCCCACACTTGGTGTATTTTCTCAAGGAATCTTCGAAACGAAGATTCCATGAGTTTGACAACATGATATAGTAGACTTTAAAATTACTCGCCGAGTATTTCAATTCCGTTATCCCCATAAAATACGTCCTTCAAAAGCATTTCAATAATCAATGTGCACCCCTGCATTCATGGTAATAGTACCCATGCAAAATTTAATTAAATGTTTCTTTAAAATTTGAGGCGTACAATTTACATATGAATTAAAAGAGAAAAATAGAAATTGCAGTAAACGGGGATTACATACACAAAAATATTTTTGCCTTACACAGAAATCAAATGGGTATTGAAATATTAAAACGATATCAGATCTAACAAAGTTCAAACTTTTTTCCGCAATATTAACTGATTCAAGTGGATACATTTAGCTGTCAATTTACCACTGTAATCGAATATGTTTATCCCGTCTGTAGTGTCAATCCGTTTAACGCACATTGCCTAGATTTTTTAACTTTGTGGGAAATGTTGTGATTATTAGAAAAAGAAATGAACTTGTTTCCCCTATTCAAAGATGACTCGACGCACTAAATGCGGATGCCCTTCGACATTTAATTAAGCTGGCTAGATATTTCCGTGTAAACATCTCTTTGCACTTATAAGGATAATGTATAAAAACTTGCAAAGGTTTATTTATGGCAAAATAGTCTTCGGTGAATTAGGTGTGATGATAACATTTGCTTTTTTCCCAGTCTTTCAGATTCACAGATGGCGTGGTTGCTTGAAACAATAGTTTTTACGGCACTGTATGCAAACGTAGCCCTTGGAGCGATTGTCGGCGAGTTCACAACTTCGAGTGCCAAGAACCATGCCACCTTCCGACACCCCAAAATAATATCAAAGGAAGACACCATCCCACGATTTTATTCCATTAGACCCAATTCAGTTCCTGATTTCACCCGGACCGTCAAAGTGACTCCAAACATGGAAGCAACCTGGACAGTTTATTATGAAATTGGAAAAATTGATTTCTTTGTCCAAACCAAGACTAGAGGTTTTGTGGGATTTGGTATTACGGACGATGGGCGCCGGGCAGATTTAATTATTGGAGGGATCCGAGACATTGAAAGACCTTATTTTGCTGTAAATTAAATTGCTTCCTTATTCAAAACATTATAAAATTTCACTGCGATACCTGCTCTTTAAGAAGGGGATCAACAATGATTTTCAAAATTTTAGGACAGATATTCAGCTACAGGTAACGGTTCAAAAATTGACGCCAAACAGGACTGGCAATTGCACGAAGTAATGGAAACGTCGGATTCTACATTGATCTGGTTCATTCGGAGCTTGAATACAGGCGACACAGCGGAGGACATTGCAATTACTGTATGAAATATTATCCATATAGACCTCAAAATTTATAGATTCAATACATTACATATAAATAATTTTGGAACAGGACAAGGAAACCAATATCCTGTGGATTATAGGCGAGACAGATGATATTGAGGGTCCAAGTTCAACCGGCTTGCTGCCCATCAATTTTCAAGACCCTGGAATCCCAAAAATTGACTTTGAACGGACAGTAACCCTCAGCCCTAGACTCGTACTCACCTGGAAGGTCAACTTCAATATAAAAACAGTCACCTTTGACCTAACGGGAAATACAACGGGGTATATTGGGTTTGGAATCGGTAAAACCACTTCCATGAATACTGACCTAATAGTTGGAGGGGTGAATTCAGCCGACCTAACGCCTTATTTTGCTGTGAGATTACCACTTGAAAACAAAACTATAAGAGTTAAAAAACCCAGAAAGGAAATTTTCTAAATAGCCTTAAATTTTATTGATCGAATATTAGCTTAAAGATTACAGTTGGATGTATATGGTTATTTGCATTCGCAGGATTGCAAGGGCATTCAACACAGTCCTTCAATAAGATCTATCAATGCTGATCCTAGTCAGGATTATGACCTGATATCGGCCAGAGAGGTTAATGGAGTAACTCGCCTCAGGTTTATCAGGGATTTCGATACTGGAGATGTAAATGATTATGTCATTAAGGTACGACACTCATTTTAATAAAACTATTTAACAATGTACATGGGTAATTTTTGAAGGGTATGATTTAAACACCATCGCTGGTTGTCTACATTCAAAAAAATTTCTTTTTGACTAATTCCAAATTCAGAATGCGTTTCAATGTTTGTAACCCCATTCACTTTGAACGGTACAGGTCAGTGCTAGGACAGAGTACAACAAAATACCCATACCCGAATATTGGATATTCGGTACTCGGGTATTCACATTTTCAGTTCCCGTACGGATACCTGAAATGTCTTTTATTTGTACCCGTATTTCGGGGGTGCATATGACAATAACAAGCGGATCAGGCTCATAGCTAACAAATTTGTATTCATTAGGAGATCCCATAATACGAATTAAAATAATTTTGTTGCTTTGCACTGGATGAAATTTAATCCCCTTTAGTGGAGTGGTGATCAAACCCAGTTCGGGCTCACGCTGCCTGGAAGTTCTCAAAGTCGACAATGCTTAGCAAGAGGATAAAATTTAAAATCCTGAACGACATTTACTTTTAACGGCAATAAAGCTTGTGCCACAGAGTTCGTATTAGTGCATCGCATGGGTTCAAAATAGTCGAACCTGTACCTGGACCTGGACCCAAACTTTGGGTACCTCAAAAGTGTGAACCTGTACCTGAAAATTTACCCATTTAGCAGGTTCAAATTTTTTGATCCTGAACCTGACCCAATTGTGTTTTTGTAGTACCCGCACCTGATTAGTACCTGAACCCGAAAAAGTACCCAAAAGACGACCTGAACCCGGGTATTTTTGAACCGGACCTGAACATGTTTGGGTACTTGAGAATCAGAACGTTTTTGATTTTATCGTGTATTAAAAGTACAATTTGGTACAAAATATATTTAAAATGAATAAGAATACATGTTCACTAGTTCGTGGGACACCCTGCGATTGCTTTTGCAATGGAGATCATCTTGGAAGCTTGAAATTCTCCGGCCTTTAACTCACAATCCATGAACCCAAACATTTCAGGTCTTTCGTGATCAGGTTCAGGTCTTTTATGTGTTACACCTGGTCCTGACAGGTAAAATCAAAACGGGTTTTTCTATGTACCTGGACCTGAACCTGAACCTTTACCCAATTTCACGGGTATAAAATATTGTACCCAGACAGGACCCAATAAAATTGGGTCCAAAATACATGACCCATACTGAACCTGAACCTGAACCCAAATACCCGGGTGCGACCTGGACCCATGCGATGCACTAGTTCGTATTGACTAGACTGTTAAACTTTTTAACAAAATTCTTGCAAGGAGATATCTAATTACGAGTAGTCTTACAGAGCGTTTGTAAAAGAATTTTAATAATCCATGCTATGGTGTTTTGCTCTTACAGTACGAGAACGCTCACTTCATATGGGCTCTTGGCACAAACGACGCTCTGAACCCACACCCGGGTGGTGACAGTAGAGGCGCATTTCCTGTGAACCCTCTGCTCGCCCGAATTTAAACAACATGAAATCATATACTGGCCTCATAAGCACATATAATTTAATGTTTGTTTATCTGTTGTGACATATTGTAGTCCCTACATATATAGTACATTGTTGTTAATAAAGATTTAATACTTTTGTTTTACAAAAAGTTAAATAAAACTAAACGTGGAAATGTATTGTTAAACAAAAGTATATGATATTTAAATAGTCGGTAAATCTGTACAAGGGATTCCTTTCTGCGATCAAATCTCACAGTGATCGATCCTGCTAAATTATGTAGCGAACTACCTTTAAAAGAGCACGCAAACAAGATGTTAGAATAATTAGAACTTGTAGAACATATTATTTGCTTAGTAACTAGTAATATTAATATGCGCTTGCCAAAATGGATATTTGAAAATTGTTAGCTATATATCGTCAACTATTTTAAGTCAAGTGCATACAATTTTGTAACTTGAGACTTGAATATCAAGTTCAAGTCAAATTAAAATTTAAACTTGAACTTTCAAGTTTGAGTTCCATCAACTCCAAGTTAATAATTTATTACTTGATTGCAAAATCAAGTCAAGTTGAAGCACACTGAATTGAAGTACTTGATTAAAACTGGAGTTTTTGTCACTGAAAAGCAATGTAAGTATTGAGTAAATATTAGAGGTGTCCATTTGAAATGGCCTTCGTTCATCCTTCAGAAGGGTGGCCGTTTCCAATTATCCGTTCCTTCCAGTGCTCGGACTGGTTACAGAAATCGTGTACCTGTACCCCTACCCGTACCCGATTATCGGGTACAACAAAACGCTGTACCTCTACCCGTAGCCATACCCGAGTACCCAGGTAAATTATTTCAGTACCCGTACCCATACTTGAAACTACAATGTAGTACCTGTACCCACAATTTACCCGTACCCGTAATGTACCCAAAACCTGTACCCATACCCGAGTACCCAGTGTTTGTACCTGTGTATTACTCGGGTACTGGAAGTTTGGCCGATCAAAAGTGCCCAAGAAGACATTTGCCTGTTCAGCTGAAAATGTTTAATTGTCTATTTTTCGACTTCCATTAGAAATTACCGGGATTTTAGAAATTTTCCGTCGGCGTTAAGGGTATCCTATTTCAAATGGTCTAAAAAATCATTTAAGGTCATTTATGATTTATTTTAACACTGACGAAATTCAAATGCTACTACGTCAAAATATTAACTTACTGAATGAAATGATGTGTGTTCTCGCGAAATGGATATTGAACAATTCTTGTATGGGGTTAGGATAACCAACTGGGACGAATTCTTTAATACTAAACTCCATAACCAAAAACTTGCTTTTAAACTTCGAGAACATGAAACAATTTTGTATAAATATTCACTGCAATTAATAATCAAAGTGTCATAAATGCCCAGGATTGAAATTACTCAAATTGCCTGCACAAAATGCCTCGGCGTTGTCAAATTGGAAACCCTAGGTACTTGTAGCATTAAGAAACGGATATGGCTCGAAGCTAATAAATGTATATTCATTCCGAACTTATCTCGTAAAACGTCTTTAAATAATTTTAATGTCACGCCCCCAATGAAGCTAATTAAATTTAATTAGCTTCATTGGCCCTACCCCCTGAAATACTTCTAAGGTGAGCTTCATTCTTTAAGCCGATAAACAGTTTATCTATTTCTTTATTAGATCTGAGAGGAATCATTATATAGAAGCGTTCGATTACAACGACCGCGTAATCATAAATGAAACGAAGCCACTGACTATGTCACTTGTCACTTACGCAAGTATCTGTATACAAAGAAACAAGCAACTCCACGGTTGGCAGGTCTTGTTGTTAGACATAGTAATCCATCCCAGCAGGAATCCTTGAAGTATACCCAAAAATACTCGGGTACAGCACCCACGGATACAGGTATTTTACATAGTGATACCCGTATCTATTGGGTACTACCCGATTGTCATTGAGTGAGTGCCCATACCCGTACCCGTACCTGTACCCACTTTAATGACTAAAATCCAGAGTACCCGGGTAGTACCCGCGTACTTGCCAGTATGCAACTTCTGTACCCGGGTAGTACCCATACCAGTACCCATACCCATTTACCCGAGTATTACCCGTACCCAGTCCGAGCACTGGTTCCTTCATCGTTCAGTAAAATGAAGCCTTCTGAATATTTACCCTTCCTTCGCCCTTCCATCATTCAAATCCTGCAATAATCCGGGTATCATTCTGCCATTGTGAGATAAATGTTTCTAGAATAACATTAAGCAGACCCGCCAGAATGTTTTTCAGTTGTATAACGGTGTACTTATGTACATGAACTTTAGTTACGGAAGGGTTTTGCCAAAAATATAGTAGATGGGATTGTAAGTTCCAACGGCGTTTGAAGGCTGTAAAATCAACGTGTTCCTTCACATTCCATTATTTCTGCAAAGAGTAGAGGCCTTCGTTCATCCTTCGTTTCCTTTCCAGCCTTCCTTCCGTTCCCTTCATAATTGCCAAAGCTACGCTTAATTCGTTCAAAGAAGCCTTCTTTGAAGGAAATCCTTCGAAGGATGGACACCTCTGGTAAATAGTGGAATCATTGCATCCCACTCGAGATAATATTGGACTTCCAGCATCAAAATAATGACATCATTATGTTTGTTTTTATTCCATGGATATTAAAGTCCTCTCCACGATGCCCAGAGGTCGAGATCGAGAATAATTCCATACTTATGGTAGTGCTACTGTACAGTATGACGTATTTTTTAAGGATGTTCTTGATACTCGGGGTTCTTGTAACATTATAAAAATCAAGTTATTGTTCAGTTCACCTGTTCTGAAGCTAAAAAGAAGTTTAAGAGCAATTTATTATTCCTTGCAAGAACAATTTCTACTGATATTATTAATGATGGGACAGATTAACAAACCACAACCTTACAAACCAACATTGGTTAAGTAAAATTAACGACAACAAATATTCATGATTATAACTTATGTGAAACTCACCGGATGAGTGCAACTCTAATGTGAACAAGCCAATAAAAGGATTGCTAACCTCTTAATTATGGAAATTCATCAAGTATTTTAAAAATTTTGGCAATTTTAAAGCAAAGAATTTCATCCGCATGCCGTTTAGTTTATCCTAATTACAGCCTAACCATTATCAGCTACTGTATAATATTTGTGGACGAAATTTCTAGTTTATTCATTTAGGGCGCGCGGGAACATTTGAAGGAACAACAAGTAATAATAGTTGCTCTTCAAATCTTTTTTTAAAAAACTGACACATAAGGGGGAAAAACATCTAACATTCTTCAAAGTCTTGTCTATATTACCTTAAACACCTAAAGCAAAGGGGACCCTCCTAAATAACTACCAGGAATGTGCGTAAATACAATTTCCACGCTGAGAAGTTAAACCGCTAAGGACTTCAACTTTAATAGAGCTGGTCCACCGGATCACCAGATTTTTATGCTGGTCTTCAAACAACTCAATAGCTAAGTTATTGTTTTTAAATACGTATACGGGGCCGAGCACTACCAACTGTTCTCCCAAATTTCTTAAATCTGGTGATACTAGCAAAACCTTTGAAATAATCTAGGCGGACTCATTGAGATGGACTTCAAAGAGGCCCTAGAGGCAGTCAACAAATCCGTGGCTCTCTTAACTACCAAAATTGATCATCTGTCTTCAAATGTGCAATCTCTTCTCGACACTGTAGCTACTCAAAATGATGCAATTAAGAAGCTTGAGAATATAACCGCCACTCAACAGTCTGACATGCATGAGATGCGAAGACACATCCTCCAACTTCAAAATGATCTGACGTTCCAAAGAAATCCAGAAACAGAAAGAAACCTCATAATCAGGGGTCCAAATAGTGATCTGAAGGGTACGGGAATTGAGAATGTCGTGAAGTCAAAGGTCCTTTCAAAATTAGTCAAACCGGAGGAAGCCGATGCCATTGCAAAGAGCTGGATAATCTCTGTCATCCAAAGACCAAGTACAAATAATAAGCTCTCTCAACAACAATCTCAAGATACTGCAAAGGATACAACAATTCTGAGAGTCACCCTGAAATCAAAATCCGACATTAGGCTAATAAAGGCGAACTGCTCAAAGCTAAAGGGATCACCGTTTTCAATATCTGATGACCTCTCATATAATCAACGAAAGGTTTTAGGTCACTTACTGAAGTACAAAAGGGATCTGAAGATGAAGAACAAAATTGGCAGAATTTATGCAAACCGATATTTAATAACATCCGCAAAGGATGGCAAAGATGAATACTTTGAATCCAATGGAGTGAAAATCTACAAAATAAACTCCATCCCGAATTATCATCCGCAAAAACCCAACAATTCTCAACACCAAAAATCAACATGAACTACACATCAGAGCTCATCGCTAAAACTGGTTTACTGGAATGCCGATGGACTGAACTCTTTCTTATCTTTAAATGAAAACGACTTAGAAACTATCTTAAATCACGATATTATATGTATTGCCGAAACTTGGCTGGTCCACCCATGCATTCACATGGCTCCCATTATTCACAGCAAATTTAATATAATTTTTGTGCCAGCAATAAAACCTGCAAGTGTGGGCAGACCAAGTGGAGGTATGTTAGTCTTAATTAGGAAAAGCTTTGACTATGTTTCTTTGAAACAGGATTATTTTTTTATTGCACTTCAAATATCAGATAGAATTAATAACTCCTTAATTATTGCAACTTTTGTTTACATAAAGCCAGGCCCAGCAGCACAACACTTAATAACTAAATTGGAAGATGTCCTTGAAGAGTTAACGTTGGAAAATGCGAGTAAACCTATCCTATTTTTTGGGGATTTTAACGCTAGAATTGGCTCTCTTAATCAGCTATGTACTGGAACCCTGTCTAACTGCAATATTTCTGACCACCGGTTGAGTACTGACACAATTGCAAGCCCTAGAGTAAAAACAATAAGCTCCATTTTTGAAGCAAACTCATTTATTGTAATTAATGGTAGGTCATTCAATGACACCCCAGCCCAATGCACATTTATGTCACATACAGGTAGAAGTGTTATCGACCTTCTTTGGACAAATCTTATTTGCACAGACAAGATTCTTGATTTCAAAAGGCTTGATTTGATCCACTCCTGGCATTTTCCAATGTCTCTAATATTAAGATGGAGTAGAGAGGTGACAAATTTTCCGCAAAAATTTCAAAAAAACTATTTGAAATGGGAACCAAATGCTGAAAGGATTGAAACTTTCCACAAATACATAAAATCGGTTCTAGGGGCACTGCCTACCTTAAGTGATGCTAATCTATTAAACAGCTTTTTTACAGATGTTATATGGAATGCGGCAATTAATGCTGGGATGTCAAATTCAGTGCAGATAAATCCTAATGTGCCCAGAAACAAGCCATGGTTTGACCGTGACTGTCAAATTCAAAGGAACATCACGCGTAAATATCTTAAAAAGGTACGCAGCTCAAATCATCACTCCACTGCAATAAGTACATACTGCACCCAGAAATCACTGTACCTAAGTCTCCTAAAACGTAAGAAATCTATATACTTTCAAAACGTATGCATAACATTGAGACATACTAACTCTGTTACTTCGTTTTGGAATACAATTAACAAGTTTAGAATAAAAAATAATCTTACTCCTAATATATTTACAGAAGCTTGGGAAATATATTATGCGCAGGTAATGCCAACTCGCGAAACAATTTACTTTGAGGAGGGTTTTTTTTGATCTTGTAGACCATACATTGGACCGAGAATTTAGTCAATCCGAGCTGCAGTTTGCCCTTTGTAATCTAAAACATAAAAAATCTGCGGGAATGGATGGAATCCCAAATGAGTTCTGGAAGTTTTCCCCGGCTGATTTTTTACCAATATTACTAAATTTGTTAAACTCAATATTCAATTCGGGAATAACCCCTCATTCCTGGTCAGAAATAGAATTATTCATGCTCCATAAAAAGGGAGACAAATCTGACCCTAGCAATTACCGAGGTATAGCACTCATTAACACAATTACAAAAATATTTACCCAACTACTTTACAACAGGCTAAGCCCTTGGAGTGAAGAGCGTGGTATTCTACCAGAAACTCAAGCGGGATTTAGAAAACAAAGGGGCTGTCTAGACCAGATGTTTTGCTTAATGTCAATCATTCAAACAAAATTGAGAATGCCAGGGGAAGACTATTTTCGCTTTTTGTCGATTTTGCTCGAGCCTTCGATTCACTTAAGCATGGTATTCTATGGCGCAAACTGCGGTCAATTGGTGTGAGTGGAAAATTCATACGGGTCATTAAAGCTCTCTATGACAACGGTACACTAAAAATAAGATCTGGAAACTCGCATACTAAACCTATAGATATCGGTGAAAGTGTTCTTCAAGGAGATACTTTAAGACCTCTACTTTTTGCGTTGTATTTAAGCGACTTGGACAACTTTATGGTCACTAGGGGAGCACGTGGAGTCGGAATGGGAGGGCGTAATGAAATTAACCACCTTTTGCTTGCTGATGATAATGTTTTCCTGGCTGAATCAAAATTATCCCTACAAAGAAAAATAAATATCCTGTCGGAATACTGTGATATTAATGGCCTTATAATTAACCTATCCAAAACCAAAATCATAATTTTCAGAGCTTGGGGGGTAATGATATGCATGACTGGCAATGGTCTTACAGAGGAGAACCTGAGATTGAGATTGTATCTAGCTACTCTTACTTGGGAATTAAATTTTTCCGTTCTGGTCGATTTGAACATGCGGCTTTGGCAATGAAATCAAAATCTATTCGCACTATTGGCCCTACTCTTCAAACTCTTGCTAACTCAAAAACTGACTCATGGCAAAGCAGAATGAAACTGCTGGACTCCATAGTTCTACCCACACTTCTATATGCCAGCCCAATCTGGGCGCTAGACTATTTGGAAAAGCTTGAACCTGTACAAAATAAATTTCTAAAATCCTTGCTTTGGCTTCCCCGCAACACATCCTCTAGCTTAGTAAGGATTGAAACAGGCAGGGTTATGATTAAAGCACGGGTCCATGAGCTTCTGATTCGCTTCTGGTTTCACATCCTCACTTTACCAAGCAATCGACTGACTAAAATCTGTTACAATCGTCTCGTAGAACCTAATAATATCCAAGGCTCAAAAAACTTAAATAACTGGGCATACAAAGTCGAAAAAATCCTCTCTGACCTTGGGTTTCAAATGATTTGGAAGGCACAATCTCCCGAATTACTCAGTACGGAGATTAAAAATATTATTTCAAAAATATATGAAGACAGTGTGAACAGTGATGCTCATCGTACCTTTTTATCACCCAACTCCGATTACAAATTCATAAAAAGTCACTTCTCTACTTCTAAATATTTGCTTTTCAACATGCCAATTAATTGCTTAAGAACCGCGTGTAATTTTAGACTCAACTCTGAACGTATCTACTTGAAATTCTTTTCGCACACATTTAACTTTGATAACTGTGTACATTGTAACCTGAATGAAACCAATGACATCTTCCACTTCATTGTCAAATGCCCCGTGCTATCTGTCTATAGAAATAAGTTCCTTTCTAAATATAATGTGTACTCATTTAATCGTACTCAATTACTCTTATTTTTTAAACTTAAGTCCAAAGCTGGGCACATATCCTACATTTAAGCATAAATATACGCAGTTTTTTATGTATGTTCGCACATTTTCCGAATATTTGTATGTATTTTATGTAGGCTGCGTGTTTCCACTAAACAAAATGTATGATATATGTATGGCATGAATACTATATTTACGAGTATGTATGTTTAAAAGGCCGGGGAGATTTAGGTATGTATTATGTATGCACCGTGTATGTTTAGCGAGCTCCATCTGTATTTTCTTGGCACGGTCTGTGTTTATTGGTGTATTCGCATTTATTATTTCCTGCTGCAATGCAAACGATTTCTATACGTTGTGACTGAAACATACGAAACTAGAAATTAACAATTTTAAACTTAACTAATTAACAATATACACGCGCGAAGCCATTAAAATGTTAATGGTTTACCAGGATATGAATTATTTGAGGTAACAAGATAATGAACGTGTCATACATTGTTAATATAATTCTTGTAGTAGTTATGGTTCGTAATGGAGAAAAATGTAATGAAGAGCCGATCATGTAAATAAATAGGGAGATATTCATGGACTTTGAGGGTGAGAGATGGGATGATGGGGAAAATGTAGACGGTGGAGATTCACAAGCTGGCTGTGAGGGATTTCGGGAGTATGTCTGAAGATAGGGAAAATGAGATGCGTATGTTGTTATAAGGGCTTGTTCTCACGGTATACTTTATTATTCTTATTGTGCGTGAATGGATACACTTAGTTGGTCTCACACGCGTTCCCTTGCTCTGCTTTGCTCAAGATCTGACGTTGCTCTCCTCTTCGTACCTTCGGAGGCACGAAGTTTTATACGGAGGTGAGCTCACAAGAGCCCACCTCCAGTATTCACAAAGGTTTTCATTTTGACCAATAATATTAGGTTAAAGTAAGTACCTAACACATTTTTCAAGGAAACTTTACATCTTAACAGTACATATATGTACATGAATGTTAACGTTACATTTATTGAGTGTTACAAAACCAAATATCGGTTAACATTCTACGGGGAAGGGGAAACAATGTCCCCATTGTTTAGAAGGGTAGGAACTGTAACAGATTTTTTGTACCGTTGGTATTTTTAGTCCGCTTCTATCTTGAACTGGGACGACGTAGTTTCTTTTTCCTCTGGTTTTCTTGGCTTGAACTCTTTCCACTGGAGTTGAATAAACTTTTTAGCTTTTACAAATATTATTTTAACATATAGAATATACATAAAACTGTATTTGTCGTTAAAAATAACATCGAAATTGTGCAGTATTAGCGTAAATGCTTGTGTAAACTTCCTGGAGTGGCAGAAAATTCTGTCCACAGAATTCTTAAGGCAGAATTGAGTAAAATTTGGAGAGGGGATTCGCAAGATGGAGATCGTACATACGGTGAGTAACAATTTTGTTCGTTCGTAAGTAATTGAAGTGTAGTAAATATAATAAATGTGTTAGTACAATGTGTGTAATATAGAATACAAAGGATTTTTGTGGTTATACAGGTTGTCTAATGGGAAGAGGCGAAATGTAGTGATCAGCTACAGTTTCTTGAAATAAGGAAAATGTGTTTGGAGCTGCAGCTCATAGTACGTAGGTATAGAATTAAGACAAAAATTGTTAATTGTGTAATATAAGAGTGTGATGTGTGAGAATTATGTGAAAGTGTTTGTGAAGCTAGGGAAAATTGTTAGTAATGAAATATGATATATTTTTTTTTTGTATTTTTCTTGATTGTAGATGACTTGCAAATGTCATGGCGTCCCATGTGTGCTTGCAGTTGGAGTTGTCATCATAGAGGGTGCTGACCTGAACATCCGTGAATGTGGGTCATGGTGTGAAGTCTGCAAAAGTGAGTGAGGAATTTTGCTGGAACTCAAAAAGAAATGTGCACATTAGTATTTTTCTCAGAATGAAATTATAATGCAGGGTTTGTAATGTTACAGGGTGACAACGGAAATCTGTGTGCTGGTGCTGATCATCATTGAAGAAATTGTGAAGTTCCAATTAAGATTATTTGTTCTTCGTACAATGTTCTTCTTATCTTTCTTGACTTTTTCATTTTTGTTAGGAGAACGGGTCTGCGGCTGTCTTGCCCTTGCAATTCGTAGATCCAGGTAATTTGTTAATGATAGTCGGTTATAGTGTGATTGAGGTGGTTAACGTTATGAGCACACCGAGACTTGTTGGTCCGAAGCGTTCAATGGGAGTTCAAGGCACCTGAGAGGGTCGGGAACACCTGCCATAGGATGGTTGTGTGTGTGTTTAATAACGTTGGTCAGTTTTAATAACACTTGAGACTTAGACAAGTTACCGAGGATGTGACCTTTGAAAGGCACAGATTATTATTTTGAAATTTCTGTAGTTTATCGTGATACAGTACTTCTGGTTAATTAAAAGATGACAGGTCATGATGTGACACCTTTAGAAGGGCTGAGTTTCAAGGGGGAAGGGTCTCTCCGTGAGGGAGGGGTGACCTTCCACTTGGGGGGGGGGTTGGGGGGAACCCTCGGGTGGCATGACCGCACACGGGTCACGCCAAAATTTTTCTTGAATAAAGACTTGTAAATTTTTGAGGTCAAAAGAGGTCAGTGAACCTATAGTAGCATGATGTACTGTATTGAATTTTTCATTTGTAAACGACTCCGAAATGGGAGTTGTATGTGTTGTGTGTGGAATAAAACTCTGTTGTAATTTGAAGGGTTGTTCATGAATTTTGCTGAGCATAGAGCATATATTTATAAATGAAGCTGGATCCGATATCCGTGTTGTTAGAGTTGAGAACTGTGATTATTTGTAGGGCAAACTGTTGTGAAGTTGAATAGGTTATCCATAGCATGGATATTTGTTCTTGTGCTACGTCTAAATTCTGTATCTGTTCGGGAATAAAAATCTGTGGGTAATATTTGTTGAGACTCTTGTTCCAATAATTGTTGCTGTGTTCTGCGAACACGTTTATTAGGAATTGTTATAGAGGAGGAATGAGGAATTTCCACAGTGGAATTTTTAGGTGCAGACAACAGTGCTTCTCTGTAGGTGGGTTTATGAGGTTGCTCTTGAATTTCTGGAGGAATTGTAGGAGTTTGTTGAACGGGGAATGGAGGTACTGTATCTCTTAATGGGAATGCATGAGTGTCTTTTAATGGTAATTCTGGATCAAGAATAATGTCAGGGGGACATGAGTGCTGTTCAGAAATAATTTCAGGAATAATGGCAGGTTCTGGAGAGGGTAGGTCGCCTGGAGAATTAGTGAGTTCTTGAGGAATATCCTGTAGATTTGTAGAAGGTTCCTGCTCTGGAGGCTCATACGCATTATTGAGCAGAGATTTAGTGTTGAACACATTAGGGCGTTCATAGAATAGTTTCAATCTTGACACGTGAACCGTTAGAGTTTTAACGGTGTTACCTACAGATCCTCTAATAGTATAGTTGACTGCATAGGGTTGGTCAATAACAGAAAATGGACCTTTCCATTTTGGGAGTAATTTTGTGCTTGTACCAGGCTGTATGGACGTGTGTTCAAGTAGAACGTTATCTCCGATGTTATAGTTTACTGTTCTTTTAGACTTATTTACGCGTGCAGCGTACTTTTCTCTGTGACGGGTTAAAATTTCTTGGGTAGTCTTCCATAGAACAGTCATGTCTTGGACGTTCCGGTTTTCTGGAGTAAAGGTAGGGAATGCATTTCTCAACGGGGTGCGTGCATGAAAACCATGCAGCACATAGAATGGTGTAAAACCGTGGGAGCTGTGCTGAGTATTGTTGAGATGGAATGTGATTGCTGGAATGGCTTGGGGCCAGTCGGCCTTATTTTCCGCTCTGTACATAGCAATGCAATCACCTAATGTTTGATGTGATCTCTCAATTAATCCCTGAGTTTGGGGGTGAAAGGCCGTGGAGTAGTTCATCTTAAAAGCAAATAGTTGTGAAAGCTCATTAATGACCACATTATGAAATTCAGTACCTTGATCTGACTGTATAATTTCGGGAAGGGAATAGACGGCAGCGATTTTGTTGAAAATGAATTTGGCTATAGCGGACGCATCTGCTGTGGGTACGACTTCGGCTACAAGAAATTTGGTCAAGTAACAAATCGCAGTGATTATATATCGTGGACGTCCTTCTTTGTTGGATAAGGGCCCTTGGACATCGAGCTGGATTCGCTCGAAAGGCCGAAGGGGAATTGGAATGAATTGAAATTCGCCTGGCTGTTTGTGTCCTCGGGGAGTTTTTCTTTCTTGACAGAATTTACAAGATTGGATAAAATCTTTGATGTCCTTACTCATCGTTTTCCAGTAGTAACTATGTTGTATTTCCCTCAGGGCTTTTGTATGTCCTGTGTGGGACACTGGGTTATGATGACGTTTAATAATATCTGGTATCATGTGTTGTGGAATCATGAGTAGAGATTTTTCTCCAAGTTTTTTGTTATGCTTGTACAAAATATCATTGTATAATGTGTAGTTAGAGCGTAGTCTCCAATTTGTGGGGAGGTTGTTGATAATGTCCATGATGGCAGGATCTTGTTCTTGTTCCCGTTTGAGAGTAGTAATGTCTATGGTGTGAACAGACAGGCAGGCCTCTTCATCTGTGTGTGAGTGTGTGGGTTCCTGAAAAGGATTTCGGCTAAGGCAGTCGGCGACCTTATGAGTGGTGCCCTTGACGTATTTAATTTTGATATCAAACGGCATCAATAATAATTGTAAGCGCTGTAATTTGGGGTCGAGATCATCTTTGCTTTTGAGGATGTAACACAAAGAATGGTGGTCAGTCTTGACCGTAAATGGTATGCCAAGTAAATACTCCTTTAATTTCATTACAGACCAAGTTATGGCCAGTAGTTCTAGAATGCGAATGTGATACTTAACTTCATATTTATTTAGACGTCGGCTGAGGAAGAAAACTGGATGTTCCAAACCATCGGGGTGAAGTTGTGTCATGTAGGCACCAAGTCCTTGGTAGGAGGCGTCTGTATATAAAAATGTTTCCTTTTGGGGATCATAGTGTGCCAAGACTGGTTTGCATAATAAGAGATTCTTCAGAGCTTGAAATGCTTGATCACATTCGTGAGTCCACAGGAACGGGGTGTTCTTTTTTGTGAGTTCTCGTAATGGTGCTGCTATATGTGCAAAATTGGGCACAAATCTTCGAAAGAAGTTAGCCATTCCAAGGAAGGACTGGACTGTAGTGATGTTAGTTGGGGCGGGCATCTGCCTTAATCCATTTAAATTGTCATCGTAGGGTTGAATTCCATAGGCGGTAATTGTGAAACCAAGGAGGTTTATTTTTTCGTAACCAAATTTACATTTGGTTGGCTCAAACTTGAGGTTATGCTGGGCAAAGCGTATGAAGATTTTCCTGAGTTTAGAAATATGCTCGTCAATGGTTCGACTAGCAATGACAATGTCATCAACATATGCTAGAGCGGTATTGTATTTGAGATCTGCCAGAATAACATCTATCACCCGGCAAAAATGAGAGGGGGAATTGCGTGTTCCAAATGGCATGTCCTTATATTGATACTGTCCATTTCTGGTGATGAAGCTGAGTTTTTCTCTGGAGGCGGGTTCCACCGTTATCTGATGGAACCCTGACGCGAGGTCTAGAGTTGAAAAATACTTTTGATTCTGTAAACGACGAAGAATCTCGTCAATGCTGGGCAGGGGCCAATGCATAGGTTTAGTGATGGCGTTGAGTGATCGGAAATCAATAACCATTCGGGGCTTTCTGATACCCTGGTCATTTGGTTTTTTGAAAACTATGATGACGGGACTGGAGAAAGGCGATGTGGAGGGCTCAATTATGTCATTGTCCAATAATTTTTGCACTTCTGCATCAATAATGGCATCTTGGTATGAGGAGGTCTTATAGGGTTTATGAGCTACGATACCCCCATGTTGTAATTCTACTTGGAAGGGTATTGTTGAGCATTTGCCAAGCTCGTGGGGATGGAAAGCAAAAGCGCTCCTGTATTCTCTCAACAATGTACGAATTTTGTTGTGGTCCTCTTGATGTAATTCTGGATTGATTTTAAAGGAATCTATTTCTTTCTCTAATTGAGAAGTATTAATCGCATTGATATGTATGGGGTTCATGGAATTATCCTGTGTGTCGAAGGGGGTTAAATTTCCTATACCCAAACCATCTGGTAAGGTAATAGTCATAGAAGTAGGATTTGTGAGAAGGAAGAATTTAGAGTCAGGACTGAGTATTGCATGAGGAGCGAGGATATGGAATTATGTAAAGAGGGAGGCATGAGGTTGGAAATATAAAGGTGTAGTTTGTTGAAGGGAGTGTATGGTGGCAATGGTTACATGAGTCCTGGGTGAAATGACCTGTGTTCCATGGACGCGGAGAACATCGTCTTCCATGGTATTGGAAACACACAGAATAGGAATTGTTGTATTTTTTGACATTTTAGAAGGTCTAGCAGAGACAGATGATATGGGAGTAGGTGTAGTTTTGAGAGTAATTCTGCGGGAGGTAGAAATACGTCGGCGAAGTGGATGGGTTGAGCGATGGAAGTATTCCTGGTCTGTCTCATCAGAAGACATGTTTGTAGAATATTTTTCGTGAGGTGGGGAATATGTAACTCCATGTTGAGGTTGAATTTTCGTTGTAGAAATTGTCTGCGAAGCTGTGTCTTGAAAAATAGGAAGAGTTTGAGTAGACGTAGAGACTGGAAAAGAGGTCACAGGTGGTGTAGAGAATGAGAAGCAAGGGTTGGGCAGGAAGTTAGCATCCTGGTCTTTGTAATAAGATGAGTTATGGGACAGGTTTGTTCTGATTGATAAATGTTGTATGGTGTCTACTGGAATTTCGCATTGTGCTTAAAGTGCATTATCGTGTTGTAGGAGCGTATGGATTAACGGAATGTGTCCTGTAAACTTGTTGAAGATGGTATTGTCTTGAGTATTGATGACGAAACCTCCTTTGGAGTATAGAAAATCTGTTCCCAGGATGCAGCGAATAGCTGTGGAAGGAGGTGTTCTTTTTTGTGAGTTCTCGTAATGGTGCTGCTATATGTGCAAAATTGGGCACAAATCTTCGAAAGAAGTTAGCCATTCCAAGGAAGGACTGGACTGTAGTGATGTTAGTTGGGGCGGGCATCTGCCTTAATCCATTTAAATTGTCATCGTAGGGTTGAATTCCATAGGCGGTAATTGTGAAACCAAGGAGGTTTATTTTTTCGTAACCAAATTTACATTTGGTTGGCTCAAACTTGAGGTTATGCTGGGCAAAGCGTATGAAGATTTTCCTGAGTTTAGAAATATGCTCGTCAATGGTTCGACTAGCAATGACAATGTCATCAACATATGCTAGAGCGGTATTGTATTTGAGATCTGCCAGAATAACATCTATCACCCGGCAAAAATGAGAGGGGGAATTGCGTGTTCCAAATGGCATGTCCTTATATTGATACTGTCCATTTCTGGTGATGAAGCTGAGTTTTTCTCTGGAGGCGGGTTCCACCGTTATCTGATGGAACCCTGACGCGAGGTCTAGAGTTGAAAAATACTTTTGATTCTGTAAACGACGAAGAATCTCGTCAATGCTGGGCAGGGGCCAATGCATAGGTTTAGTGATGGCGTTGAGTGATCGGAAATCAATAACCATTCGGGGCTTTCTGATACCCTGGTCATTTGGTTTTTTGAAAACTATGATGACGGGACTGGAGAAAGGCGATGTGGAGGGCTCAATTATGTCATTGTCCAATAATTTTTGCACTTCTGCATCAATAATGGCATCTTGGTATGAGGAGGTCTTATAGGGTTTATGAGCTACGATACCCCCATGTTGTAATTCTACTTGGAAGGGTATTGTTGAGCATTTGCCAAGCTCGTGGGGATGGAAAGCAAAAGCGCTCCTGTATTCTCTCAACAATGTACGAATTTTGTTGTGGTCCTCTTGATGTAATTCTGGATTGATTTTAAAGGAATCTATTTCTTTCTCTAATTGAGAAGTATTAATCGCATTGATATGTATGGGGTTCATGGAATTATCCTGTGTGTCGAAGGGGGTTAAATTTCCTATACCCAAACCATCTGGTAAGGTAATAGTCATAGAAGTAGGATTTGTGAGAAGGAAGAATTTAGAGTCAGGACTGAGTATTGCATGATGAGCGAGGATATGGAATTGTGTAAAGAGGGAGGCATGAGGTTGGAAATATAAAGGTGTAGTTTGTTGAAGGGAGTGTATGGTGGCAATGGTTACATGAGTCCTGGGTGAAATGACCTGTGTTCCATGGACGCGGAGAACATCGTCTTCCATGGTATTGGAAACACACAGAATAGGAATTGTTGTATTTTTTGACATTTTAGAAGGTCTAGCAGAGACAGATGATATGGGAGTAGGTGTAGTTTTGAGAGTAATTCTGCGGGAGGTAGAAATACGTCGGCGAAGTGGATGGGTTGAGCGATGGAAGTATTCCTGGTCTGTCTCATCAGAAGACATGTTTGTAGAATATTTTTCGTGAGGTGGGGAATATGTAACTCCATGTTGAGGTTGAATTTTCGTTGTAGAAATTGTCTGCGAAGCTGTGTCTTGAAAAATAGGAAGAGTTTGAGTAGACGTAGAGACTGGAAAAGAGGTCACAGGTGGTGTAGAGAATGAGAAGCAAGGGTTGGGCAGGAAGTTAGCATCCTGGTCTTTGTAATAAGATGAGTTATGGGACAGGTTTGTTCTGATTGATAAATGTTGTATGGTGTCTACTGGAATTTCGCATTGTGCTTAAAGTGCATTATCGTGTTGTAGGAGCGTATGGATTAACGGAATGTGTCCTGTAAACTTGTTGAAGATGGTATTGTCTTGAGTATTGATGACGAAACCTCCTTTGGAGTATAGAAAATCTGTTCCCAGGATGCAGCGAATAGCTGTGGAAGGAGCGATGATAAATGGGTGTAGAAATGTAGAGTTGCCTATCTTGATTTTTACAAGGGCGAGTCCAGTATTGGACATGGTATTTCCGGAGGCAACTATGAGGGTGAGATTGTTGTTTGTGATTTGAGTACCAGGAGGTACGTATGAGGGATGTATCAAGGAGGCAGCTGCTCCTGTGTCGATAAGACACGGGAGGCTTATACCGTTTATACTGACAATGATTTTAAGGGAACAGGAGAGTGAGTGTACACTGATGTTAGTAGTACATTGAGTAGTAATGGAAGGAATTATTAGTGGTTGTCTTGTGAGTTTTGGTGGTCTGCAGCTTTTATAGGCAGAAGCTGGCGTCGGGGCAGGCCTTGTGGAGCCTGCCCGTTGGAGTTTAAAGGCTGGTTCTGTAGTTGCTGTTGTCTTTCTTCACGTCGTCGTTGCATATATTGTGGAAATTGTTGGTAATGTATAGCAACTGGCTGTCTGCAACGGTTAGCATGATGGCCTGGACGGGAGCAACGACCGCAAATTTCTGGGGATTGAGAAGCTGGAATTTGAGGTTGAGTAGGCTGAGTTGGGCAATACCTTGCTGTGTGGCCCGTTTGGTTACACTTGTAACACGTGCAGGTTCGTTGAATGTTAGAACCTAGTCCAGGTTGAAAGTTGTTGTACTGTGAGCGCTGTGGCTGAGCATGTTGAGTGACTGCCATAATGGGAGTTTCTTTAGCTTCCAATTTCTCAATTTTCTCTAGAAGCGTGGCCAGGGTTTTTGCAATGATGTAGGAAGGACTGGAGTTGCGAGAGTAACAGCACTGTGGTCCGTATGGGGAGTAGTGCATGATTCATAGTCGCGTAGGGCGTCCAAGAGATGATTGAAAGTTTTAATTTTCAGATTTTTGCAGGTTATGAAAATCTTGACCGTAGTGTCGAGTTTCTCCAACAATGTTTTCACAGTAGTGGCCTCTGGAAATGTGGACCAGTCTGTGCTTGCAGCAGACTTGACTCGTAATACAAACTTGGTTGGCTGTTCATGTGGATATGGTGACATGGATAACGCGTCCAATAATTTACTTTTCCTATCGGGCACATCCCGTGGCATTTTGGTGAGCACAGC
Source organism: Allacma fusca (assembly GCA_947179485.1). Classification (NCBI taxonomy): domain Eukaryota; kingdom Metazoa; phylum Arthropoda; class Collembola; order Symphypleona; family Sminthuridae; genus Allacma; species Allacma fusca. The sequence goes on along the minus strand of OX359245.1, from coordinate 36,185,406 downwards.
ATCCCGAAACTGGGCATATGTTTGATGCGAAGTGGACGTGAGATTATAGAAGTGGGATAGAAAATCTTTGCCTGTTTTTGTGGCATCGGAGAGTTTTCTGTAGACATAAGACTTTTTCATCTTGTCGTCAGTTTGGAAGGTATTAAAGAAGTCATCGCAGCGTAGGAGGAATTCAGACAATTCTTCGGAGGAGATTTTGGAAGAAGGATAGGCTGGTTTGTCGAAAAGAAATCTGGTGTAGTCCATGGTTGGATTTTTTGTAGGAATAATTGGAGGAATAGGTGGAGGAGAAGTTGAACGAGAGGAGGAGGAGCTGTTGGTGGCAGTGGTGAAATGGAGAGATTCAGAGTGGAGTGACCCTGGATCAGAGTTTGAATCTGAAAGAGGTGGGGGGGTTACGTTAATATTATAGATAGGATTGTCACTGTCGTATGCGGCGGTGGTGTCAACGTCAGGAATGAGGACAGCGGTATTGTCCTGGGGAGCTGTATGAGAATGATTATTGGTGTGATTGTCTGGAGTAGTGACGGGAGTGGAAAAAATGTCCGGGTAGGTTTGAGTGGCGATGGATATAAATTCCTGGTCCAAAAGAAAGAGTCCTTCTTTGTAGGCTTGCTGAGAGGAAAAATGACAGTGGTTGTGGGTATATTTGGATGTGAGGTTAAATTCCTGTATTAAGCCTAAGTAAGATGCGTAACTAAGAAGTTGGGCAATGTCCTGAGTGGAGTTATGGTCAGCTTGTAGTCGTGTGGTCCAAGCGAGGATTACAGGCGTGTAGCTGTGTGTTTCGATAACATAGGTAGGGGTCTTAGTAGTGGACACGGAAGGAGTAGTTGCTGTGACTGGAGTAGTAGTAACGGTTGGACAAAATTCTGAAGCGAGTAATGATGTCTGAACGTCTTCGATCTCTTCAATGATGGATGCAAATTCAGTTGAATTAGTCTGCCAAAGTGTAAAGATGCGGAGGATTCGTGCGACGATTTTTGTGAATGTTTCTCTGGTGTTGAGGAAGTGACCGTCAGATGTAACTTCTGTGGTTAACTTGAGATCATACAGCAATTGTTGGTAATGGGAGTAAGTAAGGATGCTAGTCCCTGAAGAGTCGATTTCTTGCTTGGTTTTTATGTCGTCCACTAATTTCTGGGCTACGTCTTCGAGAAGGTCTCGGGAGGCAAAAAGACGAGATGATGTGGGTTGTGGATGTGGAGCGACAGGTGTGCCAATGAGAGTATGATTGTTAGACAAATTAAAGTTTGTACTTACTGATTGAGTAGTAACGAAGATCGAATCGTTAACTGCGGGACCAGAAGAGACAGCGGGAGTGGAAGTCCTACTGGGGTGGAAACTCGCAAATCCTCCAAGAGGTGTTGTGGGTTCCGGTGTTGGTCCTTCGGTGTCAGTTTCGCCTTCACTTGATGGTACGTGGGTGAGGATGTCGTCTGGGACGGTCACCACGGTGGTTTCAGGCAGGGTCGTGGTCGAACTGTTTATTGATCGCGGAATTCGGCTGGGATTTTTCCGGATAACTTTTATGTCACTCCTATCAACTGGTTGGGGCTCAATGTTGGAGTTAACGTAACGAGGGAGTTTTTGCTTAAACAGTTTGTAAAACTTGTAAAGGTATAGTGCTCTTGTAGATGAGAGATGACTATATTTGGCACGTGCACGTATTTGGTCCTCAGAGGTAAGCTCAACGAGAGCAGCTTCACTTAGTAACAGAGCTATATATTTCTGGTTATTACAAATGATGAATTCAGCGTGGTTGTCTAGTTCGACTACTCTAATAAATCTGATGTCGTGAGGTGACATGTGGCACGGGGGAATTTGAGACAAGTTATAGAAAAATCGGGCATAGCCTTCGGCGGCGGCTGACGCCACAAGGATTTTTGTTGACGATGTGGTAAGGAAAAATGGAAAATTTGGGCAGAGTTTGGTTGGAGGCTTACGCCACAAGTATGTTTTGCACAGAAATTGTTCACAAAATAGAGGAAAATAATTTTTTTTATGGGCTTACGAACCTGAGTTTCTTGTTGAGAACCATCGAACCCGCACCGTTCACCATGTTAATATAATTCTTGTAGTAGTTATGGTTCGTAATGGAGAAAAATGTAATGAAGAGCCGATCATGGAAATAAATAGGGAGATATTCATGGACTTTGAGGGTGAGAGATGGGATGATGGGGAAAATGTAGACGGTGGAGATTCACAAGCTGGCTGTGAGGGATTTCGGGAGTATGTCTCAAGATAGGGAAAATGAGATGCGTATGTTGTTATAAGGGCTTGTTCTCACGGTATACTTTATTATTCTTATTGTGCGTGAATGGATACACTTAGTTGGTCTCACACGCGTTCCCTTGCTCTGCTTAGCTCAAGATCTGACGTTGCTCTCCTCTTCGTACCTTCGGAGGCACGAAGTTTTATACGGAGGTGAGCTCACAAGAGCCCACCTCCAGTATTCACAAAGGTTTTCATTTTGACCAATAATATTAGGTTAAAGTAAGTACCTAACACATTTTTCAAGGAAACTTTACATCTTAACAGTACATATATGTACATGAATGTTAACGTTACATTTATTGAGTGTTACAAAACCAAATATCGGTTAACAACATATAACTCAGGATAGTTTATTTTTCCTAGGTTTTGACCCCCGTTTTACAGGTACTGTGTTTAGCATGGGCTTAAATTAAGCTGTTAATATTCTCTAAATTATTATCCTTTGTTTAAATGTGCCAATTGCTGTTTACTATTTTAGTGGAAATAAAACCTTAACCTGGAATTAAACCTATAGAATAATTTTGAATGTCCACAAATATAAAAATAAACACAAATTAGGTGCATTATTTTGAGCGTTTAAAAAGAATCGTACATCGCGCAAGAATTTTATATTCAGCAAGAAATTCGAACATTTTCAGACACTTCGACAACAGAAAGAAAATAAATTGGTCTGGTTGTGATTGAAAAAACCAGTTTATACACGATCCTGTAAAATTTCAAAACCAGAAACCATTTTTCCTATCTATAGATAGTCTTATTTAGTATCCACGATCCACAAGAAACTTGAAAACTGCCGCAATTAGAGGAAACGAGCTTTTAAGCAATTGAATTCAAAAATGGGATGTAAAAACTCTTATTTACCTTATACGCTCATTATATGTAGAATGCATCTGAATTCACGAAAGAGCTTTTCTAGTACATCGGCATGAATTTTATTTGTATTGCTTGATTTGAACAGTAAATGTTAACTCATCAAGCACATATATTGCAATTATTTTATCTGTAGTGTTGGCACTAGGAAAATTGTTATTTACCCTGAGAATTGAAAATAAATAATTACCTGACAAAACAATCAAATAAATGTATTGAAGAAAACTGATGTAAACGTTTACCAGTTAAAATTGCGTGCATACAGTAGCAGGAACTAAACCCTTGCACCAGCCATAAATACTGTTATATTGAAAGCATGTCGAAATCTTTAATATAAGTCATAGTTCCTTTGATTTTCAAATTGGTCCAGTTTCATAAAATGTATTCTTTGAAAACTTGCCCACCAATTATACTATTTTTTGTCCCGCTACAATCTACATTCATTTTTTCTTATACAACTAGTGAAAAAGTTAATTTGAATCCAATTATTTCAAAACTGGATAATTGCATAATTATTTTTATTCAAATAACACATCCGGTTGACTACAGTCAGCTCCAAACCCCTTTTGCATTAAGCGTATTTCCTATAGAGAAAGTCTTTACTGAGGAAAACTGGGTGGATCAGCACTCGTTTTACAGTATTCTAGAAAATGCGCGTGCCTTTAAAGAACGACATTTACGATGCCTTGCCCATTTTGTACTCGTGGAACATCATAGCACCATCGAACTACTGAAACAATCCAACCAATTAAAATTAACCAAACTCGATCAAATGCTAAAGTTTGCCTATCAGATGATACGAAGTATAGTGAGAATATCACGAGTAAATGTTCTTATTCTTGGAACTTCAGGAGCACATTGGTTGTCCAACAGCATCATGTCGAAGGTACAGTTTTTTGACTTTCCCAAAATGCACCTTGCCCCAACATTTTCATTACGCCTTATTTCTAAAACAGAGAATATATTTCACGCTAACCTGGAATATTTAAACTGGAAATATAATTTCGAATGTTTGGCGGAAAATTGTCTCGATAGTATGTTTTCAGCATTAGCCAAAGTCACAAATAGGGGGAAAAACATTTTATTACGACGCATCGTTGGAACAAATAATGCTTTCCTTGGCTCATGCCAAATTGGTGGTAGTCCACTTCAGCAAGCGAAGCCTTGCAGGGATTTGGAAACTGTATTGAATTTCTTAGCTGGGGATCTCAGCAACCTGAGTACAATGAGCTCCCACCCTCTTCAAGCTGATATTCAGGTCACAGGAACCTTACGTTTACAATTTGCTGTTGCAAGTACGCTGGGCTATGAGGAATTCCCGATTTCCCACACCACCGCCAAAAATTTTATTACCTCTGACGGTGCTATTCGAGTTACCATTTCATTTTTCTTGTACACCAATCCCTTCGATCTTCTATGTTGGCTCTTTATTGGCCTGTCGATTTTCTTTGCAGGGCTGTTAATGTCATCAAAAATCGTAACGTCCGGGTGTTATATCAATTGGCAAAAATTGTACACTCCGAAACACGAACCATGGTACAAATCAGCCGATGCGTCCTTCACACGTACCCTGATATGGTTGGTTGCATCAATGCTAGATCAAAGCGTTTTGACTACCAACAAGCTCAAATCAAACCTTGTGAGATTTATGTTAACAGTTTGGTTCCTGTCCGCAATAGTTCTCTCAAATGTATACAAGGCATTTATGAAAACGGATGTCATTGGTGGAAACGAGTTTCGGACGAATTGGAATAAATTGGATGAGCTCCAGAACTTTACTTTATTTTATCCAACAGGGAAGTATTTCTTAAAAACTTTGCAGCTCAAATATTGTAAAAAATATGGCAGTGAAGGAATTACCTGTGGGAGGTGTTGCCGTTTAATGACTTTTTTCGAATGTAACGATAAGAGATCAGGACTACTTGTGGACAATTTGTCATCAAAGCCAATCATGCCGCAACAATTTTCACCTTTTTGTAACGAAGACTTGGGTTCCATTATTGAAGGAAAATTGACAAAGCCTAAAACCGCCTTAGTAGTTCCTTCGGATGAGTTCGATTATTACTGGGATCAGGTGAGCCGAAAGATGCGCTTGAAAAAATTGGCATTTGCGCACAATAGGAAAAATTTGAATGACCCACTTCTTCGGAACTCTTTGTCGTTGTACATGCCAGCTTCTCCTATTGAAAATTTTTTCCCTTCAAAAAGAGTAAGGACTATGTTGAGTGCCGGCTTGTACTCGTTTTGGGAAAAATGGGACTTGAGAAGGTTTCCAAGTTGTTACTCATTTTTCCGCACGAGGGCTTCAAGTGAAAATATGGCAAGCCGGTTATCAATGGACAACTCGGTAGCTCTAGCGTTGATTACACTCCTTTGGATCTCGTCAATTTGTGCGATCCTTTTCCTAATTGAAATAATTTATCATAAATTTCAGGCCATAATTTGTATTGACATGAATCGCGATCAGTAGATTACAACATGAAGGTAAGTACGAATATTGTCGATCTGAAACAAAATAATAAAATTAGGATTGGCACAATAAATTGATATTACATATGGTTTTTGATCATTGTTAGGTATCATTATTCGGCTGATACTACCTCAGATTGTTCCTATTTAGCTCGTTTTAGCTGAAATAACATTTACAATAGCTCTACAGTGATTATCCAAAATTTTATCTATTTTCGTTAAAAATCATGAAATAATCGGTATACTAGTATGTACATAGCTCCAAATATATTTACTAATCATAAAACCAAGTGCAGTATCTCATTCGAATCGTCGAACTAACCCAAATCATGTTTTGACTAATTTAGAGCGTTGTCAAAATTTTAACCGTAATCAACTTGATACAACTAAACCTCGGGTCAAATTCCACTGGATTTGTTCAAAGAGCATCATGACCTTGTCGGTGTACAACACACAACATATGACACTTATTTTCACAGCGTTTCAATATCAATTTTTCAATTATTACATTATTTGTGATAAAAAAATCATTACTCTAGACCTTACTCGTGTAATAGTTAGATGTAATGAGAATGGATACATCAAAACCGTTCACATTTTAATTTTTACAGTGAGGTACAATTATTTAGGTCCGGGCATGGGTATATCTATACTTATGCAAGAGACCCTTTAAATGGGAACGTGTTCAACATTTTTACACCCATGACTGGCACAATTGCATATATTTATGCTTGACAGCTTCCTTCCCAAATCACAAATGTTAGTTACCAGCTGTCTGACATTATCTTTAAAGGCCCAATGTGCTTGTTGTATATTTATTAACGGTCGTTTACAACAACTTAACAATTAGATGATGATGCTTACATGAAAACCGATACCCAAATATTTTATGAGCTACCCATACATATGTGTGCTCATCAGTGCTCGGCACGGGTACGAAAAATCGGTACCCGTACCCGTATCCGTACCCGATGTGTGGGTATTTCAATAACTGGTATCTATACCCGTACCCATACCCGAGTATCTGGGTACAAATTTTTCGTACCCGTACCCGCAATGTTATCTCAATCCATGTACCTGTACCCGCATTGTACCTGTACCCGAAAATACTCGAAAATTGTACCCATACTCGGGTATCTCAGTGTCGTACCCGTACTCGTACCCGGGTACTTTATCCAGATTTGTTTTAATGTAATATATAGTACGTTATATGTAATAATGTATGACACCTGAGTGGGTAATTTTGACTAGCTAGAGAGGTATTTGACATTATATATTTTTATTGAAGAGTAGAAAACTATAAGCGTTTTTGATTAGAAGTAAAATCATCCCCATTTGATTGTTTATGGGCTGATGGGCGAAGTATTTTATAGTACCCAGTCCATATGTACATGCATTTGTGGCTTGGGACTTGGCGACTCGATTTTTCACTTCTTGATTTATTCGGCCTTTTACATTAATTTTCTCATCTCAGTAGCTCTGTGTACATGTAACTCATCAATATCTTGTTACAAATATCCGCCTTTTCCTAATCAACTACCAATTACAAAAAATAGCTGGCCATCCAACTGATCGGAACTCTAATTTTTAAATTGTATTCATTGTGGCTAATGAAGTATCATGTGCATACGTGTCAATCAGACTATTTATGCAATTAGTAACAAATTACTACATTATGAAGACGTTTTGCATAAAATTTCGTTAAATCCTATTCTCCACTTGTTTTGATATTATTCCTCGTCTGTTTATTAATTATTCTTCCTAAAACCTGTTTCCATAAAAATATATATTATAGATATAAATATATATTTTAGCAACACAGTCTGAAATACAGTTACTGCATGTTGTAAGGTTAAAAGGATATTAGCAATAAGCTATATGTATTCAGAATTACTAAAAATACCGACAGAATTTTCGAACGGAAGTTCCATTATTTTCATAAAATTCATCAAAATGTCTCAAATCTCAACACATCCAAATACTCGGGTACAATGTTCGCGGGTACGGGTAAATGACACCATTATACCCGTACCCGGTGGGTATGTACCCATTTTGAAATCCTTGTACCCGTACCCATACCCGTATCCGTACCCGAAATTTTGAGCCGACCAAAGTGTACCCGGGTAGTACCCGGAATTATTCGGGTACACAAAATCCGTACTCGGGTAGTACCCATACCCGTACCCATACCCGTTTACCCGAGTATTACCCATACCCGTGCCGAGCACTGGTGCTCATACGAGGAGGTGAGATGCAAACCGGCTTGTCAATTTTGCAGGATTTTGTATGAGAAACGAAAAACTTCTCAATTCCAAACAATTGAGAATTACAAGTTCGCAATATTTTTAAATTGAAGAGTAGTAACATACTACTCTTCACGGATTTCAAAAGCGTTGATCAACCTGCTCTCCGAAGCTACATCCCAATTATCACAATTAGAGAATTAGTTCCTCTAAACAATTGCAATTCTACGATAAACCCTTAAAACTAATCAGGCCTTAAAGATTTGATAAAAGCTTTTCCAAGTAATTGCAAAGTATTCAATGATTTCCAAATCCAAAGGTTTAAAACATCACTCTGCAATTAAGCCTCAATACACGCATTCAGTTTTTTCAAGAGGAAAGACTTACGCTCAAGCACAACAAAAAATTATCTATCATTAACATATCATTTAGGTCCTAGAATTTACTTGATCCAAACTCTCAAGCAACTTGTTGTAAACACTTGTGTGCTATTGTGAATGTAAAGATATCAATACGAAAACAGGTGATGTGTAACAAAGTTCATACGTTTTTCAACATATTTAATTGTTGGGTAAAATTTGGATACATTTCGTTGTAAACACTTAATTAATCACTGTCAACCAGTATCAAAGTTCTTAGAGCAGTTCGTTTGATACGGATTACGAGGCTTGTTTACCTTCGTGAGCATTGCTCTACAAACTCTGACGCACAAGTTCAGCAGTACAGGTACAAATTTACGCTCTTTGAGTGTTAACGAAGGTTATTGAACATTGTAATTCAAAATACTCCTTGCAATTGTCTGGCAAAGTAGAAACCAGCTATACAGACACTAAAGACCTACTGTATTGAAAATTACTCTTTGTTGTAAAACACAACAGCTTAACAATGGCGCGGTTGTCTCAAACAATATTTTTTGCAGTTTTGTGTGCAAACCTAGCCATCGGAAATATTGCCGAAGATCTCGCACATTCCAGCGCCGACAGTTTGAAAACTCCCCGACATCCCAAAAATATAGCAAAGAAAAATATAGAAAGAATCCCAAAACTGTCCATGATTAGACCGGATGCAGTAGCGGATTTCACCAGAACCGTTCACATAACGCCAGACATCACCGCAACCTGGACCGTTTATTATGACATTGGAAAAATCGATTTCTATGTTGCAGCCAAGACCAATGGCTTCGTGGGATTTGGACTTACGGACGATGGGCGCCTGGCAGATTTAATTATTGGAGGGATCATAGACGATGAATTGCCGTATTTTACTGTAAAATTAATTTTTCTTATTTAAAAACAATTTCATTGCAAATCCTGTTCTTCAAGCAGGGTTCAATTTTCAGGGAAAAAAACAATTTTATTTTGATCCCCAGGACCGATATTCATCGACAGGTAACGGCTCAAAAATTGACGCCAAACAAGACTGGCAATTGCATGAAATCCTGGAAACGTCTGATTCTACATTACTCTGGTTCATTCGGAGCTTGAATACAGGCGACGCAGCGGAGGATATTGCAATTACAGTAAGATAGAGATATTATCCACCTAAAAATATTTATAGAGACTCAATGCAACAAATAAAAATAATAAATATTTTGGAAACAGGACAGGGAAACCAACATCCTATGGATTATAGGCCAGACAGACGATATTGATGGTCCGAGCTCAACCGGCCTGTTTCCGGTGAATTTCCAGGACCCTGGACTCCCAAAAGTTGACTTCGAAAGGACAGAAACCCTCAGCCCTAGACTTTTGCTCACTTGGAAAGTCAACTTCAATACAAAAAGAGTCACCTTTGACCTAACGGGGAATACAACGGGGTACATTGGGTTTGGAATTGGGAAAACGACTTCCATGAATACAGATCTAGTCATTGGTGGAGTCAATGGGGAAAACCTAACACCTTACTTCGCTGTAAGATTATCATTTGGAACAACATTACAAGTTCAATACGAAGGAACGGAATTATCGAAATAAAATAAAATATTTCCAAAACACCAATTTCCAAAATTAAACGTACGTACATACATGTGTATGTACCCTTTATTTGAACCTGCAGGATCGGTTTGGAACAACTAGACAGCAAGGCGGTTCTTACTATCGATACATCGATGCGGATGCAAGTCAGGACTATTCCCTTATATCGGCCAGAGAGGAAAATGGGATAACTCGCCTCAGGTTTATCAGGGATTTTGATACTGGGGACACCTTGGACTATGTTATTAAGGTAGTGTTATTTTTGAGAAGCCCATTAGCATCATTCATGATTTTAATTTCCCAAAATTTGATCTTTGATTGCATTAAAATATGTGATGGAATCCTGAGCGGCATTTCCTTTAAATTGTGTACCACTTCAGAATACGTACTGAATGGAAGGCTTAAAATTTGGAAAGGAGATGTCTAATTTTGAATAGTAGGCTTACAGCGCGTAAAGCAGATGTGTCTAGTATCTGTACTACATTCAGTGTCTTATTATTCTTTTACAGTACGAGAATGCTTACTTTATATGGGCTATTGGCGCCAGCGACTCCCTTAGCCAACACTCGACCAGTGACAGGGGCGCATTTCCCGTGAACCCTCTAGTGGCCCGTAGTGACTCGTAAAATATGGGATACATGCCCCATATTTAAAAACATTTGTCCGCCTTTATCCATTGTATTTACGTAATACATTTTAGTATGCAAATAATTGTAGTTCATAAAAACTTAATAAAAAACATTTTAAAAAAATCTAATTTACTTAAGCTTAATTTATGTTTCAAGATAAAAAAAATTAAACTAATGAAATACTCGACAAAGCAATACACGTAAACTTGCAGTGGACATTCATTTGATTGAAAACATGAAAAAAGACTCTCGGGAACCAATCCTTACCACTCGGGTTAAACTATCACCTGGGAAATGTCAATTTGAAAAATCTTGTACCTATAGAATAATTTAAAAAAAAAGGAATCCGGCCACATAGAAATTATCTTTCTTCACTGGAGACTATTTGTGCGTTTCCTGTATGTGTCCATTTATTAACCACAACAATAAAAAGAATCCGTATTTCAAAGTATTTCATTTATCCATGTTTACAATTAATCTCAAATCATTTGTCAATGAGTAGCGGAGTTCAATTTGCTGTTTCCGATGACCTTTTCCAAAGATGGCATTTATTTTCGGGATTCATAAATGAAGTTGCGGGGCAGTTCCAAGCCCTGGAGAATTCTTCAGAATTTCTTAAAACTCCAAGGACCCTGTTGATCCCAGGGCTGTGAATGTCCTTTTGGAACAGGTTCGTTGCCAGTGGGATGTCTAAATTTTCACACCAATTCTGAAACCAAAACCAGATTTATTACTACTGCAGCTTGCCAGTACACAGAGTTTATTACATGCTAAATTATAAGCCCACATCCAACAGGTTGTTATCCCCTACCTGGGCGTAAGACAGGAAAAATAATTGTTCTGTAGTAAAATTCCCTAATCCAGGGAGCATCGGCTCCAGAATACCCTTTGTGGAATTTTTATATGCTGCATAGGCCAGGTTGAACCCACCCGCATCCGCATAATCTTCGCTAAATTTTTTCCTCTGTGTGTAATCTACAACTGGGGTTGTGTTCAACTGACGGTAGTGGGCCATGGTGCACTCAACTTGCTCAAAGACATGGGGAAATGGGTCCCAGAAGCTTAAAGCGAGGTTGCTGTTTCCCTCGTCTAAAAATAAAAAGAATTTAAGTCTCTAACCAAAAATCATGTTAGAGCTAAAATTATAGCAAGCAAATCCACGCAAAACAAATGCTCCTACAGTTTTTGCAATTTATTACCGTAAAGCATTAGAATCCCATGCGTCAACTCATGTCCCATAATGTATCCGAGCTTCGATAACCGAGAATATCTAAACAAAAAAAAATGTTTTCAAAATTTAAATGAACGTACCTTCAAGGGACCGTATAAAAATAATTACCTACAATGGAACATTGGGAGCGTAGAAGGGTGGGGTGAGAAATCCGGCTGAGAAGGCTGTAAAGAATAAAACTAATTTACGCTCCCATAACGGAATTATTAACAAAATCCAATTTCTGACTGACCCACGTAAAACCGGGAGGGATCATATCCTGCTAATAATGATAAGGGGTTATCCGTCCATCTAAATTCAAACAGTTTCGAAATTGTAGTGTTATTTCCATTTATTTTAAAACATTTCCAAGCATTTCATACGAGAATTCAAGGAATTGTAGTTTACAATTGTCTGTCCGATTCCGTAAAAAATTTAAACATTTCCTTGTCAAACTGCCACTCCCGGAAAGTTAAATGGTCCTGGAAATGATTTTGACCTGCGAGGTTCAGCTGAAAAAATACATGAATAATTGTACACAAGCGTTTAAATCCTTCAAATTGCTATTTACCCTCTGAAGTTCTTGCATATTTTGCAAACATGAAATTTTGAATTGTAATCTATGGACAAGCCACAATATACATACCTCATTGTAAAATATGTCAAGCATAGTCTCATTTTTAACCCAATCAGGGACACCCATATCGGTTCCAATACTCGCCAGAATTTGACTGGCCATTCTTCTGGTGTTTCCTTGCAATTCGGACTCGAACCAATCGGAAAGTGTTGAATGGACCAGTTGGAATGTGCTGTTGACCTTCAGAAGCCAAAATAAATCTCATTTGAGTGAAGCTCTTAAAATTTTTAAATGCTCAGAGGCATGTGTTGGAATAAATTTGGAAGACAAAAATTTTTCAGGTTATGGTCTCACCTCTTCCAGATGTTCATTCGGGAGGTATTTTTTACTATATGCATTAGCCATTGCATAACCCCAGTATGAATAGCGCTGGCCGTTATTTGTTCTCCCGCCAATGTCCCCGCACAATTCTTGTCTGCAGGAAGTATTGACATAATTTTAAATTAAAAAAAAATTATTCACAAATTGCAAAGACCATTATTATTTCTGAGAATTTTTCTTCTCCCAACCTTAAACTTGGTGTTTTCTGCCCAAAAGCGTCCCTCAAGTATTCAAACTGGATTTCCCGCATCCTATCTGTGGTCTCTGAGAGTAGCTCTGATGTCATCCGCCAATGCACATAATTTGCAATGGTCTCCGTAGGAGTGACTTTAAGCAATTCCTGAAGTTTTTCAAAGTAATCTGTTTGTAGTACAATTATCTTCTGGTTTGGATCCACTCTTTTCCCTTTCCCTACCAGCCGCAGCAAAATCTCCAAATCAGGCTGAAAAGAAAAAATTTTCTGAAAATTCCAAATCATATTAAGTGTTCGGAAAAAATCTTACTAAAAAGTTTGTACCTGTTTGAAAAATGTTTGCAACTGCCTAACAGTGATTAACTCCTGAGTGTGCGTTAAACTAAAAATATTAGTATCTAAAACATGAGCTGCAAGATCCACTTCGAAAGAGATCATATGTTGAATTTTTGATTTTAAAGCTTCAATATTAGAGGTAGTCAAGTTGGAGGAAGATTTCAGTTCTAAAACTACTTTGAGGACATAACTCTCGTAGGCTTCAAATATTTTTGCATGGGCATCCTTATCATGTAAGTACATCAAGGGTAGGAAAAATGTTGGTTGCCTTAACTATAGTGAAGATCAAAAAGTATTTCAAAATTTTACATAATTTGTTAAACAAAAAATCAAGTAGCAAAGACCAATTATATTTTTTACCACTAAATACTTCCCCCGTCCACGTTTGGCAGGGACTGAGGACAAAGCAAAAAAGAGACCTTCGGACATATAAGGGTGGAGCTTCGCCTTTGCAAAAATCCCGCGTGTACGGTAAATCACTCCCGACAATTTAAACTTGTGTGCACTCCATGTCTTTGAACTTAATAGAGGCCAGCCGCCATTTTTATTTAAAATGCTCCGTAAGGACTCCAGTCCGTCCGTATTTAGTTTGGCTTAAATTTTCAAAAGATTTAGACACATAAAATAGATTTTTGCAATGAGTCCCTCCCGCAAACCTTACGTATTTGTACAAGTTTTGTCCAAAAGTTTTTCCGGTACCTGTGTCCATACAGTTTTTGTAGAAAGCTTTTGCTGCCTTCTCATGTTTGTTGTCTTGAGCATTTCCGGTATGGGATAAAATATCTGAAACGATTGGGGCATAGAATTAAATATAAATAAAATGCACAGTCAAAAGCTGTAATTCTGCATAAAATGTGTGTCTAAAATTTTATACCTTGAAATCTTGTTGATAAAAATTCAGCCACATTTGTAAATTGAGTCCTTCGTGCTGTCCCCGGGCGGACTTCATTAAAATCAGGCCATTTCCCACAAGCATAAGTGTAAAAATTTTGACAAGGATCCACGGATAAGTCCATGGGCTGCAGTATATTTGAGGCTGAGAATTTTTTGATTTAACGCATATACCCAAAATTTTATACACAAAAATAGATAAATGTTTTTCAAAATGTGTGCTTCAAAAACTGGGTGTTTTTGACTGGGGTAATTTTACTAACCTAAATTTTGACATGTGGATGTTGTACAAACATTATTGTCTGCTAAAGTGTTGTTCTGCAATTCCTGGTCCCCATTAAAAATTAAGGATAGGGTTGTTAAAGTTGCTCTGTTTTGGGAACCACATGAATTAATGTATGCATTAAATACAGTTTAAAACTTCCCACGCAAAGTAATACAAATGCCACAAAAAATAAATAAAACTTACAAAATGGTCTCCAAACCAAACATTTTGAGGCGTTATAACCTGAAGGAATTTTTTGTCATCAAAGGGATTTTTTACTTGTTACAATTCACTGTCCAAGAGTAACTGAGAGGGAGAACTTCATGTCCAAATATTTATTACTCTGACCCAAATAATTATGAATAACTGCCTCACGCCAATGCGTTTGTGGTTGTGACCGTCAGCCGTCACTCTTGAACTTTGTTTGACGTATTATGAATTAAGTGTAGTGTCTATTTTTGAGGCTCGTAATTATACCTAATATTACTCAATTCATTACATGAACGTCATAGCTGCAAAGTATCCAGTGCATATAGTTATGGGTCTGGACTCAGGGATGTTGTCAATGACTGCAGTGCGCCTCATCCAAGTCCATATGTCATTGTATTTTGGACGGTGGGAAAAAATATATGAGAGTTTGGACATGTGCACGTGCTACAATTATTAGCTTGCACTTAGATTAATTATCAAGACTTTTTGCAGTTAATTTATCAAACTTAATTTATTCACGCTGCGCACATACTTTTTGAATGAGAACTAATTTTCATGTCTAAAGGTCACGAGCTCGTAGCTCAGGCTGGAGCTGGTGTCTAGGAAAGTGAATGGGATTTTGATTGTATGAGGGACCTTGTTTGCAGTAGCAAGTAACATTGAAAATTTCTACTAATTTTATTTTATGCTCCTATGCCACTAATTGTCATTGAATGTTATTCTCCTGAGATTATACAATAATTATTGTAAGGTTTAAGTTTTGTTCCATTATAGCACTCTTTTTGCTTACAGGGGGATTTTTTTTGCAACACTAAAAATATTACGCATATAATTTTGTGTTAATTTTAACAAATATTTCCTGGAAAATATCTACTATATGATATAATTTTGAAGGGCATTTCCGTAGGTCATGTAAGCTTATTTTTATGGGTAAATTAATGAAGACAAACATGTACCTACGTATAGCAAAAAGTGAGCATAATTCAAGCGATCATAAACTTTGCCCTACAAATTGTATTCACAACTTCAGTTTTCAAGGAGTTCAAACAAAGTTTTACGCCCCTGAAAAATTCAACAAAAAAGTGATAAATACACTTCTGGCACTAACGCACAAAATGACATGAAAGTATGCTCTAGCTGAATCTGATTCAAGTTTCTGTGCTTAACACTTGAGGTTAAAAAAACTTACAATGAGGGAAAGGACATAGGAAAATATTTGCATTTGTTAGCACAATAGATTTTGGAAACAAACATGTGAACAAAAGTAGAGCAAGGATCGGATCCTTTTGTCTTCTACAATAAACAAAAATTTAAAAACAAGTTATAAGGCTCTCACAAATAGCATTGGCTGTAGTTCATCTAAGGCAATCTGTAATATTTTTGAATGTGGAGATTTCTATTGGAAGATGACTGTAATTTTGTAATTATCTGTCCTTGATATAAAATATCATTTGTGGTTAGCACTAAAGTCCAAAGGCACCAAGGGGCGAATAGATATTTGCGCGACCCCTATCCGTCGGTGTTGTAACAAATCCGTAAACGTTTTCTCCTTGAGCGTTTGAAACTTGAACAGCACCTCTGTCGGACCGAATGTACTAAGCTGGATTTAAGTATGACATATTTCAATTTCTTGGTTTCAAACGGATGACCTGGCCTTCTCCAAAATCAAAAAGGTTCTGATATCTTGCTTAACGTGTCATTGTAAAAAGTTGAAATTGCGCGGTAACATTGGCGGAATCAATGAAATCCGCAAAATTTTTCTTGTATTTTGTGTTAATTTCCTGTCTTCTTCTTCATGTGGGAAGCAAAGAGGCCACTCTCCTTAAGATTTTTGCAAAGAAACTAAAATCCTGCATTTTGAATTTTATTCAACTCTCCGAACCCTCCGACTATAGCCAAGTCCAAGTACCATTTACGCTACGCGCGTTTTCAGAGTTAAATATACTTTCAGATCAGGAGGTGAAGAATATGAGTTTCTTGGAATTTTCATCTAAATTAAGGCATCATATTTGTGTTGTCCATTTTGTCATCACATCTGCCAGCTTTGATTTGGAAACTGAGCTCTTCAGTCCTCAACAGGAGAGCAGGTTATATTTTTCGTCCCAGATATTGGATGAAGAGGCAAAATCCAGTAAATTAGTAATTGTCTTCCGGAAACATTCTGGGAATATTTATTTCCTGACTGCATTGCTTGACAGAATTCGAAAAGTTAATATTTATTTACCAATATTTGTGCAATTTATAAAACCTGCAAATAAAATTTTTCAAGGGTACATGCACTGGTACGAGCAACACTGCCAAGCTAAATACAACTGCATTATGGGAAATTGTCTGGACATAATGGAGCGTACATATAATGAAGCTACTAATTACGGCAAGAAAATGAAATGGACAATGTTCAATAAGCAAACATTCCAATGCTTTAATTCCGAAGATGGTTCAAAATTTGTCAAATCTGGTGATAGTGAATATCAACCACATGTTTTTGCCCCGAAGGGTACAAAACCCAGGAGCCCATTAGCTCGCAAAAGTCCATGGAGGCTCTTTGACACAATGTATGAATTTCTAGTGGCAGATTTGGATTCAAATTTAACATTTTGCCACGAGGAAGGAAATGTTTGTGAGACTTGTGGTTTTCCGGACCCTGCCACAATTTACGTTCAAAATGTCAACAGTGACCTTGAGCGTCATTATTCGGAATTTAAATTGTCCCTCACTCCCGCCTTAAAGTTTATTACGTCTGATAGTGTGAGCAGTGTCAAAATAGAATTTGCACTGTACACAGAACCCTTTGAGGGTAAAATTTGGGCTTGCGTTGCATTTCTCATCCTGTTCCTGGCTTTTGTACTATCCGTCTCTACAATAATTACTTCCGAGTCCAGGAACTTTTTACAAGAATTTTCCATTAAAGCATTCGCCTTACTCGGAAATTTAATTGACCAGGGTCAAGACACTCTAGAAAAAGACATTCGGTCACGTGCATGCGCCATGAGTACTATTGTAGCACTTTGGCTCATGTCCACAATCCTTCTGTCAAATGGGTACAAGGGTTTTCTCAAAACCCTCTTTTCCCTTGAGAATGAAATGGAGACAAAGTGGAAATCCTTGGAAGAACTAAAAAACTTCACGCTGTATTTTCCAGCTTGGGATGACGTTGATGATTTTTTGGGGCCATATTTTACCGTAGGCCAGAAACGTTGCAAAGCGGAATGCCTGTCAATATTTGGAACTCCAACTTTTATATTTGGCAATGGAGTCGATGCAATTGAGCTCAATGGGACTGAGCTAAGGAGGAAATTCGGGATTGAACTTCGCTGCTTCCAATACCAGCATTTATTGGAAATTACAGTCAAAAATTTAACCCTGCCGCAAACAGCCCTCGTGGTATTTTCCTACGATATAGACCATTACTGGAACAGGGTCCAGCGCAAGATAATAGAGCGAAAGCTGAAGTTTGCCCCTAGTCTCAGAGCTCAAAGTAGTACATATTTTCAGCAACCCATTTCAATTTTCATCCCTGCCCTCATGGAACACCAATACAAAAATGTGGAGCGCAGGGCAGGGGTAATGCTAAGTAATGGGCTGTTTTGGCTTTGGGAGAAGTGGGACCAAATCCGGTTCCCTCGTTGTCTCCAAACAGTGAAATTGGAACGCATGAAGGAAGAAAATTTTCAAGCTTTATCTTTACAAAGCTCCTTCATACTGGCCTTTTATGCATTCCTTTGGAGCAACCTGGCTTCCTCAAGTGTTTTGATCATCGAACTTTTAATTCCCTTGTTGTCCCAAAAGATTCCTCGGGTAAAATTTGTGAAAGGTTATTTAAATAATTCCACAAAATACTCAAATTACCCTCCAACATCCAAATGAAGGAAGGTTGAAAATAATTACATGACCCCCGCTATAGTTAAAATTTCCCTTCCCTCTGGAAATTAATTTGTCAGGAACGAGACTCTAATGCTGTCATATTTGAAATGCTACGAAATGTTATGAAATAAAATTTAAAAAACTCTCCAGGATCAAGAATGAAGAACCACCAGATCTTGCTCATATGACTTTAATTCCGAATTGAATCGTAATTTTGAAATAAGATTGAAATGAAGGTTTTAAAATGAAATGGTTGCATGTGTTTCGTAGTAATGTATGCATTACTGTTATTAGTTCCACATGATTTAAACGAAGGTCGCACTTGGAGAATGTTTCAGGATCCAATCCTTATATTCCGGAACCGAATTGTAGACTTGAGGGACCGAGGAATCCACACACATTAGGAAAGGTGGGTAGTAGAAGTCGAATATCACGTGAGATGCTATGCCGATCTAAGCAAATTATTTCCAGCATTAATTTTCAAACTTCCTAATTCGAATAATATCATAAACTCCCTCTATACATATACAAGAATTCCCTATGAGATAATTTTGGAAACATTCTCGTTTCGTACACTTAATTTTCCTCCTTGCAAGAGCATATTACGCTATAAGGCTAAACTTTTTTGGATAAATTTATCTTTGGAATGGAGGGACCGCCCTGATGTACATACATGCATAACGCCATGTATAAAATTAAATATTAGGATGGAAATACCTGAACTGGACCATTGCTTGCATCGGAATAAACTGGTCCACCGCTGTCACCACTTGCAACGGCCGCGTCCATTCCATCGGCTTTGTACGTCACGCAAACTTGTGATTTAGGGATGGGTGTGCTATCCCTTGCCCGGCTCCATTTATCAGAACATGTGGGTCTGTCTACAAATGTCCCCTGACAAAATTAAATAATATTGTAGACTTTTTCCGATTAAAATATTATATTTGACTTATTATCTAAATTGTATTTTTCTTTTAATTATTAAAATTACATTAGCTTCTCTCAATGCTTCAGCCGAAGATGACCAGCAATTTTTCAGACCCCATCCATTAGCCTTCAAGTTCTGTGTGTAACCTTCCTCCTTTCCTGCCAATTGAATCGGCTTGAATTGACTAATGTCCACGGGCTCACTCAATTTTATGATGGCTATGTCATTGAGGAAATTGTCCTCTTTTCCTGTGTAATTCCTGTGTAAACATGAAGGTTATTATAACCATTTATATGTAAAGTAGCTGGAAGGGTTTTCAATTTACATCCCACTAGCGCTGTAAGAGCTCACTTACTCTGCAGAAGTCAAAATTTGCTCTACCTAAGGATATACTTCAAAATTTATATCCCAGAAACGTAATAATTACATGAGGGCAAAAATATTACAAATAGTTTGGCAAGATCTTACTCATGATGTTCGACGTCTTCAAAATAGAAATCCCTAATTGCAACGTTAGGGTTGTTCTCATTGATGCGCATGCTGTATGCTCGAAGGTCCGATAATCCCAGTACAACCTCCATTCTCACGTTTTTCATTCCTTCTGTGCAGTGCGCAGCCGTCAGGATTTCAGTGGACGAGATAAGGGTTGATGTACAAAAGGGACCCTTGTATTCCTCATTTCCATTCCTATCATTTCGATACTATTCCAAAGTTTACAACTCAAGTATTTCCAACAGAATTTAGCTTTTAGCATTGTTATGGGGGGAAAATTTGAAATCTTACATAAACCAGTCCAGCAACAAATGAAGGGACTTTTTGAGATACCCGACCTTTCTGAATCCTTGTCTCTGAGTCTTCTGGGTCTTCCGGATCTTCGGGGTCTTCTTCTTGTCTCAGCAATTGGGGTTGTAAAGGGCCGACATGACCTATTCCATAGTCCGAGAATAGTCCTGGACCTCCTGGAACCCGAGCGGCAAATCCTTCGAGGTGACTAATATAGTCCGCATGACGAGGGCTAAGGCCCAATGTGGACCCCAAGAGCGCAATTGAGAATGCCAAAACTGATCCTACCATTTTGATAACGAGATGTGTTTATGAGAAAGAGATTCTCGTTAGCTTTTATACTGAATTTTAATGACATTTATACCACCGGGATCAAATTTATGTTACCACAAATTGCCGGTCATGTGGGGCCAAACCGCCTTTTAAACGTTTGACGTAAAAATGTTTATACACGTTTTTTTTTTACATTTTTAGGAAGGATCATAAGGAATACAGTTGCTGTTTTTATCCACATTTTTATAGTTATTTGAGGTGGCTTAAGTAAAGCAATAAATAATGAAGTTTAATGTTGCAAATTACATCAGTGTATTTAAGGAATGACTTTTGAGACCATTATTGAGGTAAATATGGCTCGTCACTATAGTTTTAAATGCATAGGTGCCATTTGCATGTTTACTAATAGTAAACAAATATATTTCTGAATACGGCATAGCTGAAGGCTTCTGTGGGCCATATGTACATTTTAGATGGAATCATCCTGCACCGAAATATATATTCTCTAAACAAGTCAAGGGGAAGGTTAAACAGGGTTATTTAAGGTTAAGTAATAAATTAAACCCTGATCTTGTCTACTGGAAAAAATGTGAGAACATCTCGACAGTCTTTCAATACACTTGCAAATATTATCCACTTTGAATTACCACAAGGTATCATAACGAAGTTGATTCGTCCGTCTGGATATTCAATTCCATGCATAGATTTGATGTTAAACTTACGTTTATTGATTGCTTGTCAAATTTGTGGAGCTCTAAATTTGATAACGCAAACAACTGGTAGTGATGTAAGCCCGAAAGTCTAACACTTTTCGTTTCTTTTGCGAATAAGTATACTTTAACAATTATATCCTTCTAGAGCTTCTAACTGGGAAAGGGACGTCCCGCAGGACACGAGAGCCCTCGGATAAACATGTATTGTCCGCACACAAAATTTGGGTCCATACCACGATTTTCGGGACGGGGACATCAAAATTGCGGCCGTGGATAATTCGGACGGGACGGGGACAGCAAAATTATTCCCATGTATCTGTAACTTCGGGACAGGCCAGGGATAGAAAAATTTTCCCCATGTAATTTTGAGACGGGACGGGAACGACAAATTGTCCCCGCCCGCGTAAGTATTTTGCTTGGGATGCTATGGGAAAATTGGCCCCATATAAAACCCAAGTACATTTCCTAAAAGAACGTACCGATGGGCTTAGTCCATGGGATTTTAGACTATTTTCTCATACGATTGGGGCCACACGGGGTTTCCCATGGGACCTTCAGTAGCGCTTTTTGTCCTACGAAGAAGCATTACATACAAGTCAGTCAGTTCTGACATACATTGAGCGGGATTCGTAAACAGCACATGCAACGGTTGACTTATTAACTTTTCATTCGTTATAATTTTAAGTAAAGTTTAGGAACAAAATTTATTAACGAATTAAAGTAATATCTCGCAATCAGACTCTTTTGAAGACGGAAAGCTACAACATAATGTTATTGGAATTTAAGGTAAGTTTAGGTAAGTTTTTAAATAGTTCTTTTACTTCAAATAATTTAGGCAGTCGTAGTTGGAACTTTACACGTCTTTTGTGTTAATTCAGGTTTGAGATTGCAAATATTGCAGGTTTCAAAGTTGGATACGGTTCATAAAGTACAAAGTAGATAATCATAAGTACATATTTAACTACATGGAGCAGAGAGGCCAATATTGCATCGCTGAGAATGTTCATATGGGAAATGACATATGGGAGAGGTTCATATGGGTGCAGTCCAGCAGACCATTGGTTGGGTTTTTTGATAAAAGGTCCAACGAATTTCCCGTAGCACTATCCCTATATGCGTCCCATGGAAACAATTGCGCGGGCGTGGGTAATCTGAACGCGAAAGTAATTGTCCCTAGTAAGAACAACAAACTTGTTTGCGTGTGTCATTGGGACGAGACGGACTTTCTGTCCCAAAGGAGAAGCTCTAGTCCAATCCATTAGCGTGCTACTATTACCATTAAAATTTGCGAACATATTCACATGTCAAGGATGGAGTAATTCCATGACTTCTAATTTAATACTTAGATAGATTGGCATGTTTCTTTTGTATTTGAACACCAGCCAAGTAAATTTCAGGAAATTGACTTTACACGTAAAAAAAATTCGAGCAAACAATTCAGTTTAATTACTACGGCGTTACCGGGGAAGCATAAGAACTTACAATTAGATCTATTTTCAAAAATAAAATGTCCGTGAAGTACTTGTGAAACATGAGTTGGTATATAATTTTACTTCTTTGGTGCAGTTCCAGTCATTCATCAGAAATACATCAACGAATTTTGTACAACACCATTTTCGATTCTACATCACGCCTGGCAACGGATTGCACATACCGCCTCATCGGTAACCACAACAATGATTTTGTGAAACGTCTCAAAGACACTCCAGTCGTGCAGTTTTCATTACAACCTAAAACTGTAGCTAGGGTCACTGAAGTATCTCGCCATTCCTCAGCTTGCGCAATAACGACGGTGTTTATAGACGGAATCCTTCACACAACTGACAACAATTTATTATTTGAACTTCTAAAGTCCCATCGTCATGGAACCATGTACACAGTTTTTGTGGCAAAGGAAACTGAATTAGAAAATACATTTTCCATTCCAGCTGTTCAGCGCCTGAAGTATGCATTGGGAATTGCCATGGATTCCCTAAAATTTTATTCTGACTTTCAAAATGGGCATCTCATGTTCCACGACAGAATGTCTTGGGAAAGTTTTCCGCGGAATTGGCGGTGCCTTCAAAATAGACATTTAAAGATCGGAGCATTTCGAAATCCCGGCCGCTTTGTACTAGACCCGATTAGTGGTAAGCCTCTGAATGGTTTGGGTAGTTACAAAATCTTTATCGAACAACTTCAACGTTTCAACAATTTATCAATTGATCTTCAATTGGGATTCGAGAAAATTGACGAGCCAAATAATGGCACGTTAGTAGGTTTTGCAGGGGAAGTGGCAAATTATTCCAAGGACGCTCTGTTATCTCTAGCTCAGCTTGACTCTCGATACAAGCGTGCGGATTTCACAAATTGCTTAATCCGGGCTTCATTTCAATTTTTCACGTCTTTGCCAAAATATAGCATCACGTGGAAAGCTATATTTCACCCGTTTGACATGAAAGTTTGGATTTTAGTCCTGGCTTCAATTACAACTGTAGTTCCCGTTTTGTACGTCAAATTCCGTTTGGATGGTCAACACAAAAATTCCATTGATAATTGGTTTCATGCTAGCCGATTGGTTTTTCATGCAGTACTTCAACAGGGCTCAGTGACCGCTCCCAAAATGGGAATTTTAATGACTCCTCTTTTGTTTTACGGGATGGTACTTGGCGTATGCTACAATTTGAAACTTTTATCCTTCATAACTGCTTTGATTCCCGAGGAAATACCCAAAACGTTCCAAGAGCTGGCACTACGAGAGGATTACAACATTTACGGCTTATTTTATGACGGTTCTTCGGAGAGGCTGCTTTTTAATAGCAGCAAGGATACAATTTTTCAGAGAATTGGACAGCGAATGA
The DNA here is from genome assembly GCA_947179485.1 of Allacma fusca. Taxonomy (NCBI): domain Eukaryota; kingdom Metazoa; phylum Arthropoda; class Collembola; order Symphypleona; family Sminthuridae; genus Allacma; species Allacma fusca. The sequence goes on along the minus strand of OX359245.1, from coordinate 36,161,481 downwards.
GAAACAAGAAAACGTTTTTTAATTGTGTGGCATCAGTTTTTAACGAACCGAAAGGGGTTTGCATGGGATGGGACTCTCAAATCCGATGTTTTGTCGCAAAAAATTTCACAATTGCGAGTAGCTTTTACCCCTTGAAGGTCTCACCTTCCTCCTTAGAGGTCTGCTCACAAGGACTTCTTCAAAAGAACTCCAAATATTTATCAGATTTTAACCTTTTCATTGCCGCTACTTCTGAAACTGGTTTAATGAAGCACTGGCATGAATTAACGGAAAAGTATTTGACAAGTATGGGACGAGAGTGGATATTGTCACAAAACCGGAGTAAATTTTTCGAGAGGCTGCAAAGTGATTTACTGCATAGCAAGAACGATACAATACAGCTGAAACACATTCTACCTGTGGTGATGATGGTGGTTGTGTTTCAGTGTCTAGGAGCGCTGTCATTTATTGCTGAACTTTTTTCCCCACCAATGGCAAACACGGCCCCGTAACATCACCAATATGCACGTTGATAGGAGAAATTTCAACAAACAACTTGAGAAAATGTAAGCATAGAAATGCTTCGAGTTCTACTTTCCGGGCCACAAAATTACTTTCCACCAGCCCATTTACTAAACCTATAATAGATACTTATAACTTCCACCAAGCTTCCATCCTGCTTTCCAACAAATTGTAAACCATACAAAACATAAAGAAAAGCAAAGAATGTGGAAATAAAAAATGTAATTCTGTTTATGAAAATTACTGAGGCACTTTTATATTTTAAATAAAAAAACGTCGAAGCTGAGAAATAATAAAAAATAGCATAAAATAACACAAATTGGTAATTGAGAGTATGTCAGCACCAGTGAGCCAAAAACCTATGTTTACGTCTTACAACGTACTAACATAATTGTATTGGGAAGCTATAACTGCTCAACTTTATTCAAATCTGATTCAAATGTTAGGTATCATATTAGCTGGAAAAATAAGAGGAACATTTTACATTCGTAATTTTATAATTATTTAAATTCAAAAACTAAACATTGGTACTCCAGATGTAATATTTTTAAGAAACTTGAGCATGAACTAAATAATCACCCCTTGAATGACATATTCAATGATTAAACATCATGTAATTAAACACGATTGAATGCTTCCACAGGAGAAACTCATTGGCGTGGGTCAGGGCCTTGAATCCTGTTGATGTAAGATGGAAAAAGCCCTTTGAATTCGTTTTGGATTAGCCTAGAGGACATCTGGGGGGAGATCCGGTGTCACAATTCCTGCGCGGAGTTCAGCAATTGCAACTGCAAATCCGTCCCGGAATTCCTCCGCACTGGGAATAATTTGCTCCGGTGGAAGGAGGAATCCATATCTCCCAGTGTCTCACATTTCATATGTGAGAGTGAGTTTAGTGTTATAAGTCTTCTTCACCCAATCAACGCTGCATCCGGTGGAAAGATCTACGAAGAATAAATCATTGCGTGGAAATTCATGGGAATGGAAAAATATAGCACTTGGCCGCAGATAATAAAATTGTAAAAAGAATTAAGAGAATAGTTTGTACATAAAAGATCCAACCAGTTTCCAACTGTGTAGTTAGTTCCATACCGGGAAGCGGTTGCTTGTCCGATTCGTCGACCGAGGTCCATCTGTAATTCGTAATGTTAAATAATTAATTACCACCCATTTATATATGACGAACTTTCTATCTTAAGTTTTTCTTAAATAACTTACATATGAATCAAACTGAGGAATGGGTTTGTTATTTTGTCCGAACGGAATCAATATAAATTGGCTGTAGCTGTGCAAGGTGATGTAAGAAGCTAGTTCTTCGTTAATTTTTGTGATGAAATCTAGAATTGCTTGAGTTTCCGGTTCAGAAAATACACCGGGTCCAGAGTAAGTCTCAGAGCAAGAGTCGGTGGAAGAACCGCCCCCTGTAATTTATTGTATGTTACACTTGAGCTGATTTTACTTGTGGCTGTTACCAGATAAGCACTACCAGAAATCTTGTGCATTTTTATTAAAGACAACTTACACATATGGCTTATAACTATAGGAATAAGAAATCGTTCGTTAGTCATACCTCGCCAATGGTAGTCAAAGTAACGGTTCGTATCCGTCCCCATTCACGTGGTTCCGGGTTTCCGAGTTTTTCTCCATAGTCGGTTCTGTAACGTTACATTTCATAGAAATTAATATTGTTCCAATTCCAATACAGTTGATACATCTAAAGCAATTACCCTGGATAATATTATCAAAGAATCATTATATAATAATAAACAATTTAGTCAAAAAGCTGTACCGTGGATTTAGTATACGCGAATCCGTCGGGGTTAACAACAGTGAGGATATACCAATCAAAATCTTCTGTCCAACCTTGTCTGTCCCCGTTGAGGAGCTCGTTGATGGTAAAAGTTGCAACGGCACTAGTGACCCATTCACGGGCGTGAATGTCTGTGTTAATGAAATTATTTGGACATTTCCAACGTATTATTTTCCTTTTATCTTTTAAAGAGGGGTGTAGTTTATTAGCAAAATGAAACGAGTGCCCCTATGGTTATCGTCTTGACGTCTGCGGTTTGATGGTTGTCCGCTTTTCGGTCCTAACTGACTAGCAAATGTGACCACATAATTTCAATTTCTAACAGGGACACGTTACATATTGAGTCAGAACCCTAATGTTTTTGGACAAGATCGGGTCTTCTGTTTGGCCTTAGGAATTGATGACCGTTTAAATACATGCTCAAACACGTTTCGGAAATAGACGTGTTCCAAGGAACAAAGTTCCCCGCAGAAAACATTTATAGATATTGTGACAATCTCGACCGGTAGGAGACGCGCAAATATGCTTCCGCTCCTGCTAACTTTGCATTTTACAATTAGGTGGCATGCATGAATTATATAACATTTAGTCGGTCGGTGGTGGTTTTTCTTAACGTTATGCTAATGTTACCAGGGATATCAATTTCCAATTTTGTGATTACAAATTACAATTAACGATTACTTCAAATGCAAAATGAATTTATAATTACAATTATTGATTAATGGGGTTATAACTACTAATTAATAATTACGATTAACGATTACTTTAAAAATAATTTTTATCGATGATTACAATTAACGATTACTTTAGAAATAGTATTCAATGATGATTACAATTAACGATTACTTTAGAAATAATGTTCACTGATGATTACAAGTAACGATTACTTTTAAAATATTTTTCATTGTTGATTACAATTTAACGATTAACGGTTATTTTCGAAAATAAATTAATTGAGGATTGCAATTAACGATAATCTTTTAACAAAATATTTAATTGTTGATTACAAATATTAATCCTTATTGTTTTAAACATTTATTTGCCGATTACATTATTAATGATAAGTAAAATGATCTTTCAGAACGGACAGACGTCACCTGCGTTTTACATATGATATAGATTATATTTTGGTAGTCTTAAAATAAAACTTCAATTTGTGGGACTTAGTGTGATTAAACAAAATAAGAAATATCAGATCATTGCTACGAACTTGTAGTAAGTAGTAACTGCATATCGTCGGCTAAATTTTAAAAGGTACCATTTTGATTTCGTAACACGTGCTTTTTAAATGGGATCTCCATTGAAAATGGTACTTTTTAGAATTTAGCCAACGATATGATACAGCAACAAAAATAATTATTTTATATGGTTACCAGTATCTTTTTAAAGTAAATTATTTTTTTACAAGTTTATAATGCGCAAGTTTTCGGGCTTGATGTGTCTAAAATCATCAGGCGAGACAAATTACTGAAAACTGTCAAATTTCGAATTCCGTATTATATATTAAGATTAATGACTACTTTATGAAAAAAGTGATTGATGATTGCGATTACAAAATACTTTCTGCTAAAATATCAGTTACGACTACAATTACAAATTAATTTTTAATAAAGTTAGGTTAGGTTACAATTACAAGATAGTTTTTACTAAAATTTTAGTTACGATTACAATTTTTACACATTACTTCTTGTTAAATCTACACTTCCGATTACAAATTACAAGTTACGTCTGGCTAAATTTTGAATTTCATTTACAATTAACGATTAATGGTACATAATTTAATAATTGATGATTAAAATTGATGATTGATTTTTGAAAACGGTTAATTGATTATTAAAATTGATGATTGATTTTTGCAAACGGTTAATTGATGATTGCAATTGATGATTGATTTTTGAAAACGGTTAATTGATTATTACAATTGATGATTGATTTTTGCAAACGGTTAATTGATGATTACATTTGATGATTGATTTTTGAAAATGGTTAATTAATGATTACAATTGATGATTGATTTTTGAAAACGGTTAATTAATTATTACAATTAATGATTATTTCAAAAAATCCAAGCTTACCAAATTAACGATTGATGATTAATAATCAGCAATCATTAATCGTTAATCATTAATCGTGATTATTAATCGTTGACATCCCTGAATGTTACGCACAGTAGGTGGTACTTTTGTACTCTTTTACGTAACGCAATATTTGATTAGACCCGATTTTAACGCGTACGCATTCTTGGCATATTTAGTGAAAATATTTGAGAGCGTGGTTTGAATTTTAAGAATATGTGGGAAAATCAAAGGACTGCAATTTGTACAACACACGAGTAATTTTACCGAATTCTCAAATCGCACTTCATAATTTGGAGCTTGTGAAGAAAATGTGATATACTCCTTTCGATTACTATTGTCTATCAATGAAATCCAAGTTAGAAGCGCGTACAAGTCCTTTGTGCCACAAATACCTTCCTTCTAAGAAAGCAGTGGGCACCCACAAAAAATCAGTTCACAAGACTAGAGATATCCAAGGAACCATTGAATTTGTCGTCCGGGCCTACGCAATTGACGAGGACAGCTCAGATGAAATTGAAGTCATGTCTAATTTATAGCAATGGTTAATGTGCCCTTTCACAGAATGCGATGTAACTATATTGGAATGAAAGTTGGATTAACACAACAAGGTTAATGAGACTATTCCGATATAATTTTAGTACTAATTATTTAAGCTATGCATAAATTAGTTATCATTGCGTTATGTATGATAGTGATTATATTATATGTGTTAGGGTTCATTCTTTTATTACGTCATCACCAAAGGGGGGAGGGGGGGGCGATAAAAAATGACGATGATGAAGGTAGGAGGGGGAGAGGGTTTAATAGAAATGACGACAGTAACATCATCCGCGGGAAATTTAAATTTTTACTGAGCTTAATACTAAAAAACTAAAAACTAAAGCTGAAAAAAGCTGAAAGTGAGCTGCGTAGATTGTAGTGTATTCACAGTACTATCAATTGTTTGAGTGAAACGTATTGGATTCGACGTGTTTAGACTCCTTCATATTAATACGAATCAAAACTGTTCCACGTTATATTGTCACCGGCAAAACATGTGCCACGGGTGCATCAGTGGTTACTGATGACGTAATAAAAGGAGGGGGGAGGGGGTGTAAACAGTCGATGATGAACATGGTGACGTTCTGGACAGGGGGGGTAAAAATATGGCAAAATTTTGATGACGTAATAAAAGAATGATCCCTTATTATATATGTTATATGTATGATAGTGATATATTTTAGATGACAGCGTTACTCGGAGTCAGATGTGGTCAAAAATAGGGCAAATTAGCGTTATATAATTTATGCATGCCAACTTAGTGCTAGTCACAAATGATGTCTGAACTGAAAAAAACCCACTTACTGGCATTACGCACCAAATGGTTTTTTTGGGTGCACCCCCTCGGGAAAGTTTCATTACTAATAAATCCCTTCCTTCGTGGGACTTGCCAATGGAAAAAAGCTCGGTAATATTAGGATGCTTTTTATTTTGTTCGACCAAAAACTCATTTATTTGTTCCAAGGATCCATACGAAGTCCAGCTGAGGCTCCCTTCGTTAAAGGACGAAGATTCCAGGTCAATCAATCTAAACTCAAATAGTTGAAAGTAAGGTTCTCAACGGATAGGATAATTCCCTTATCCTATCCGAATCCTATCCGATCCGAATTTTTCCCGATAAAACTGAAGCGTATCCGATCCTATCCGCTTCCATCGGATTAAAAATAACCTTATCCGAAACTTATCCGTAATTTTTCGGATGACATATTTATCCTATTCGAATCCGTCGGATGCAAAAAAGGAGCTATCCGATCCTATCCGCGGATATCCGATCCTATCTGCGGATACACAAATCAATTTGAGAAATTGAAATTGCTCCTAGAGCTGGGCTTTTAGTTTTAAATATAATGTACTGTTAAATTATAACGAATTGTAATGGCAGAAGATACCGTGCACATGTGTATGTGTGTTTGGCAAAACATTTAATATAAACGATTTAAGAATTAATAGTTCTTTTGTTTCGCATATCAGATATTCTCAAAAACTTACTCGAAAGCAATAAAAATTTGAAGCCTATAAGAACAGGTAACCAGAATAAGCAGCTAAATTTCAATATGTCTGAATTTTTCTGGTCAACACGTAAATACTTGAATGTGTACATGTTTATATTCATGAGGTTCGGTTCTAGGCTTGCTACAAAAGTTGAACTGAAAAAATCAAAAACGATTTGAGAAATCCTCGAACTAATGTCATGTCGGTGATTGTAGCAGATATCAATTGTTTGAGTGGTCGTCATGTTTTAAAAAATTCGTTTATCCGCGGATATCCGAGGATATCCGTCGGATTATCCGTAAAGCAAAAAAGTCTCCGTCCAATCCGTTCGGATACTTTATGTAGCATTATCCGATCCTATCCGCGATTTTTTTCGGATGGGAATCGCATATCCGATCCGTTCGGATAAATATCAGATCGGATAATCCTCAGTTTTATCCTATCCGTATCCGATCCGTATCCGCTCGGATATACCCGATCCGTTGAGAACCTTAGTTGAAAGAGTATCTACCTTCGTTCGTAAACGTGTAGAACGCATAATTTTTAAATGTACTGAAGACTATTTAGTAAATATGCTCACTTTTGGACATCATCTACAAAATCTTCTACCTGCATTCCATAAGTTGACAGACCATCCACAACCTCATATTTCAAATGGGATGGTAGCATAATGTCAGCAGTTGTATCCATTGGAGTTGATCTTCGCCCGAACTGAACCTGGAACAATGATATTATTTGAATAAAATATTAATTTTTGATGTCCAAAAATAGGTCAGCATGGACAGGGGGTCGGATTTTTGTAAATCTCCCTGGAAGATTATTTCTTTCCCTGCTGAATCGAGTGTTCCTACAGGGAGGTTGTCAACTATTTCAAAAATCCTTGCTGAAAAAAGGTCAACGATTTTCAAAATCTCTGTTGGCAAAAATAATTTCTCTACAAGACGTCAAATCTCTGCCAAATAAGGTCAACCAATCTAAAAATCCGTGTTTTTATATAACATTTCACTGTTACACTCCCACAAATTTGAAAATCCCTGCTGTATTTTACCTACAGAAATGTTTTTTCCCTGGGAAGAATCTTCCCGTCTTCCCACAAAAATCCGACCACTAAGCATGGTTTTTTATGCGTATTTTATTTAAATAGGAATATACGTCTATAATAATGCATTTCTATACCCCAATATTTTCGAGATTGTTCAATACTGCCACATGTTCCTCTGTCTTTGTGGTAAGTCGTTTCACAGTGTATCCTTCATACCGAATGTTACTGCTGTTTGCTGAGAAGCTCAACGCAGCCAGAATTAATAAAAAAGTAAATTTCATAGCAGTGCTTTCTAGCCTTACATTTTCAATTACTGACGGTAAATCTAGTAATTGTAGCAGAAACTTAACTTAAAAAAGCTCTTTGACCCGTAATTACACCTGTAGCTTAGAGTGTTGTTTATTGCACGATATTAAGTCGTGCAGAAATGGTGAGCCACTTAAAACCAAATAATCTTGAATGGTTAAATTCCAATTAAAAATTAATATTAAAAGCAAGTTTAATCTACATGATAAGTACGAACTGTTGTACTAACAAACGAACACGCTAATCTCTGCACAAATTACCATACGTTCATATTTACTGCGTATAAACTAAGTGTGTAGATACACACCTGTTTTTAATCACCTACTATATGAGGGTTCGATAATACAAAACGACGTTAAGCTGACATGTGCGTATATCTTTAACAAAGAATAATTATTTATAATTACAATGTAATGTCCTGATTTGATACTATTTATATTTTACTCAATTTAATATAACCCCCACCATTGGCTAAACATGATGTCACTAAGAAAGAAACTATATTCCCTTTGTTACAACCATCCCTATATAAACCCAACTCATCCAGACAGTCGAGAGATTGAAGGAGAGTCTGGCCCGTGTCTCACACATAGTAACTATACTGTTACTATGCCGGACTCAACTCCTCTCTCCCTCTCCAGCTCACACATTCTCTCTCCTATACTCGAGTACTTTGAATAAACAAATAATTTTCAGAACTATATTATCTTACAAGTACATATTTATTAAAAGAGACAATCCTGTATTATCCCGGCAATCCTCACTTAGCAAGCGAGTATACGCTTCCCCATACACATAATTAGAGAAATTACTATCCTCACATCCTTATCACCGAATATAACTTAATATGGTGACAGGCGCCGTGGTTTTGTAAATTCGGATTCGACTTGCAAACCGATTGTCTCACCTTCCTTTGTTCTAAAAAAATTGTACCAAACCAAAATTTATTTTGTGGCGTCAGCCTCTGCCAAAGGCTCTGCTCAAAATTTTCAAGACATTTTCCAATTGCCCTGACCAGCCTACCACCGATTTTTGCCGACACCGAGATGACTGTTTGCAATCACTGTCAGAATTGATCACTCTACCCGTGACTTCCCTTCGCAATGGAACTTCTGCCTACCACCAAGAAAATTCTACTGTTGACCGTAGCCAAGTCACCAGCCCAAGATAGACCTGCTCAACGCCAATTCATGGACTTCAATAATCGCGTCCCATTAATGCTCGGAGTTTCAAAATATCGACACAACATGCCTCATCCCTCTTCAAATAATCGACGAAATTATGGAATCAAAGGATACTCTGAGTGCCAGCACACGAGATTGCGACTCATGCAAGTATTACACAGACTACAGACAGTTTCCAGCACAGAGAAACTACACAAAGAATCTACGCTCCCCCGGTATGTTTATTAAATATTTTCGAACGTCTTGCTTAATCTACAATTTTTTTGAAGTCTACTCTACGAACTGCAGTGTCTCCACGTTCCATCCATTTTTTGCGACAAACATTTCCACGACAATGTTAACATATTTCCTGTGAGCTTCCAGAAATTGCGATTAATTTTTCGTGGACGAAAAATCTTTAGTGCGGTGAATAATATGTAAAAGGTGTAATTTTTATAAGAAAGTCATGTATTGTGTTATCAAAAACAAATCCTAAATTATACTATGTAAATTGAAAATCGTGTTCAAATATTTCATTTATTATGCTATGTAAATTTTGTTGTATTGCTGGAGTTGAAATTTGGATTCAAAATTTGATTGTATAGTTAAGAATTTAAAAATTGTTACTTTTCAACAATATAAATGCTGGGATAGCATTTCACCACCGAGAGGAATGTTAAGCTATATTTGTATTTGAGAAATATAATTCATGTAAAGAGCAGGAATGACTCATATATGTAAAGGAGAAGAATTGTATCTTGTACTCAGCCATTGGCTGATGATGATGTCATTTATGAGATTCTTATTGTATGATGTTGTGTGCCCAACCATTGGCTAAAAATGATGTCACTAAGAAAGAAACTATATTCCCTTTGTTACAACCATCCCTATATAAACCCAACTCATCCAGACAGTCGAGAGATTGAAGGAGAGTCTGGCCCGTGTCTCACACATAGTAACTATACTGTTACTATGCCGGACTCAACTCCTCTCTCCCTCTCCAGCTCACACATTCTCTCTCCTATACTCGAGTACTTTGAATAAACAAATAATTTTCAGAACTATATTATCTTACAAGTACATATTTATTAAAAGAGACAATCCTGTATTATCCCGGCAATCCTCACTTAGCAAGCGAGTATACGCTTCCCCATACACATAATTAGAGAAATTACTCAACTCCATCACGTCACTCCATCACAGAACTCCATGATTAGGGTTCCCAGACGTCCCGGAATGCCCGGGATAATCCCGGAATGACTGTCTTTGTCCCGTGTCCCGGAAGGGTGTATTCCGGGACACGTGAATGTCCCGGAAACGTCAAGCTCAAGACGTTAAGAAAATTATTCGAAATTTTAAGAATAGAGATTTTAAAAATTAACTTCAAATTAAAATTTCATTCTAGAGGATCGCGATTCAAACTAGAGCACCATGTGCAATCTACATAAAACTAATAAAACCATAAAAATACGTTTAAAAAACTCGCTTAAGAAGCAGGAAATCCTTAAAACGGTATACGCTTTACAATAAGTGGAAGAGGCTGTCAATCCAAAAAATTGGTTACGTCGAAATGAGAATGATTACCAGAACCCTGCTAGGTTTTTAGTGTATATAACGACTTTCTCTATGAAGAATCTGAGTCTGCTTAATCTCACATGGAAAGTTCCATGCATAAAAAGCTAGATAAAGCAGCTGCTGAACTAACAATAAGAAGTTTCTAAGAAGTCCTACTCATTCCTGTTGTATTCTCAGATTCTTGTACAGCCATAAAAAGATGGGCACTAAATCAACAGCAGTAGTTAAAAACGTTCTGGGACCTGCAGCTCAGAAAATATTATTAAATAATTTCAAATCTTCTCCCTATTTTGCAAACATAGGTGATAGATTTTTAGCATATTTATATATTGATTTTCATAAATTTTTGAATCAATCATCAAGCCAGTGCAAACCATTCCTCAATCAGTAGAATATGAGTAAGTCATACATTTTTCCAATAAACAATGTTGTATAATTATATGGTGACAGTTATTAAAAACGTAAAATATTTTGGGTAAAACTATTGTAATTGGTAATCAATTAACTGTCTATAGTACATGTAATAATTAGTTAAAGACGCGAAGTGAAATATATATAATATATTAAATAAGGGTAGAGGTTAACTTTTTAACACAAGGCTTATATTTTATTCGCGAATAAAATTTAAGCCTTGTGTTAAAAAGTGACCCTCTACCCTTATTTAATATATTGTATTACATGTAAATTAAATCAACTCTAACGAACTTGCACGATAATAAATGATACTCTAGAAAATATCAAAATGTATCCTTTTGAGCTCTAGTATTTTGATAAAGTCAACGGAATATCTTATTGGCTCCTAGATTTTTACAAAGAAACAAATTAATCCATATTTTCAAACAAATCCAAAACATAAATGATAAGAATGTATTAAAAATTCGTTAAGTCTGTTTCAGAAACTCTAGGAAGAAACTTCACAAATTTGTTGCTGCCTATTTTAAATATCACATTATACACAACGATGCGAAAAATATTTTCTTTTGAGGGTACAAAGTGACTGCCCTGTTTTTATTCGCAAGATTGTATGTTATAACAACATTGAAGACTATGCGAAAGTAGAATCTCTACCGTAATGTTATCTATATATTGTGCACAATATTTTACAGTAAATCAATTCGCCCATTTTAATGTTGGAGTGTAATTATTGTACTTCTACGGAATTTTACGCTATTATAAAATCCCTTCTGGAAAGGTGTGTAAACCGATACAACGATAAATTTTACTTAAGTAGCGCTAATACAATTGTGAAAATTTTACCCCGGGAACAAAAACGCGCTTTCAACAGCAAGCTTTGAATTTTTGAAATCACTGCATGGAGACCGATTTAAGCAGACATATTGTTTTCAGTGATAATATTTTTTTGAAAATGGAACTACTAAATTTGAAATCAAATAAATTCGTAGCATACATGGCTTATTTACTACATCTTGCACTTGTTATTAAATTAAACAAGGGCCAGCTGTACAATGATTTTTGCCTATTAAGTTATGAGTTTTTTATTATGATTAGATCGGTCGGTGCAAAGTGGGGTTTTTTAATAAAGAACAATGTCCTGAACTATTCAAGCTTGCATAGTTCGTGCTGCCAATTCCTGTTAGCAACGCTTTTGCAGAAAGATATTTTACCCAGGGTTGGAAAAAACCGGATTTTATCAATAAAGGCCAAGCCAGTGGCAAGAAATGGTTACAACCGGTTTTTGTTGGACAGTAGATTTATTTGGATAGTAATTATGGCCATTTTATACCAGCCTATACAACAGCTCCAGACCGGTTAGAACCGTATTTTACCAATAATGACCAGGCCATTTCTTGCCACTTGCCGACCCTTATTTTACCCTAGTGATGAAAGATTGGACGGCCGAGAGAAACTTAATGTCAACGGAACTTGTAAAGGCAGATCTTCAAATATCATGCTTAATGTGCCCTTTTCATGTTGTGATTTGTTTTCTTTTTTGAAAAAACCCGGAAAACAAGAAAATGTTATTAGATGCCAAATACAATTATAAATCATGTATATATAACACAATTTTAAAATTATTTTGTCCCGGAATGACGTTTCAAAAAAGTGGGAACCCTATCCATGATGGAAATTAGCAATCACCCTATATCATAGTGGCGATTTGGCCCATCAAACCATCGAAATTTTACGTTTCTGGAGTGAAATTATTTCAGACTCATAATCCTACTCACTAAACTAAAGGGTTATCCGGTCAATTTTATTTTAAAATCTAAAAGTAATTATTAGTTTCCATCCCGTATATACTCTTCCAAAGTATTTTGCTAATTGGATTGAATTACTTTAATGCTTATTCGTCCTACAGTATCCGAAGCCTGTTTTTGGACATCATTTATAACAAATAATAAACCATGCACATATATTTCTCCTTGAAATAGCATTTAAAATAGTACGATAGAGTTCTGTGATGGAGTTCTGTGATGGAGTGCTGTTATGGAGTTCTGTGATGTACTGCTGTGATGGAGTTCTGTGATGTACTGCTGTGATGGAGTTCTGTGATGTACTGCTGTGATGGAGTTCTGTGATGGAAATTAGCAATCACCCTACTGTTCTGTTAAACGGTTAAAAACAGTTTTCCAAAATTACGCTTACAGCTTTCATGACGTTACCCGTGCAACGATTTAACATGGGTTCCTGTAGGAAATACTATCCTACAGGAAAATGCCGTATTTTTCATACAGGGCCAAGTCCATGGGAACCTTCCGATCAGGACTTTTCAGGAAATCTTATATGAAAATTCCTGCAAGAAATTTACCATTGCATTTTATCAGATGAAAGTAACAGGTGCGTTTAAATAGGGCATAAATGCATAAATAACTCATGATTTTAATGTCTGAATTAAGGTTCTTTATTAATTAGTTAAAACGAGTCGCAAAGATTGGGCAACCTGAAGTAATAAATCTTACCAAACAAACTGAATTTCAAAAATTTACTGGGATTTAGGTTATTGAGTTGGTGAACCTCTTGAATTTCGACGGATTTTTCACATCGGTAATATACGTTACGGACTGATTTGACACTTTTTACTCTTAAGACACTTAGCACAGCGTATAAAACCGGCTTCCAGCAACTGAAGCTACATTTACAGGTTGTACTAAAGAAACTTAAAACTTTTCCGAATATCTTATTTTTTAATTCTATGGTATCGTTGCTCCTCTTTTTGGAATCTTGTATCTTGTATGAGAAGCCTCCAATTGTGGCGGACTGATACTGAAAAATACATCGAGGATTTGCATTTAAAACGTAGGGTTTCATGACATCAGGTACGTTTTGCACTTCCTTTGGAAATATTAAATCAGTATTTCCTATGTTCATAGACATTTCGTCCGAAGAAATTAAGTTAGTTTGACAAAACTCATTAATATATCTATTGGCTATTTGCTGATGGACTCCTTTCGGGCTTTTTACATAAGAAAGAAGCTTTCCATTAAAAGATTCAAACGGAAAGGCTGACGTAAAGCATAATGGACCCATATTCGTGACACAATCTTTTATGTGTAGTAATTGATGAACATTAAAGCTCATATGTTCTTGGCCGTAGTTTTCTTGAACTCCGTACACAAATTGATTAAGCTCCTGAGAACTTCGCTCTATTTCTTCGCCTGTTACTGAGTATTGGATAAGCGTAAAAATGGCACTCCTTAATAGTTTCATGTGGTCCAAATATTTAGTGGGCAGAATATCTTCGAGTATTATTGGCAATATCAGTAACCACGTTCTCCACTCAGAAGCTTTCCAATAAGTTTGACTTGTAATGGACCGGGTCGAGCGAACGATTTCTTTGCTAACTTTTACACCCAGTAGGTTTACATCAATATCATTAATTCGATGACCAATATAAAATTCTTCTCGCTTATACTGCAACCATAGCCTTGTGAAGGTTCGTACGACACCAAGTAAAACACAATGCATGTAATCCACACTAAAACCGGTAACGATACCAAAATACTGCAAGTTCAAAAATGGGGAGCAACATTTCATTCCCTTATCGAGAATACCAAGATGCGCAGATGTTTTATACTTTTCATCATCTCTTAAAACAAAATCTTCCCACAGAAACACTGTACATCTTCCGTTTCCCGTCTGTACCGATGTTCCCTTTTGCTCACACCAGTTGCAACCAAACTTAGCATTAAATTGTTTGTGACCTTGCATCCATGGTCTTACAACTGAATCCACGGAACACACCAGAAACAAAACTTTGGACGAGTAAACTTGAAGCCCACAAGTCCATTCGATTGGATTCGAGGATAAGTCATTCATGTTTTTAATGATTGGATTAAAAAACAATTTTGAATCTGGTTTGTCGCTTCCGATCCAAAGCCCACCTAGAATAACAAGTCTGTTACGTAATTTTGGTGGAAGCTCATTAATTGTAACAAGGAAAGGCCACATTGCTGTTTTTGAAGAAGCAAATACTGGAGCACCATCTGTATTAAATACGCATGTTATATCTGTGGTCGCAACATTTGATTGATGATAAATCTTGGAGGATTGGTTTTTGCTTCCCTTGGCTTGTAGCTGCTTGGAAATAGCAGTGGATGTCGTTGAGTCAGACAAAATCCTTTCGAACTGCTTTCGAAGATTAAATACCAGAAAAAAATGTCTACTGTCCTTCAATATTCGGTAATCGAAATTACGTCCACAACTATCGCATGTTAAACAAGTTGGCAATTCCAGGAGGCAAAAGCTACAAAATAAAACTTCGACGAAATGGCTTTGTTGTTGTGCAGATTTCCATAAAGCTTCTGGCGTTTTGGGATATTTTGTAAATTTTGGCAAGTGGGCTCGTACGATGCGAAGAACATCTCTCGTAGCTCGGTACGTCAAATTGTGCTTGCTGGTTAATGCTTTCAATTTTTTGATGCTTTGATCCAAACTTAGTTGACAATTCGCATAAATAGGCTGATCCTGAAACCCAGCAATCCGCAAGAATTTTGATTCAAGGCAATTACATAATACAAATAATAAATGCATGTTACGTGCATGTTTTAGCATTGCATCACAATAACATGTTTCAATTATTTTAAATGTACTAACTGCATTTTCAAAAGAGCTTATGCTAGAAACGTCATCATCAGAAGCATTTGTCAGACTTTCTTCATCCGAAACTTCAATTGGGACTTCTTCATTAACATCTGACAAACTGGATAAATCCCATTCCATGGTTTCCAAGATTGCTCCAGAAGTATCCTCACAACTAGCAAATGGTCTGCTTTTAACCTGTTACATAAAGTGATGTTAAAATTTAATTATAGAACATCGCAGTTCTAATCATATATCTTGTAACTTAATATAATTGAATTGTGTAAACTTTTGCACCTTATCCTGTAGTCGTTTACGAACATAGTAAGGAAGTTTTTGAGATTTATCAATACTGGATTTTACACTTTTCATTGCTGACCATTTCTTCCAAAAATCTCTGAGTCAATCTGTTGGTAAAATTTTAAGTGAAAAACAAAATTTGGTTTTCGGGTTGTGGCTATATATGTATCGACCGCACCTTACTAATGTATACAAGCAATGAGGCACTAAATCCCGTAATATTTACGGGGGGGGGGGTGCGGAAACGTCGTTCAACTATTTTTTAGTAATTATAACTTAAATATTCTAAACATATGGTTAATATATGTTTACATATATTAACATAGTTAAATTAGGAACTTAACGTTCCTGAGCATATTTTCGTATTTTTAATGATTATATTAGTAGAACTACATTATTTTATATTTTCTTAATTTAGATACGAATCACATTGTAGTGTTAGTATACACTTTCACAAATTTTATCTTCAAGAATGAGTACATTACAATATCCATAAATATCACCCATGTGTGGAATATTGAAATGTATTTTCATTTAGTGTTCAAGTATCATATTTGTATAATTTGAACGAAGTTAAAAAATGAGATTTTTTTTAAAGGATTGTGTAATTTTAATTTAAAATCAAAGTTTCGTACTTATTTCACTTATGTTCAAAAATAACAGTCCTGGTAATTCCTGGCATAGCGTGACAGGTGCTAGAAACTTAACAATATATATGGGGCAATAAATTCCAAATTTTAACATGGAAAAATTGATTTTTATTTTTAAATTATTGTCGTTGACACCATATAAAGCTCATTAATTCACTCTAATCCTATTAAGGTCATATTAAAGTTAATAAAATGCATGTTTCCCTGGGGTTTGAGCAGGAGGTACAGTATACCCAGTACCCCCCGGTGCTTGGCCACTATGTCAATGTAATAATTAAATGAACCTTCCCTAAAACACTACTCCAATTTATGCTGCATTCCAATTTTCGGCCGTTGAATTTATTTCAAACCACGCTATACACAGAGAGTGCAATTCATGCTGGTTAATATTGTTCTGTGAAGTTTGCAAGAAGTTGTTTGGTTTAGTTTGCAATTAACTGAATTTGATTGTGAAATTGTGCGTTTAATTTTTGCCAATATTATTTACAGTTTGTAATATAATTTGTACTCATGGTATCAAAACAATATGTGTTGCTATTCTGGGAATCCGAAAATTCGTACTCAGTTGTCCCACAAAAGAAAATTCTCTCTGGATTAGGAAATGCTGCACTTAAAGGAAAAACGTAGCTGTTCTCTGGAAGAAAGAAGAACTTGAGGCTCGAATGATATCTTATGGTAACCAATAAGAAACTATTAAAACAGCAGTTAGTTATTAATGTTTAAAGCTTACATTTACAACCACAAAGCAATAGAATAAGTATGTAATAATTTTGAACCATATTCAAACTATTTTGAAGAATTAAATCCCCTACGGATCGTAAAGATTTCTTGATTGTACTAAAAACTTTTTTCGAATTAATGCCTTCATTTCGATCAATTCAGGAACTAAGGCAGAAATGCAGCAGCTTGAAGATGACAAAAGCAGAAGCTTTAGAACTATCGTTTGCTAGAGTAGAAGACTCACCAACTGTAAATGCTGCTGATGATGAGGTATTAAATTTAGAGATTACTCTAGTTATAATAGCTTCCACATTACAAACTTTACAAGCGTTGCCAAAAAGCAAAAATGAAATCTGGTTTCTCCCGACTTTTCCAACAGGAACAAACTGAACCATGCGATACGGAATCAGCCGTTGCATCAAGTTCCAAAAATCCAACTGAGTGCATCGTTACTGAAGTAATCGATGAGGACTTGCGTGACGATGATGCCATCACTGATTCATTAAAGGTATTCCACAATTTAAAGGTAAAAATACTTGTTGAATTAAACTTTGTGTAATTGAATTTATTTATATCAATTTGCTTTAGGGGGATGACACAAAAGACGTGCGCATTCGAAACCTGGAATTGAAACTGGCTCGTTTAGAGAAGAAAAATAGGGAGCTAAAAAGTATCACTTACAAAATTTTCTTCATTGTTTTCATGTCACTAACATCACCAAATCTACTATTGCGTTTTATATCATTCCAGAGTTTACGAAAACAGTAGCTGTTGATTCAAATGGAAAATTGAAGGATATTGGTTCAGGAATTTTCGTTAAAACGGAATTTCTTAATTTCTTAAAGCTGGGGTTTCGAGATGATCCTCCGAAATTCTTTCGGAAACTTTTGCTTGAAATTTTCGAGCTTAAGACACTAGCTTCCTCATCGATGTTTGGAAGACCGTCAGTTCATACAAGAATGATTCGTCCAGCCCTGGATCCTAGGAAGCTAAAAGCTATTAAAGGTAAAAATGGTTTAGATTTGTTGAAGCATTAGTTGCCACCACTAAGGCTAAAAACGGGAATTTGTGTAAATGATTTTATTTTGTTTCTAGCCTACACAATCAAAATTTGCAACTTGCAACCTCGAAGCTATGAGATGTCTGAATTTGAAAAAAAATAAAAACGTCTGCTCGGATGCTCGTAAAACCTTGAAACGGAACTTGCAAAAACAATCTGCAGTTGATGTTGCGGCTGAAATTGATTAATCCATTTTAAATAGTGTCATTTATTTGCAAAAGGGCGTTTATTACTTTAGAATAAATGTAACAGTAGAGCTAACTATACGTATTGTATCTTGTGTGGAGCACTTATTCTAATCTACCCAAACGTAATGGTATATAATTTGTCTACTTATTAAAAACTTATTAAATGCTTAATTTTGTATGTAAACAAGTGTATTTATTTGATTTCTTAGTAAGTATAACGGTTTATAATTATTATTGACCATATAGGTATCAGTTATTATTATTGTGGGTTAAAATTAAATACATAATCGCATTAATTTTTTGGTAGGTAATGGCACAAACAAATATTCATTCACGCATGTGCACATCAGCCCTGTTAAGGCTATGGGACAATTCATATAGTCAATACTCTGCAGGACAATTCCCATCATTTTTTTCCGATAGAAAATCTGTGTGGGAAATCCAATAAATTACCCATGCATAATTCCTGCGGGAGATGTCCGGTGGGTTTCCCACAGAATGCCTTACGCGGGTAGTTATGGAAGTTATGTTAGTTAAGTTAAACGGTTAAAAACGTTTATAGAAATAATGTTTTCTAACTTTAATCAATAAAACATACATTTACTGCCTATTTATTGAAAACAAAATAATAAAAACTGCATACAAATGCATAAATGTCTCTCAGAATCCATTTATTTGAAGAAATGGAATGGCGTTCAGAAGTTCATCTGTCAATCTCATTCCTGTCTGACAAAATGTATGCTCGACACTTGTAACAATTTAAATTGTAGTAAACGTGTGGTGCAAAAGTTACCCGTGTTATTGAAACGCAGACTTCTAATAAACACCGGGTATTATTTGTCTTCTCCAAGATTGTATTGGAAATAGTAGTTCACTGCACTCGTCTTTTTTCGTCCCATTGGTTTCCGTTTTGGTCTTGTTTCACCAAATGAACACCAACAAGGATGGCCGTTACTTACTAATGTGTAACTAATTACCAAATGTAAATTGATACTGAGTTTCTATGCATTCCTATATATATATATCATAAGGAGAGCAAGTGTTAAAAGAATTAGGTTTTGCAAATCGAACCTTTGGGTTAGTTTTAGTTTAACCTTATTACATGTTTTCCGTTTAGTTTGCGTTACTGTAAACCGTTTTCTCTTTTTTTCCGATAATAATATTATTCAAAAACGTTATGAATAACGTTATTCATCCCTGATTTAATGTTAAGTAATAAATTAAACCCTGATCTTGTCTACTGGAAAAAACATGAGAACATCTCGACATTTGCAGATATTATCCACTTTGAACTAACACAATTTATCATAACGAAATTGCTTTGTCCGTCCGCATGTTCAATTCCAAAGATTTGATAATAAACTTACGTTTATTGATTGCTTGTAAAATTGTACGAACTCTAAATTTGATAACGCAAACAACTGGAAATGGTGTAAACCCCAAAGTCTAACACTCGTTTCTTCTATAGTTTCTTCGTAGATAATTCCAGAGCTTCTAACTGGAAACGGGACTTCCCGCAGGACACGAGGCCCCGCGGATAAACATGTATTGTCTCCACACAAAATTTGAACCCATACCACGAATTTTCGGGACGGGGCAGCAAAAGTGTCCCTACACAAATTTGGACCCATAGCACCCATTTGGACGGGGGCATCTAAATGGCACCGTGGCTAATCCGGACGGGCTATGGACAGCAAAATTGTTCCTATGTAATTTCGGCACATGACAGGGATTTAAAAATTGTTAAATGTAATTTCCGGACGGGGGCGGTTAAATTATCCCCGTGGGTAATCTGGACCGGATGGGGACAACAAAATTGTCCCTAAGCAATTTTGAGATGATACGGGAACATAAAAATTGTCTCGGTGTGTAATAGGGACGGGACGAAATTTCTGTCCCCAGGAGAAGCTCTAGTCCAATCCATTAGCGTCCTTCTATTTCTATAACAATTTGCGAACATATTCACGTGTCAAGGATGGAGTAATTCCATGACTTCAAATTTAATACTTAGATTGGGACGTTTCTTTTGTATTTGAACACCAGCCAAGTAAATTTCATGAAATAGATTTTACACGTAAACAAATTCGGGCAAACAATTCAGTTTAATTGCTACGGCGTTACCTGGGAAGCATAAGAACTTACAATTAGATCTATTTTCAAAAATACAGTGTCCGCGAAGTACTTGTGAAACATGAGTTGGACTATTATTTTAATTCTTTGGTGCAGTTCCAGTCATTCGTTAGAAATACATCAACGAATTTTGTACAACACCATTCTCGATTCTACAACACGCCTAGCATCGGATTGCACATACCGCCTCATCGGTAACTACAACAATGATTTTGTGAAACGTCTCAAAGACACTCCAGTCGTGCAGTTTTCATTACAACCTAAAACTGTAGCTAGGGTCACTGAAGTATCTCGCCATTCCTCAGCTTGCGCAATAACGACGGTGTTTCTAGACGGAATCATTCAAACATCTGACAAAAATTTATTATTTGAACTTCTGAATTCCCATCGTCATGGAACCATGTACACAGTATTTGCAGCAAAGGAAACTGAATTAGAAAGTATATTTTCAATTCCAACTGTTCAGCGCCTGAAGTACGCAATGGGAATTGCCATGGATTCCCTAAAATTTTGTTCTGACTTTCAAAATGGGCATCTCATGTTCCACGACAGAATGTCTTGGGAAATTCTTCCGAGGAATTGGCGGTGCCTTCAAAATAGACATTTAAAGGTCGGAGCATTTCAAAACCCCGGGCGCTTTGTACTAGATCCGATTAGTGGTAAGCCTCTGAATGGTTTGGGTAGTTACAAAATCTTTATTGAACAACTTCAACGTTTCTACAATTTATCAATTGATCTTCAATTGGGATTAGAGAAAATTGAAGAGCTAAATAATGGTACGTTAGTAGGTTTTGCAGGGGAAGTTGCAAATTATTCGATGGACGCTCTGTTATCTCTAACTCAGCTGGACTCTCGATACAAGCGTGTGGATTTCACAAATTGCTTAGTCCGGGTTTCATTTCATTTTTTCACGTCTTTACCAAAATATAGCATCACTTGGAAAGCTATATTTCACCCGTTTGACGTGAAAGTTTGGATTTTGGTCCTCGCTTCAATTACAACTGTAGTTCCCGTTTTGTACTTCAAATTCCGTTTGGATGGTCAACACAAAAATTCCATTGATAATTGGTTTCATGCTAGCCGACTGGTTTTTCATGCAGTACTTCAACAGGGCTCAGTAGCCGCTCCCAAAGTGGGAATTTTAATGACTCCTCTTTTGTTTTATGGTATGGTACTTGGCGTATGCTACAATTCGAAACTTTTATCCTTTATAACGGCGTTAATTCCCGAGGAAATACCCAAAACGTTCCAAGAGCTGGCACTACGAGAGGATTACAACATTTACGGCTTATTTTATGACGGTTCTTCAGAGAGACTGCTTTTTAATAGCAGCAAGGATAAAATTTTCCAGAGAATGGGACAGCGAATGAGAAACAAGAAAACTTATTTTGATTGTTTGGCATCAGTTTTTAACGAACAGAAAGGGGTTTGCATGGGATGGGACTCTCAAATCCGATGTTATGTTGCAAAAAATTTCACAATTGCGAGTAGCTTTTACCCATTGAAAGTCTCACCTTCCTCCTTAGAGGTCTGCTCACGAGGACTTCTTCAAAAGAACTCCAAATATTTATCAGATTTTAACCTTTTCATTGCCGCTACTTTTGAAACTGGTTTAATGAAGCGCTGGTATGAATTAACGGAAATGTATTTGACAAATGTGGGACGAGAGTGGATATTGTCACAAAACAGGAGTACCTTTTTCGAGAGGCTGCAAAGTGATTTACTGCATAGCAAGAACGATACAATACAGATGAAACACATTCTACCTGTGGTGATGATGGTGGTTGTGTTTCAGTGTCTAGGAGCGCTGTCATTTATTGCTGAACTTTTTTCCCCACCAATGGAAAACACAGCCCCTTAACAGCACCAATATCCACGTTGACAGGAGAAACTTCAACGTAAATGTAAGCATAGAAATGTTGAGTTCTACGTTCCGGGTCACAAAGTTACTTTCCACCAGCTTATTTACTAACCCTATAATAGATGTGTATAACTTCCACCAAGCTTCTATCCTGCTTTCCAGCAAACTGTAAACCATACAAAACATAAGAGAAAAGCGAACAATGTGGAAATAAAAATGTAAATTCTGTTTATAAAAATTACTGGCGCACTTTTCTATCATAACAAAAATACCTTGAAGCTGAGAAACAATAAGAAACAACATGAAGTTGTAGCCGAGAGTATGTCAGTACGAGTGAGGCAAAAACCATTGGTTACATCTTACACTGTACTTACATAATTGTATTGGGAAGCTATAACTGCTTCAAATAATGCAATGTTATTCAATTTTGATTCAAATGTTAGGTATTATATTAGCAGGAAAAATAAGAGCAACTGCACTGATATTATTATTCGTACAGAGTCATTGCGAAAGGGCACATCGAAGACTGTTAATTGTCGGATTACAATACCATGTACAATAGAAAATGAGATCAAATTTGTTTGACTAAATCTGGTCTATATTTACTTGGATTGATGCATTTGCGGTTGGGCCAACCGTTTCAAACCAACGTTGGGCTAACACTGGTTTGCGGGATGGGTTTATATATTTTTCATCGTAATTTTACAATTTATATTTAATTCAAGACAATAATGAACAACAGAGAGACAATGCAGAACGCTTTCAATATTGTCAATCCAAATGTAAGATATATTTGTTATTTCCACCGCATACAGTGTCCGTTCAAAAAATAATTAGAGTTATCGTACCACAAGTATTCCATATTAAACATAATTGTGTAAATATCTCGCAAGTCTACAAAGTATTTTGTATCTTTTCTTGAAACGCTTAAACACGTTATTCGTACTGTGTGCTATTTAAAGAATTCATACTATCTATACATAGAATTTCTGTCTAATTGTAAAATTTTGTAAAAATTGTAAAATTAGATTTGATTTGAACCACGTGCATAAAAATGACAATTACCATTTAAAAGCTGTTCATGAAATCTTGTAATGCTTGAGCATCTATGGGGATTGTTTGTGAGAAATATGAGTGCGTACTTTGGATAAATGATTTTACGTCGTGTAACCAGCTCTACCAATATATATACATGTATATGACAGTAAATATCCAACGTGTTTCAAGTTACTCGGGGCTGAAATATAAATGCATCCACGCACTTCCGAAACCCATCATATTTATTATACGCCACCCAGCACTTTTCTAAATAACCCAATTTATACATTAAATTCATGCCTTGATATTAGTACTTAAGATTTATTACTTTTACTAGGGGTATCTTCAACGATTATTCAATGTAAAACTGCATGTGAGCTCCAACTAACAGGAACAGACGGGGATAACCTAATATTTCAAATAGAGAGTTCATATCATACTTCAGGTGTGTATAAAGATATGCTTGAAAATCATAAACTATTAGATCAGTCTAATTTTAAACCATTCCAAATACAATTCGTCCAGAATTGGAAATATATTGTAAAAATGAAAAGGTTCGAGAGGTTATGAAAGATATCTCGGCGTGTCATCCTATAAAACCAATAAAATATTTAAATGCGAAAATATTTATATATATTGTCATGGTTGCTTTAGCTGGCCATTCCACTTTTAACTAAAATTTTTATTTTAGTTATTTGAATTGTTGAATTTAAATCTACAATTTAAATTAATTTAAATTAATATTCTTTGCAATATCATACAACAAAATGTTAGTTAATGCTATAGATAGAGATCTCCTTGAGTTGATAAAAAGATTCCAAATCATAGTTATTTATGGAAGAATTCAAAACTATTTCCAACAAATAGCCCGCATTACTTTAATTTACATGGCATTCCCAATTCATACCTAAAGATGAATCAACCAAACTTTGACAATTACCTACATGCATGATTTTATTTTATAATTTCTGGACAAAAATGTCCAAAATTGTAAGTGTGGAAAATCTGTTCTTACAAAGAGCATTTCATTCCAAGGAGGAATAAAATGATGTTTCCATTTATAATAGTACGAAATAGTAATTTGTGCAATGTTATGGCATAAATCGTGTTTGAATCTATGCAAAAAGCTGTCATCAACTCAAACAATGTCATCCAAAATATCTATGCATAACTTGCCATAAGATTCCTTATAGTCGATTAAGACGTGGTAGATCCTTTTGACATAACTGCAGTATCTATGTTGATCCCATTTATTCTTATTATCTCCAGCAATTGCTTGCAACTTTGCAAACCTTCATAGGTATTTCGGCATACAAGCAAATTTCAAAGTTGTACTTACTTTTTATAATTCTCTTTTGGATGGATTAATGGCGAAGTGGAGTAATCAGTTAATATTTCAAGTACTCACCGTGAAGATGAAGATTAAATAATAATAAAATTATATTTATTCGGTGGATTTCCTGGCCTTGGCTCTTACAACCATTTTATAATTTCCAAGCAATCATTTTTAATTACATGTGATATTATTTAAGGTACATATGTAAGAAAGAAGAAAACTAAAAAATTAAATTGTTAGCACTTCATATGTATATCTTTACAGCAGTATCTTGTTACATCTTCTTGTTCACACATTCATAGTAAAACATTTAGAAAGTTCATGCATTTCGTTTCTGTGGCCGGGTTACCAAATATGTTTATTATATAATCGTTTCTATTACATTCCTGGTAAATGTATTTTGGACTAAATGCCTTGCTGACTTATATTGTCGACAGACAAACAAAATGTGGAAAATTTCTTCATCCTCATATACATTACATAATGTACATACTGTTGTATTTGCAGCACCTTTCCAGAATATCCATATGCCTTTTAGTTTCCCATTACACAGACAATCGGGTGTCCCAATTTTAAACTTTGAACTAGCTTTAAAACGTTCCAGAAGAGTCCTAGGTTGTAGTCTTCGCTTGGTTTTACATGAGGTTTTATGATAACGAGCTGTTTTCGATGTTGGTGTACATGCACATTATTTACATCTTCGTTCACGAGCCATTGTGCATACTTAGCTTCTAGAGCATTAAAGTTATCGTTAATTCTACTGCAGTTATAGTTGTCAAATTCATCCTTCAGGTTGGCTTCACTGAGCATGTTTTCACTTGGTTCAGCCAGTTTATTCTGGTTCCCTTATTTGTTCGATTTAAACGTGGCAGGTTTTTGAGATGAATGTTTTCCCTTTTGTTCCGTATTATTTTAGAGTAGATTTGAAGATTA
The DNA here is from genome assembly GCA_947179485.1 of Allacma fusca. Classification (NCBI taxonomy): domain Eukaryota; kingdom Metazoa; phylum Arthropoda; class Collembola; order Symphypleona; family Sminthuridae; genus Allacma; species Allacma fusca. Next base: position 36,135,719 of record OX359245.1, on the reverse strand, counting down.
TTAGCTTTATATTTGTACATCCCGTCTCTTAACTAAGAGCATAAGCTGGAGTTAGTTACCTTGCATAGCCTAGCATTCTAAGACATTCTGTAACATAACAATTGCGATTATGTGATGATGATTAAAATGGCTTGATGTTCAATAATCTTTAAGGCAATTATTTATCAATACTAGTTTCTTTCTTGTAATGCAGAAGCTATAATAGCAAATCGAAAATTTATGTAATTAATTATGTCTTTATGTGCTCAAGTTGACAACAATAGTAGCCTTCTGACCGGGACGGGACAATTTCGTAACATAAATATTGATCTCATTTTACTTCGGGACAATTTTGGATCATTAATATTGATCCCATAATACTTTGTGGCGGAATCAGTACAAATATTTTTAACCCGAGTCAGTTCAGGTTATGATTGGTATAAATATTGTATTCCAAGGATTTCGGGACCTGGAGGAATCTTCTGCGGGACAAATGTTTTTATTTCAAGCATTTCGGGTTGGGACGAAATTGTATGTTCGAAAAGTAGAAACCCCAAAAAACTTTGTATACAAAAACAAATGTGAAGCTGCTCCGCATGCCGAAATACCAGGGGGACAATATTTGTGCCAGCAAATTATCCCGTCCCGTTCCCGTCCCGATCAGATACCCAGTACCCACAAAAACACTCCAAAATTCCATAAGATCATCGTTTAAGGTAACAAGGGGGTCAATTATGATTCCGGGTGGAAACTGGGCCACATATCGTAGTTCGGAAAGTTACCTTTCCAACCCCTAAACCCTCAAACCGCACCCTCCCACCGAAGTTCCAACCTTTCCCCCGGCCCTTTTTTTGTTGATTACCCAGTAAGCACAGGACGTGTTTTTACTCGTTGGTTTTTCAGCATTAGCATCACAAAAGTGGTACTCGTTTAAAACACGTCAAAAAATCGATTTGGGGCATCAATTTATGAGCTGTACTCATACTGTAACGTGGGTCAACTAAACAATGAATAAAAACGTATTTTATACGTACGTTGACACGCCTGCCAATGAGTATTATCTATATTATATCGAATGACTCTTCAGCGCCACAGTGCTAGATTGGACCTGCTGGAATGAACTCACTTCAGGGCTTCAGTTACACACATAAGAGGCGTTTAATTAAGAAGAAAAGTGAAACAATTTGGAAGAAAATTAAACAGGATCAATCTGGAGACGATAACAGGTCAGACTCTAGAAATTGTTTATATAACAGCCATTTAAATAAACCTATAAATTTCCAGTGCAGTGATTTGCAGTGCAGTGATCATATCATAGATAATCCAACGAATCTCAAACATTACACCAAAGTTAATTGTCCAAGAAAACAGATAAATGTTAATAATTCCAAAATCAACAACGAAACAGGTAGTGATACAGTTGACAGTGATACAGACGACCCAGTAAATATACAATCGGATTTATCTGCCTGGGCTGTGAAATTTATTGTTGGGAAGGGGGCAATTAATGATTTACTTTCCATACTAAATAAAAGTAAGTTTTACAAAAGATTGCCAAACGATTATCGCTCATTACTAGGAACCCCCCGTGTTACCATTGTTAGAAATATAAAACCGGGGTTTTACATCCACTTAGGCCTTGAAAATCAAATCAAACAAATCCTGAAAAGTGTTTCAGAAATTCCAAAAGTAATAAATATTCAAATCAATGTGGATGGTCTGCCAATTTGGAAAAGTTCCAACAAAGAATTTTGGCCTATTTTAGTACACATACTGGAACTTGCGGATTCCCAAGTAATTGTTGCAGGATTGTGGTTAGGCAAAGGCAAGCCCAACAGTTCCAAAGAATATTTGAATGAATTTGTTTCCGAACTCAAAATAATTCTCCAAAATGGCGTTAATGTAAATAATTACAACATTTCTGTAATAGTTCAAAGTTTTGTGTGTGATGCTCCAGCTAGAGCATATATAAAATGTACCAAGAATCACACGGGGTATTCATCATGTGGCAAATGTCATATTGAAGGTCACTATTATAAAAACCGTGTTTGTTTTGAAGGAGTGGACAACAGAAATCGGACTGACGAAGAATTTCGTTGTCAATCTGACGACGACCATCACACAGGAGATTCAATTCTAAACGAACTTCCAATTGACCTTATTAAATGTTTTCCTGTTGAATTCATGCACTCTGTATGTTTAGGTGTAGTTCGGAAGCTTACAAATTTGTGGATGAGTGGAAATATTCAGTACATTAGACTCTCTAGTTATAGCGTACAACAAATTTCACGGAAACTCTCCCAGCTCAGACCATTTTGCAGTAAAAGCTTTAATCGTAAGCCACGAGGGCTCGACGAAATAAAGAATTGGAAAGCCAGCGAATTTCGTCATTTTATTTTTTATTCTGGTCCTGTGGTCTTGAAAAATATTTTGCCAGAAAAATATTACAATCATTTTCTCTGCCTTCACGTAGCTGTGTCAGTCTTAAGCAAGAAAGAAACGTGTATTAAATTTAATGACTACGCCAAGTCCCTTTTAAAATATTTTGTTCTAACGTTCGGAAGCTTATATGGCCTAGAGAATATATCATTTAATGTACACAGTATTCTTCATCTACCTGAAGACGTTAAGTTTTTGAATTCTCCATTAGACACCTTCAGTGCCTTCAAGTTTGAGAACTGTTTGGGAAAAATAAAGAAGCTGCTGTCAAAGCAATCCAATGAATTGCAGCAAGTACATAGAAGACTTGTGGAGCAGCAATTGAATAATCAAAATTTGAAGAAACTTCTAATAAGGAAAAAAGTTGAATGCATTTCATCACTTCCAAAAGGATATACGGAACCCGCATATTCTACCATTTCATTTGGAAAATTTACAAATATATCTACAAGTTTAACCGACAATTGTATCCAGCTAATTAATGGACAAATAATTATAATTAAGCACATTTGTCATTCTGTGAGTAAGAATGAAACAGTTATACTTGGAGTTTTATGCAAAACTGAAGCTAATTTTTATGACTCCCATGCCCATCTGCACTTTTAAACATTCACGTGATAATTCCTGAAAACGAGCTCCAGGAATTTTTGTTGACTGATATACTTCTTAAACGGCAAAATTATTTAATTGATGGTAAAATTGTATCATTTGCGTTTATTGAATAGGTTGAGCTAGGAACATGTTTAGCATCGTTGAATTCATCATTGAGAATGGTCTGGACACAGAAGTGGAAGTGGTGCCATTTTCATGGATAACAGGCAACAAATGTAAATGGCCGCCGTACAGATCAACTGGAATGATAACATCTTCTGTTAAAAAAATGGTGGTTCCCAAAGACAATTGGTTGGAATGGAAAATCAAACGAGTCATGAAAACTTATGGTAACGTTTGCATAATTAGATTTTTATTTTCGCTATATTATATCGCTATTAAAAAACAAATGATCTAGATGCGTTTACGAGTTTACCACTACAACACTTTTGTAAAGAAAATCATTAACTATCAACATTCATTCAATGAGCCAGATCGGAATGTTATGATGATTTTCCGATCAGAAAACTTTATTTGGATACTAATGCAAATGCATGCAGGAAATTTTGCATCCCCATCGACTACATAATTTTTTTTGTTGCTCCTAAATTTAGACACTTACGATTTAGCGCGCCGAAATCTTTCTAAATCTACTTATACATCCGATTTGAGTGAATGCGACAACCCAAAACGAATTTCCAAACGCAGGGCGCGTTTTTCACCCCAACCGGATTTGCAGCAAAAACAAAAGAAATTGTACAGTGACAGAAATGAGAATTTGGGTCAACCACCTGGTGTTCCTCTTCCACCTGTACCAACATTTATGAATGTGGAAGTCTCAGCAAGTCCCACGCCCAGTATAGTTGAAGATGAGGACACTGCATTCACATTTCACCTGGTGTCTGCTGAAAATAACGTTGCTCAGGACGAGTATTTTGAAACTCCTCATTCTCAATCTACGGCCGATCAGTTGACAGTTAAGCCCTCAGGTGCTGAAGCAGTAGCAACAACATCACAATGTGAGTGCATACAAGTTTGAAAGATGGTTTTATTACTTGTATCTAGTGACCCGCTTTATATAGACAATTGGAAGATTCTCCTCAGAAAACATATTTCCAATGGGAAATCATTTTTCAATCGATTACATTTTAAAATTCAGAATCGAATTTCAATTATTTGGGTGAAATGAATCTAGTTGTTTTACAGAACTTTGTCATCATAAACTTTAGACATTGTTGACGATGTGATAAACGACTATTTTAGTGTTACCATCTCAATTAGGGTTTCCTTTCGGGACATTCACGTCTTCGGGACGGGATAGGGACAGTTTCGGGACAATAGTTTTGTTCCCAGATTATTTCAGGACGGAATCGGGGCGAGCTTTTTTGTCCCGAAAATTTCGAGCGGGACGGAAAAATAGTTAAGGACAGAAAAAATATCTAGTATCAGTACACTATTGCAGCTAAAATGAATATGTATGAGATTTGTTCCGTTAAAAATTTGTTATTCTGTATGTGAATACTTTTTAAAGTAAGTTTTCCTTATTACTGAAAGTTCATTTATATAAATAGTGAAATTTGGAGCATTTCGACTTGAATTACGATCGGGATGGGACGTCTCGATGTTTTCGTGACGAGATCGGGATAGTTACGTGTGAACATGTTTCCCCCGCCATTTCTGGACGAAATCGGAAAGAACGTTTTTTGGTCCCGATATTTCGGGACAGGGCGGGACAAAAATACTGTCCCCAGTTGAAACCGTAGCTGTTGTAAAACGCGATTATGACTTCACTTTGGGGTTTTCAAATTCAGTGAAACTGCATATAGTGTCAATTATTGTGTGTCTGTCAATTATTAAATGACTATCCTGGAAAACGAATTATGTTATAGAAAGAAACAAACTTTCAACACCTGATTGTACTTTTATTATGTGAGTTCCAATATTTTTTTGCAGTTTGCTTCGAACGCTTTATGGTTGAAGAAATTGTTTCCATTAAAGCTTCCCTTGCAGAATTAAGTAACAAAATGGACACCATTGCAGTTTCAGAACTTGTAGATGTAGATTCGATTGAGTTTGAGGACGGAGATTTTAAAACTGCTGCTTCCATTGAAGATTTGGAAAAAATAAGTCGACAAAGCATCGAGGACTCAGAATATCGTAAAATGTTGGTATGTATGCTAGTAATATTACTTAGTAAGCTATTTGCTATTTTCTAACGAGTAAATGAATTTCAATTGATAATACGAGTTGTGATTCTAAAACTTAGATTCGTCATTTAAGTTCTGTTGGAGGAACTAAATGCACCAAAATTCTCAATCGTATGTTGGCTGAACTCATGACTGATAATGTAGCAATCAACTACAGCTACAAAGGACAGCGAAGTAAGCTCAAGTTTGAGAGTTTGGAATTTTCTTCAATATTTACTGGTAATTATCTGCTATTTAATTCTTGAATCATATTTCATTCCGTTATGTATGAAAACGTTTCTGAAATATGTAAACCAAAAACCATGTTAAATTATTTGCAGCCTGTTTGAAGCATAACCCGTTCACTCAAAAGGAGAGAGCACATTTTAATATGGAAGCAGGTATTATGTCATGGCTGAAAAGGGCAAGTTCCAGGCTTAGTAAAGGTGAGTACATCCAAAATAGTTGATACTTTTGTGTTATCTAATTTTTTTTATAGTATTAACACATGGAATTTTAAATTGTAGGAAAATGTGGTGATCCATCCATGGCTAATGAATCATGGGAATGAATTGATCGAATTTATACGGGTCTTGAAAATGAGATCAAAGTATCGCTAATATATTATCGTTACTTTCACCATTTTTTATAGTTTATCAATTTAACAAGATCAAAATTATATAAATTTACTAGTATTATTTTAATAATATATTTATTATAAATGATAAAAATAACATCAACGAAATCCAAATCTTGTAGTTTGTGTTAATGAATAATAAATGCTATGGATGACATGAATAAATTGTTACCATTAAAATAACTATTCATGTAAGTTATTTGATATTTCCAGCTTTCTTATGTGCAATAGCACAACTCTGGTTTTTTATTTATTAAATTTAAAGTACCTGCGGGTAAATGACTACTTTATATATACGCATTCTCCTGAAGGACCAAGAAAGGTCCAGCAAAAACGATAGGTCACATATACGAGTTTTAAACGTGATTTTACATCACATAAAGTAGTAAATAACACGTTGGTTGCCGGGTAAAACACGTTCTTAAGCCATTTGCGGAATGACTTGACACTGATACTAATAACGTGTAAAAGACGTCGTGTGCTTACTGGGTATTAGTTGGGCCACTTATCGTAGTTAGGAAAATCCAACTTTTGGGAGTTTTGGCACACGGTGAATTATAGTGGGATTTTCTAGAGCTACGTCGGGGAGTAAAGTAAAAGTGAAAATTGGGGATACAGACTAGCAAAGAATATTAATTGAGGGGAGTAACTAAATATATACTACCAAAGTTTTTTTAAGGTTTTTAATGGTTACGTTCAATGAATTAGCTTCATGCGGGACTAACTCCTAGTCGCTATCAACGGATCAAACTTTGGAAATGTCCAGGGACTTGGTGGGAAGTTTGCCAAGAGCCCTCAACCATGATTGTTTGGTATGATTGATGATGTAATGTAATATAAACTATTTGAAATGAGTTGTTTTGCACGAATGTAATCCTCTTATACTAAATTACATTGCCCAGCGAATCGGGCCATCTTTCTAGTCGTTAATAGATGTGCTCAATTTCAGATTTTTCATCCTTCAAGCAGGGGTCGGATTTATGTGGGAAGACGGGAACAATCTTCCCAGGGAAAAAAAAATTCCGCAGGGAAATTTTCAAACGGGATTGCAAACAGGGATTTTCAAATCTGTCGACCTTTTTTTTTGGTAGGGATTTTTCGAAAGTGCTCGACACTTTCAGGTGTTTTATCAAAAACAATTTTTGTCAGCAGGGATTTTTGAAATTGTTGAGGTGTTTTACTGAAAATGATTTTTCTCAACAGGGATTTTTGAAATTGTTGAGGTGATTTAAGCAAATGATTTATGGCCAGCAGGGATTTTCAAATTTGGGGACCTTTTTTCAGCAGGGAATTTTTAAATTTGTTGGTGTGTTTCACGAAAATTATTTTGTCAATAGGGAGTTTTAAACTTCGAACAGGGAAATCATGACCTACAGGGAAAATGAAAAAAATCTTCCAGTGAGATTTACAAAAATCCGATCCCTGCCTTCAAGTTACCCCGGATTCCGGGGTAACTTGAAGGCAGGGATCGATTGATTTTGCATCTCTGTTTCATTATGCATTGCATCTAGATTATTTTATTTAACACACTTTGTTCAATTTCGTGAAACAGCATGTATACCATGTTGCTACCAATCAAAAATGCACGGATCATTTTGTCTCATCACCGACGATTTATACTCTATATATCAGTTAACTTGCAATAATAATTGTATAATTGCACTTGCAATTGTACTTATCGGTGCAATTACTTCCAAATGTTTTTGCAATTGCCTTACCAATTGCAAGTAACTTATGAGCTAATTGCAAGTTCAACTTCGGTTATTTGCATGATTAAATTGCCACATTTTAGCAAGTACCAGTTACGGCATTACTAGTACTTGCATTATCAATTTAATTGTAATTGCAAGTTCGGTTATTCCCAAAACTTGCACCGACAGAAACACTACCCCGGAACCAAATTTGTTACACGTATCTAAGGGGTTTCCGAAAATACGAACCATTGTAAAAAGTTCAAACAATTTTTTTTGGAGAATATGTTTACATTTCCTAACAAGTAATATATTTTATCATTTATTTTAAAAAGAAAAATAAATATAAAAATGTTTTTCCTTAAACATCCGTGTAGCTTCCGACAAAACCAAAACTAGATTGACGTTGGCAAGTATATTAACAAATTACTGTCGGTGAAGATGTATTGTATTATAGATTGGTGAGAATAAGAAAATCAAGTCCTGCATATATATTTACACTAGATCTGTTTTATTCTCAAATTAAGAGGCCACCTTAAGAGGTACCGGAATACAAATTCCCAGAAGAGTCATGAGATATCTCGTAAGTGTATTTAGTTCAAATTTGTGGGAGAAATTTGTCTGGATCAAATATATATATAAATTAACAGTGCAGGATCTTCACAAGGTGATGCTTGTACTACCGATTTAAAAGGCATACTTGCTGTTCTTATTTCCTTGCGATCACAATGGAAATATTTTGTCGTGTATGAGCATGAATTTAGTGCAATTTCAAAGTATCGCATCCAAATCAATACGTGTAATTTCTCAAATAAGTTATGGTGTTTTCAGGGTAAAAATTATTCGATGCATCACTAAGAAGGGCGACGGTGAAACCATCCATGGTGAATTCCGAAAAATGAATAAATTAACGAAATAATGCATGCAATATTATTTGTAAATATATGGGAACAACACCCGCTTTGAATTTGATTTATATTAGCATGCAGGACATCTGGGGGGAGTTCCGGTGTAACGATTCCCGCACGAAGTTCAGTAATTGCAACTGCAAACCCGTCAAGGAATTCCTTTGCACTGGGAATAATTTGCTCCGGTGGAAGGAGGAATCCATATCTACCAGTGTCTCGCATTTCATAAGCCAGAGTGAGGTTAGTATTGTAAGTTTTCTTGACCCAATCAAGGCTGGATCCCGTGAAAAGATCTACGGAAAATAATTCATAGTGTAGTAATTCATTGGAAGAAAACAATATAAAACTTGGCAGCATATAATAAAAATATAAAAAAACAAATGAAACAGCCTTTACATAAAAGTTCAAAGCCGTTTCCAACTGTGTAGTTAGTTCCATAACTGGCAGCGGTTGCTTGGCCGATTCGTTGGCCAAGGTCCATCTTAACAACATAATATAATCATATTATTTTTCTCATTCATACATGGCAAACTTTTTAAGCTACGTTCGAATACACTGGCAACATCCAAACAGGATTTAGAGTTATAATATCTAAGTAAACAATAGCTTTCAACAAAAATGTTCTTGTTTGAGCAACTTACATATGCATCAAACTGAGGAATAGGCTTGTTATTGTGTCCAAAAGGAATCAATATAAATTGACCATAACTGTGCAAGGTGATGTAAGCCACTAGTTCTTTGTTAATTTGTGCGATAAAATCCCGAATTGCTTGAGTTTCGGGTTCAGAAAATACTCCTGGTCCGGAGTAAGTCTGAGAGCAAGGATCGGTGGAAGAACCGCCCCCTGTAACTTACAGTATGTATAGCTTATTTTATACGTGGTTGCTGTCAGATAAGCACTACCCGAAATTGTTTTTTTAAAGTTTCATGACCACTTACATGGGGCTTATAACTAAAAGAATATTAAATCGCTGTGTAATTAAGATTATTTTACAGCACCATAAATATGTATTCATACCTCGCCAATGGAAATCAAAGTTACGATTCGCATCAGTCCCCATGCACAAGGTTCCAGGTGTCCGAGTTTTTCTCCAAAGCCGGTCCTGTAATGGTGTAGTTAATAGAAATTAATATCGTTGGAATACAGTTGATGCATGCTAAAGGAATTACCCTAGATAAAATTATCAAAGAATTGTTAATAATAAACAATTTAGTCAAAATTTTGTACCGTGGTTTTAGTATACGCGAATCCGTCGGGATTAACAACAGTGAGGATATACCAATCAAAATCTTCTGTCCAACCTTGTCTGTCGCCGTTGAGGAGCTCGTTGATGGTAAAAGTGGCAACAGCACTAGTTATCCATTCACGGGCATGAATGTCTGTATTAATGAAATTATTCTTATAATGGGAACGGAGCATTCTCTTTACATGCTCATACATACTTTCCCAAAAAGACACATCCCGAGGGACAAAGTACCCCGCCCAAAACTTTTATATAATCTCGACCGGCGGGAGACGCAAAAACATCCCTGCGCCCCTGCTAATTTGCTTTTTACAAGTAGTGAGTGTCACAAATGATTTCTGTACTGAAAAATAAAATCCACTTACTGGCATCTAACCAAATGGTTTTTTTTGGTGCACCCCCTCGGGAAATTTTAAGTACTAATAAATCCCTTCCTTCGTGAGACTTGCCAATGGAAACGAGCTTGGTAATATTAGGATGCTTTTTGCTTTGTTCGACCAAAAATTCGTTTATTTGTTCCAAAGACCAATACAAAGTCCAGCTGAGCCTCCCTTCTTTGAATGGCGAAGATTCCTGGTCAATCAATCTAAAATCAAATCGTTGAAAGAGTATGTACCTACGTTCGTAAACGTTTTGAAAGCTCGGTTTTTAAATTTACTGAAGACTATTTCGTAAATATGCTCACTTTTGGACATCATCAACAAAATCGTCAACCTGTATTCCATAATTTGACAGACGATCTACCAGCTCAACTTTCGAATGGGGTGGTAGCATCAGGTCAACGTTTCCATCCTTGAGGGCTGTTCCTCGCCAGAACTGAACCTGGAACAATAATATTATTTGAATAATATAATCAAGTTCTTGATGTCCAAAAGAATATGGCGTTATGGGTTATGGGGGGGGGGGTGCACGTATTTATGTGTATCTATACCCCACTATTTTCGAGATTGTTTAATTCTGCCAAATGTTTGTCAGTCTTTAAGGTAACTCGTTTCACAGTGTATCCGTCGTATCGAATCATACTGCTGCTTCCTGAGAATTCTAAAGCAGCCAGAATTAAGAAAATAGTAAATATCATGGCAGAGCCTTCCAGCCTGAAGTTTAAATTCCTGCCGTTTAAGCTACAAATTGTATACTGAAATCCAACTTTTAAAGGCTCTGTGACTATAATTATACCGTCAACTTATTTTTTATCAAGTGGGATTTTTTTTGCACGAACTCGTGCCGTGATTGTGAACTACTTGACACTTACTTCTCTAGAATTAATATAGGTCACTAAAGCCAAACTTTATCTACATGGTAAGTCTGAACTTTTGTACAGTGCACTCTCGCTATAAGAGGCCTCTGTATAAGAGCATGTTCAATATAAGAGCACTCGCAGGTCCCCCCTATACGATTGTTTGACTGTAAATGTTCCCTATAAGAGCACCGCTTATAAGAGCATTTTCGATGTAAGAGCTGGCATTTTACATCCGCATGGTAAACAAGATCTATTATAAGAGCATACGAGCAGACATAGAAACGTTTATGAAACGTTTGCAGGAAAATCTCACGAGCATGAATGCTCACAATGTAATTCTTGGGAAATGTGATTGTCTCTCTCGGGACTGACAAGTAAACATTTTTGGGTGCCCCTCCAGATTTTCGAAATTCCACCAAAACTAGTTTGCTCACACCCTGAGTACAACTTTAAGTCACACCTGCCACCTGAAAAATCCTTCATAGTTTTTTTTAAATTTGGCGCGATTTTTCTCGAAATTCAAAACTGCAAATTTTAAATGGCATTTAACATGGAAAATTACAAGTTTCACGTTCCCCGACCTTCAAAAAGTTGATTTTTTTGTCAAACGGTTTTCCGTACACCAGTACTCTGATATTTTTCTGCCAATAATATAATCGGCTAAATGCGTATTAACGACATTAAGGTTAGATATAGGGTAAGGTAGGGAATCAACCATTGTAGGGTTAGAAGTAACCAATGCTGCAATTAGTTGGCCACGGGTCTGGAAAAAGTTAACCCGACTAAAAAAATTAGGACTTCCCCGACTCAAACACGTAATTTCCCGACTACCATTTTAGAAATTCTTCCTGCTGCGTCCATTTTTCCCGCCAATCCCGCCACGGAAAATTCCAAAAATGTTTCGACTTCCTCGAGTTTTCCCAACCACCCCGCCAGCCAAATTTTTGAAAATTTTCCGACTGCATCCATATTTCCCGGTTACCCCGCCAGGGAAAATTCTAACAAATTTCCGACTTCATCGAGTTTTCCCGACGACCCCACCAGCCAAATTTTCCGACGGCGTCCATTTTTGCCGGCGACCCCACCAGGGAAAATTTAAAAAATATTCCGGCTTCGTCGATTTTTTCAGACGAACCCGCCAGTCACATTTTTGACAATTTCCCGACTGTGTCGATTTTTGCCGGCGACCCCGCAAGCCAAATTTCCAAAAATTCTCATACTTACCCGGTATCTAAAATCCCTGAATATGATGGGTATGGGTCACTTCCCCAACTAACCGGGTTCGCAGGTTAGGGAGCTTTTTCCAGACCCGGATGGCCATTGTGCATTTGTAACCAGACCCGAAAAACTGCTCGTTAAATTTTCAGCTGAAAATGTATATTTGAAATACATTATTTTGAACTCATTTTATAAATTGCCATTTTGGAGAATACTTTCTTGCGTGTTCCCAATAGCTGTAACCCATTGAGTACAGGTCCACTGGGCATAACTTGCTTGAGTATGGCGCTAACAGGGGTGATACCGATCACGATACTTGGGATTTCCGCTTGGAATTGACGAATATGTTTCGCATGTAGAAAGAATTTTTAATACTACTGAAGTACTTTTAGAAGTACGTTTTACTTGACCCCGCTTAGCCCCGAAGTCAAGCACGTTATGCCCAGTGGACCTGTCGTTAATACGCATTTAGCCGATTATATTAATTGCAGAAAAATATCAGAGTACTGGGGTACGGAAAACCGTTGAAAAATTGACTTCGCGTCAAATTTTAAAAAAACTACGAAGGATGTTTCAGGTGGCAGGTGTGACTTGAAGTTGTGCTCAGGGTATGAGCAAGCTAGTTTTGATGGAATTTAGAAAATTTAGAGGGGCACCAAAAAATGTTTACTTGTGAGTGGACAAACAGGGAGTGGAGTGGAGTGAGAATGGGACTGATGTGTGTGAAAACGGTTGGGACTGAGTGAGTGGGACTGACGGATTGAACTAATTCAAGTGCATGGACTGAGCGGGACTGATTCGCATCCAATGGCCCAAGGATGGAAATTAGCGCCATTTTGTATCCTTGGGGACTGAGTGGGAGTTTGACCAAGGAGTTTATTGGGACTGAGACTGAGGGTGGTATTCAGGTTACTACACTCACACTCAAATCCACACTCAACTCACAAATATTTGAGTGCGAGTGACGCTTTGGTATTCAGGTTCAGTTTTCCTAACCTCCACTCAGCGAGTACACTCGCGTTAGTGAGTGATGCGTTAAGTCACCAATTTGGTCCCTAGATTCTCCACTCGCATGTACTAACATATGTGCTTCAATTTATACTGATTTAAAACAAAAGATGGAGCAACGGATTATAACCAATAAGCGGTTTGAGCGCTTCCAAAAGTTCAAAAATCTGCTTAAACTGAACCGTAGGCATTTAAAAGATTTATCAAATCCTTTCGAACTTTTTAGTGACAATTCATTTCGGGAGAGATTTCGATTTAAGAAAACTGTAGTTGCTGAGTTCCTGTTACCGATTGTCAAACCTCAGTTACTATCATCTAAAGGTGGACAGGTTCCAGTTATTTTTCAGATACTTGTCGCGTTAAGATTTTTGGCCACTGGGTCATTCCAATCAGTAATTGCTGACACAATTCACATTTCTCAGCCATCCGTTCACCGAATCATAATCAAAGTATGTACAATAGTGGCTTCGTTGCAATCTCGATTCATAAAATTCCCAACCGAAAGCAACGCTCAATCAGTGAGAGATAAGTTTTATGGAATCGCAAACTTTCCAGGTAATGTAGGTATCTGCACGTACATAATATGCATAATTTTTTCTAAAAGTGAAATATTTTTATGGATTCAATATAGTTTATTAATTTATGAATATTTGGTCTATAGGAGTTATTGGTGCAATAGATTGTACACACATTCGAATCAAAAGTCCTGGAGGTGACGACTCTGAGGTTTACAGAAATCGTAAAGGATTTTTCTCTATAAATGTTCAAGCGATATGTAATCCCGATTTGAGTTTTACCAACGTAGTTGCGAGGTGGAAAGGATCGACTCATGATGCTCGGATTTTTGAAAACAGTAGAATTCAATTTAAACTCTCAGACGGCCAAACTCCTCGTGGCCACTTGGTTGGGGATGCCGGATATCCGTGTCGTAAATATATCCTAACGCCTTGTTCAAAACCAACCACAACCGCTGAAAAAAGGTTTCGTACTTAAAAGTAACATTTATTTTAGCTATTCTTATATTTTAGTATAGTCAGCGCACAAGATGAAGTGACTTGAAATACCCCGTATATGACTTCCTCTATTTGCAGCAAGGTTTATTATTATTGTTTGTGCTCAGGTTATGAAAATGTCAAAGAATTTTAGGGGTTCATGGAGTCTGGATACATTTTTTCTGTATTAGCGTTTTTGACGTTCGTTTGAATCAAAATTTTCAAGGAGCTATTTACTGGGTTTCAATATAAGAGCTGCTACCGCGACGGGAAACTATCCTTAGCAAGCATCGACACATTCAGTTTCAAGAGCGAATTCTAGGAAGGGATTCTTTCATTGAAGCAATGAGTTAAAGCACTGTATAATAAATATTTGTATTCTTTTGAACATTGAACCATCAATCTACCAGAACATAAATTACAATCTCACATGCAAAATCTGTATGGCGAGAATGATGCAAGATAATATTGATATTAGACAGTAATAAGCCAAAAATATTTGCTACAACAAATCATACTAAATGTTTTGTGCGAACTCCGGAATTTTAATTTAGAATGAAATGTCCCAAAATAAAATCGTACACGACGGTGCGATTTTGGCTATAATTTTATTACAATTTTCCAAATTTATTAACCCAATGACCTCAACAACTGATCTATGCCAATGAAAAAATATGTCATTCATGTATGTCAGCTCTAATATACAAACATTTTTGAAAAATAAATAGGTACAACAAAGCCCAATCAAAGACGCGAAACCCCATTGAAAGGGCATTCGGTGTATTAAAGAGAAGGTTCAATTCCGTTGGAGATATTCTGAGAACAAAACTAAAAAATTCTTTGACGATAATCGTAGCCTGCTTTGTTCTACACAACATTGCAATAATGTGTAACGATTGGTGGTACGAGGATGAAGATCCAGCAGACTATGATGAAGAACAGTACCAGTTTGATGAACGTTCGGCGGCAGACAGAATTGGAAGGGAATACCGTGATCGCATAATTCGTTCATATTTTAGTCAATGAAATTAAACATAAAAGACATGATTTTTATATCACTTTCCATATTAATTTATTTCTTTAACAATATGTAAAAATATAATGTAAAATAAGTAATGTAAATAAGTTCTTATTTTAATTAAATGAAACAATTAGTGTACTATTCCTTCAAGAAATAATAGGGTGCGTTCAACTACTATCTAATGTAATAACAAAATTAACTCCTTCAGACTACAAAAGAACTGCGCTAGGAGTTTCACATTCCTCACTAATTTTCTTCTTCCAGAATTGCTTCTCAAGCTTCAGTATTTCCATTTTTTGTTCATGAACGTCCTGTGCATGTTTTATTGCTAGTAGTGAGCTCCGACAGCGGAGCTTATGCTCCCTTCCTTCCATTTTCATCATTTGATCCTCCCTTGTTAGTGTTCGTTTGCGGCCTGAAAATTAAAAATAAACTGCTCGGACATATGTGAGCACAACACTATTCAATGGGTACTGAAAAGGCTTTCTGCATTCATGCCAAGATCTACATTCACATATATAATCATTCACTACAAATAAACAATTATATTGGAATAGGGACATCAATTCAAATCTGAATATATACTTCAGAAGAATAAGCCAACAACTCCAGAAGGAGGACTTATGATTCTTCATTAAAAGCATACGATTTGTAGGTTCAATGTTCTTCCTAAAACCATAATTGAATCCTGAAAATACTCATTCAAAAAGTCAATTATAAATCAGAAAAACATCCGTAGATCCAGATTTCAATTGCTTTTTAAGTTTCGGAGCAGTTCTTGTTTTCATTATAGAACACTGCGGTGGCAACAGTATACTATCTTCGTGCGATAAATTTGATCGGAGTTCATGATACGCATGAGATGAACATTAGCATCGTAGATACTTAATTAAAGTAAAAACACTACATACAGTCCAATATACTAAAAAATGTGTATTAATACCGTAACTAGTTTTTTATGTAGTATGAATTTACCTTTTCGAACGGATTTAAAACTGGTAATATCATCATCCGATGAATCCGTAACTGCAATCTCCAAATTTGCAGCTTTCAGTGCTTTCACGGAAAATAGGTTCGAGTTTTCCTTATTATCCTCATTCAAACTTATAACTGGAAAATGAAATAGAATTTTGTCAACAATTAATTGATTAATTTGTTTTGATTTTGCTATGGTTCCTTCAGATTCGTCAATAACGTATGTACCGTCGGCGTCACCGTCAAATAAGTTGTCAAGGGGATCAATTTGGGGTCCCACAATAGCATGGATTTGTATTCCCTCCTCCGAAATGAAAACGTCGTTTTTGCCCCCACCGGTTTCAAAAACAGATTTCTTTTCTGCAGCAAACTGAAATCATAAGCACACAATTTAACAACATCAATTATTACGGTTTGGCGGAATTCATTGGTGCATGGTCAAGAAAGTCTTGAGTACGGTGAAGAGGCAAAATGGTCGAGGTAGAGTGTTTGTTAAAAACAAAACTATTCGTAAGTTTTGCCAAAATCTTCACCTAGTAAACCTCTACGCAATAATGTTTGGCAGACTATCGTTTGGATTTTATTCAAACGGGTCTGAACCCGTTTTTACCTCTTAACCAGTAATATATTTACTGTGATCACATAATTCGTTGTTTGTAATTTATTATTATTTATTTGTGTGAAATCCACATCTCCTGTTTTAGGAGGACTTTATTTTCACTCACCTCACGTTTGGTACGGGCTTTCAAGTTTTCCCAAGATTTTCGAAGATTCTTCTCCGTCCTTTTGCAGACATCAGGGTGGGAGTTGAATTCTATTGCCAATTTTCTCCATGCTTGTTCTTTTGCATCGTTAAAAACTTTACTGGTTTTTTTATTTTCAATAACTTTTTCATGGGATTTCACCAAGGAAATTAAAATTCCACGTTCTGATGCACTTAACGGTGGAAACTTCTCCAGACTTTGATGTTTTTGGGGAGAAGAATTTGAGGTTGTTTGTGCCATTTTGTGGTAAAATTCCAATAATAAATTGTTTTCTTCTTGGAATTAAATTCGTCAGTATAAATGAGTTGTTCTTATGCTGGTAACTACATATAACTACTTCACATGTTTCCCACCTTAAATGGTTCACTCACGTGAGTGCTGGTTTCATTTCTGAGTGGCGGAAACTTGTATTCCATCCTCACTAATACTCCCACTCATTCTATGACTCACACTCAAGCTAGTTCTAGTGTTAGTGCGAGTGTCCAAATG
Organism: Allacma fusca; assembly: GCA_947179485.1. NCBI lineage: Eukaryota > Metazoa > Arthropoda > Collembola > Symphypleona > Sminthuridae > Allacma > Allacma fusca. The sequence goes on along the minus strand of OX359245.1, from coordinate 36,118,337 downwards.
TAACTTGAATACCACCGTGAGTTGGACTCACACTATAATAAGCAAGGACTGAGTTGACTGAGTGTATCTCATACCTTCTGGGACTGATCGGGAGTGGGAGTGACGAACTGGGAGTTTACCTATCATTATCACAATGTACTGATGTTGGTGACGAGGGAGCAGAGTGCATATACCCATCACATATAGATAATTTATCCTTGTAAATTTGCCAGGATGAATATGAACCTGAATTACTGGATTCTCTGGATATAATTGAAAATATTGTAGACAAATCCCTTACAATGAATTTTCGACAGGCTCATATTACTGACTATTTCATTCTAAACAAACATTAATAGAATAATTATTGATAATATTTGTAAATAACATTTTACTTTACCTTATAACCTAATGTAGTGTAAGTAATGGCCTTGTCTTTTTTAGCCCACTTCTTAATAATGTGGATCTACACTTTGTAAATAAGGCAAAGCAAGCCCAATGTACGCTTATAGCTCTACTATACAAAAGTAAAACGGTAAATATAGATATACACTTAAGACTTTTTAAATCTTTAGTTAACTCAGTCCTACTATACTGTGCACTAATATGGTCTCTCAAGTACTTGGAACAAATAGTAAAATTCCAAACAAACTTCCTAAGGACATTACTACACACTTCAAACCTATTGCCGGGTTTCATGCTAAGGCTAGAAACAGGAGCAGTTAATGTTAAGGGTATAATATTTAGAGCCACGGTTAAATTCATCAGGAGAATATTGAATAAGGAAAAGGATAATATAAGTCTGAATTGTTACCTTGAATGTAAAAGGAATGAGGATACTACAATGACTTGGAAACATAATGTTATGATAATGTTTAGGGAAGCTGACATGCTAGATGAATACAATAAGCTAAACAAAGACTATATGAATACAAACATTAATATTTTAGTAGCAAAATACTTCCAATGGCTTGTAAACCAGGATGTAAAGGAAATGCTACAAAGTCAAAAATTTCCCCAGTTTCCCAGTTTCAAAACGCACATAAGCAAGAGCCAACACTTTGAATGTGCCTTAAACTGGAATGTAATAAGACTCATTCAAACACTCAGAGGAGGAATGCCCTACATAAGCGTTATTGGAAAGACGTACATACTGAATTCACTCAACAAACTTTGGAAAATAGATAAAACATACAAATGTAAACTACGTAATCGACATGACACAGAGGATACCTACCATGTGATGTTTATTTGCCCACATTACAAAGACGGCAGGCATATGTTAAAGCTAAATAAAGGTCTATGCAAGAGAAGTGACTTTTTAACACTTATGTTTAAAGATGGAATGACAACACAGGAATATAAGAACTTGTACATATTCTGGTGCTACGCGGTAAAACTAAGACAATTGTATTATAATTATATGACTGACTGTGAATAACTAATTTAAGTAGGTTAAGAGTATTATTATAAAACTATTTTAAGAATAACTAATTTAAGTAGGTTTAGAGTATTATTATAAAACTATTTTAAGAATAACTAATTTAAGTAGGTTAAGAGTATTATTATAAAACTATTTTAAGAAATAATGTACACGCATCTAAAGGTTGTAAGGGCTTACGCCATAAAATCGACCTGAATAAAGATTATATATATATAATAATGTAGATGTATGTAATGTATAATCAGTATTTTAATGTCTTTAGATAAATGTTCTCTATAGGAGCATACCGTTATAAGAGCGCTTTTGGTGTGCTTTTATCGGTGCTCTTATAGCGAGAGTGCACTGTACTAGTAAAATGTATGTACTAAAAACCCCGCTCATGTCTGCACAAATAACCATACATTCATACTTACTACTCAAGGTTGCTTTGTAGACAAGGGTAGAAAATAGAGTTAAGAATAAGGAAAGAAGGAAATAAATTATAAAATGCAAGCTTAACAGAAACATGAGTAGCTCTCATAATTTTATCATATTCATTTTTCCAGTATTCATTATGTGTATCTGATGTATCTACATATTAATATTTATTACTATTTGACATCAGCAGGTATAACATCTTAAGCCGAATGTACTGTGGAACTCTGTTTTACTTGACCTCTAATAACTTATTGAACTAAATGTTTTACTGAAAACATTCACGCAGATGCCAATTTGACAAGAAAAAATAAAAAGTAAAACGCAACGTGAACGTTATGTTTTACGTTATCTGAAGAAAGGGTTATTGTTAAAAACTGTTACGGCTTCCTTGCTATTCTGTTAAACGGTTAAAAACAGTTTTCCAAAATTACGGTTACAACTTCCATGACATACAGTTAAACGGTTAAAAACGTCTATAAAAATAATGTTTTCTAACTTTAATCAATGCAACATAAATGTATTGCCTATTTATTGAAAACAAAATAATAAGAACTGCATACAAATGCATAAATGTCTCTCCGAATCCATTTACTCGAAGAAATGGAATGGCGTTCAGAAGTTCATCTGTCAATCTTAATCCTGTCTGACAAAATGTAATCTCGACACTTGTAACAATTTAAATTGTAATAAACGTGTGGTGCAAAAGTTACCCGTGTTATTGAATCGCAGCCTTCTAATAAACACCGTGTTTTATTGGTCTTCTCCAAGAGTGTATTTTTTTCGTCCCATTGATTTCGGTATTTGGTCTTGTTTCACAAAATGAACACCAACAATAATGACCGTTACTTACTAATGTGTAACTAATTACCTAATGTAAATTGATAAGGAATTACATTCTGTAGTTTCTATGCATTCTATATACATATGTCATAAGGAGAGCACGTGTTAAAAGAATTAGTTCAAGTGAAACGATATTGAAGCGTTTTACGTGTCTCATTTGAGATCAGCCTAAAGCTTTATTTGAGCTTACAAGATGGCAATGCATGGGATTCGTAAAAACCGAAAATAACGTTTATATTTTTGGTTATGGTTTACGTTTTTGGTTTTGCAAATCGAACCTTTAGGTTAGTTTTAGTTTAATCTTATTATGTTTTCCGTTTCGTTTGCCTTACTGTAAACCGTTTTCTCTTTTTTTCCGATAATAACGTTATTCAAAAACGTTATAAATAACTTTATCCATCCCTGATTTAATGTTCAGTAATAACTTAAACCCTGATCTTGTCTACTCGAAAAAATATGAGAACATCTCGACGTTTGCAAATATTATCCACTTTGAATTACCACAATTTATCATAACGAAATTGCTTCGTCCGTACGGATATTCAATTCCACAGATTTGATATTAAACTTATGTTTATTGATTGCTTGTAAAATTGTAGGAACTCTAAATTTGATAACGCACACAACTGGTAGTAGGTAAGCCCGAAAGTCTAACACTTCTAGTTTCTTTTGCGAACATGTACTTTAACGATTAGATCATTCTAGAGCTTCTAACTGGAAACGGGACATCCTGCAGGACACGAGGCCCCGCGGATAAACATGTATTGTCCCCACACAAAATTTGGACCCATATCACGATTTTCGGGATGGGGCAGCAAAATTGTCCCTACACAAAATTTAGTCCCATAGCATCCATTTGTACGGTGACATAAAATTTGTCACCGTGGCTAATCCGGACGGGACATGGACAGCAAAATTGTTCCTATGTAATTTCGGGACATGACAGGGATTTAAAATTTGTTCCATGTAATTTTGGGACGGGGGCGATTAAATTATCCAAGTGGGGATTCTGGACCGGACGGGGACAAAAGAATTGTCCCCAAGTAATTTTGCAATGAGACGGGAACAGCAAAATTGTTTCGGTGTGTAATAGGGACGGGTCGAAATTTCTGTCCCCAGGACAAGCTCTAGTCCAATCCATTAGCGTCCTTCTATTTCAATAAGAATTTGCAAACATATTCACGTGCCAAGGATGGAGTAATTCCATGACTTCAAATTTAATACTTAGATTAGTATGTTTCGTTTTTATTTGAACATCAGCGAAGTAAATTTCAGGAAATAGATTTTAGACGTAAAAAAAATCAAGAAAACAATTCAGTTTCATTACAACGGCGTTACCGGGCAAGCATAAGAACTTAAAATTAAATCTATTTTCAAAAATTAAATGTCCGTGTAGTACTTATGAAACATGAGTTGGACTATTATTTTACTTCTTTGGTGCAGTTCCAGTCATTCATTAGAAATACATCAACGAATTTTATACAACACCATTTTTGATTCTACATCACGCCTAGCATCGGATTGCACATACCGCCTCATCGGTAACTACAACAATGATTTTATGAAACGTCTCAAAGACACTCCAGTCGTCCAGTTTTCTTTACAAATTAAAACTGTAACTAGGGTCACCGAAGTATCTCGCCATTCCTCAGCTTGCGCAATAACGACGGTGTTTATAGACGGAATCGTTCAAACATCTGACAACAATTTATTATTTGAACTTCTGAATTCCGATCGTCATGGAACCTTATACACTGTATTTGTGGCAAAGGAAACTGATTTAGAAAATATATTTTCCATTCCAACTGTTCAGCGCCTGAAGTATGCATTGGGAATTGCCATGGATTCCCTAAAATTTTATTCTGACTTTCAAAATGGGCATCTCATGTTCCACGACAGAATGTCTTGGGAAAATTTTCCCCGGAATTGGCGGTGCCTTCAAAATAGACATTTAAAAATCGGAGCATTTCTAAACCCCGGCCGCTTTGTACTAGATCCGATTAGTGGTAAGACTCTGAATGGCTTGGGTAGTTACAAAATCTTTATTGAACAACTTCAAAGCTTCTACAATTTATCAATTGATCTTCAATTGGGATTCGAGAAAATTGACGAGCTAAATAATGGCACGTTAGTAGGTTTTGCAGGGGAAGTTGCAAATTATTCCAAGGACGCTCTGTTATCTCTAACTCAGCTGGATTCTCGATACAAGCGTGTGGATTTCACAAATTGCTTAGTCCGGGTTTCATTTCAATTTTTCACGTCTTTACCAAAATATAACATCACCTGGAAAGCTATATTTCACCCGTTTGACATGAAAGTTTGGATTTTGGTCCTGGCTTCAATTACAACTGTAGTTCCCGTTTTGTACATCAAATTCCGTTTGGATGGTCAACACAAAAATGCCATTGATAATTGGTTTCATGCTAGCCGACTGGTTTTTCATGCAGTACTTCAACAGGGCTCAGTGGCCGCTCCCAAAATGGGAATTTTAATCACTCCTCTTTTGTTTTACGGGATGGTACTTGGCGTATGCTACAACTCGAAACTTCTATCCTTCATAACGGCGTTAATACCCGAGGAAATACCCAAAACGTTCCAAGAGCTGGCACTACGAGAGGATTACAACATTTACGGCTTATTTTATCACGGTTCTTCAGAGAGGCTGCTTTTTAACAGTAGCAAGGATAAAATTTTCCAGAGAATGGGACAGCGAATGAGAAACCAGAAAACGTTTATTGATTGTCTGGCATCAGTTTTTAACGAACCGAAAGGGGTTTGCATGGGATGGGACTCTGAAATCCGATGTTATGTCGCAACAAATTTCACAATTTCGAGTAGCTTTTACCCATTGAAGGTCTCACCTTCCTCCTTAGATGTCTGCTCACAAGGACTTCTTCAAAAAAACTCCAAATATTTATCCGATTTTAACCTTTTCATTTCCGCTACTTCTGAAACCGGTTTAATTAAGCACTGGTATGAATTAACGGAAATGTATTTGACAAGTATGGGGCGAGAGTGGATCTTGTCACAAAACCGGAGTAAATTTTTCGAGAGGCTGCAAAGTGATTTACTGACTAGCAAGAATGATACAATACAGTTGAAACACATTCTACCTGTGGTGATGATGGTGGTTGTATTTCAGTGTCTGGGAGCACTGTCATTTATTGCTGAACTTTTTCCCCACCAATGACAATAGAGCTACTTGTGGGAACGAAAAGTTTGATCCCATTCCCGAACCCGATCCCGAAAATCGGGTCATCAATATTTTCGGACTCACACCCAAACCCGTTCCCGAAATACTGGGATCGGGTGCACAAAAACCCAGATATTAAATATGCTTGAATCATTGATCTCAAACCCGATCCCGATCCCGAACCCGAAATCAGATAAAATTTGCTCCCAATCCCGATCCCGAATCCCTTGAACCCGGACTCGTTCCCGGGACCAGCGTAGTTAGTGTAAATCAATTTTTTTCTTCCCATTTTTATTGATTTAACAATACTTGTGCATGCAACAATAGATTTAGGAAAATTAAAAATTGTCATCAAACCAAACGTCTGGTCTGCGTTGCCGAAAAAGATGCAGGAAGACTATAAACGATTCCCACAGTGAGTTTTGCAATGACTTTCATCTTGCAAGTTAGAGTAGGCGGAAATCACTACTAGCGATCCCAACTGACAATAGGGAGTTTGTACAACAATTGCCGCGCCAATACTTATAGAACTTATGTAACTTATAGCATCAAAGTGACGTCAATTTCGCTGGTCACGTGACAGCTACGTCACTTTGCCTCACGTATGAAACTTATAAGCTTGCTCTATAAGTTTCAGTCTTTTCGTGCGGAGTGAGTCCCTCCAACGTTTAAAGCTTGCCTGGACTTATATTTGGCGCTAACTCTTACACGCATCGAGTGGAACTTATGGAGTTAAACTTATAAATGTGCGTATAAGTTTTATAAGTTTGGAGCGCAGAAGTTTGTACAAACTCCCAAATATGCGAAACGGCTCAAGTCGCTTGCGTAAAATTATTATCTCAACATTTGAACGAGGGAAGCCGTGCATGCTTTGTATTTTTTTCTCCGCTAGATGGTGGCGTAGTTCCCGGGAACGTGAAGCGTGTAACGGGTGTGGGAACGAAGATGTTCCCGGTTCCCGACGGGAACACAAATACCTTCATCAAGCTTGAACCCGTTCCCAAACCCGGTCCCGATCCCGAAATCCCGGGTCTGCTGAGCATGTTCCTGAACCTGGTCCCAAAGTATTTAGGAACAATAATTAGACACCCGAACTCGAACCCGTTCCCGATCCCGAACCCAATTCCCGGGTGTATCCCGATCCCAAAAGTAGCTCTAAATGACAAACACGGTCCCGTAACAACAACCGGAGTTAGGATATATTCCCTCCGACACAATCCCTCCGGTAATATTCCCTCCGGATATATTCCCTCCGACCACAACCCCTCCCACGCTGGAAATAATCCCTCGCACAAATATTTGCCTCTCATATATGCAGAAGTGTTCGTCACCATGCCAACAAACCAAAAGCAATGCGGATCGTATGGTGACTCGGCTCAACAAATAATTTATGCGCCTGAATTTTGTTACATACTATTTTTTCTATAACAGAATTATTGCTTCTACTTTTGGGTAATTAGAACTAATAAAATGTTTAACATAAATAACTCCAAAACAGCAAAATCAGTCATTTTTCACTCTCAGCGTCTTTTTAACGTGGTATTCGGGTAGTATAATTCCTACCGTACTTAATCATTTGAGGGTTGATAAATTTTGTTGCCATAGCGAGCTTAATTTCACTTGTTGTAGCTTCTTTTTAGAAAGGAATTCGGACAATTCCAACTGTACTTAATTATTTGAGGATTGTTAAATTTTGTTGCCATAGTGAGTGTAAGTTTATTGGTGACAAACAGTCCGAGGGAATATCTCCTCTCAAGGAGGGAATATGTTCGGAGGGAATGTGTTCGAGGGATAATATACGGAGGGATTGTGTCGGAGGGAATATATCCGAACACGCAACAACCAATATCGACGTTGACAGGAGAAATTTTAACGTAAATGTAAGTAAAGCTGAGTACTACTTTGCTGGCCTCAAAATTACTTTCTACCAGCCCATATGCTAACCCTATAATAGATACTAGTGCTGGCAAATATCGCCACTTTTTCGATATCGGGAATATCGGTCTCGGGATTTTTGAGTTTGGCGATTATCGGCGATATCCGATATATCGACAAGTATTTTTATAAAACAGCATATGCGCAAAATTAACAAGATTTCTGCAGAAAAGATCATAGAGAATTATATATAAATGTTTTACCATGTAGTATTTGTTGTTCAATACAGTGCAAAAATAAAACTACGAATATTTTCCACACAAAACATCCGAATTCGGATTTACTTTTTTTGAAGCACAATAAAGTAAGATTTCAAAAAACTAAGCGCGTCCAAGAGGTTAGATTTTACAATCCCGGTCATTTCCACTTTTCCACCTTTTTCCACTTTAAATTTCAAAATTCCCCCCGCATATTCGGTCAAATTAAAATGCCACAACATATATACTTAATACTTACTAGGAATATGTAAAGCCAGAAATGTCCAGCCTTCGAAGCTAGCCTACAAGGAAGGCTTTATAAAAAATTTCTAAAATGGTAGGCGAAGGAAGGGCGTGTTATAAGTAGCCTCCGAATGTATTAAAGGCTTCATGCGGATGATGACAGATGAATAAAATACAAGTCAGCAGTGTATTCCGTGGTTTTTACAACATTTTGCTTATTGTTAGTACATGTTTTTCGGGAATGTAAAAAACCGTGGAATATTTAGCAGCGATATAACAAGCATTTCATCGAAAATTACCAATTTCTTTAAAATATTCCACGGTTTTTTACACTCCTGAATAAATCTTAAAATATAATCATAGGGTGTACTCTTTTGCTTTTCGGGATCAGGCAGCTTTAGGTAGGTAATGGTTCAAGGAGTTCGCATCTATGTATGTAAAAGTATAAAAATTGCGAGTGGTGTTATCAATAAGTGTTTACCATTTTTTACCTAAACAAGCACAAATTCAAAGTACGAAGATTTCGAAGGGACAATATCCTAATTATTTAGTTCTTTACCTATCCGTAGTATCAACTAAGTGGTGACATTTTAATTTGGCCGAATAATAAGCCGAATGTGCCGTGGGAATTTTGAAATTCGAAGTGGAAAAAGCCGAAAAAGGTGGACAAAGTGGAAAAAAGGTAATAATAAAAACAATGCGATAGACCGATATTCTCGTTTGGAAAGTCGATAATTATCGACATTATTATCGGTAAACAATTGGCGATATTAACGATAATATCGTCTCGACATATCGCACTTGCCAGCACTAATAGATACTCTACTTCAACCAAACTTACACCCTGCTTTCCAAATAATTGTAAACCAGACAAAATATAAGAGAAAAGCTTACAATGTGGAAATAAAAAAAAATCTATTTACAAATAACTGACGTACTTTTCTATCATAAATAAAACGTTGAAGCTGAGAAATAATAAGAAATAACATGAAGTTATAATCGAGACTCCCAAGGGCATGACGTCAGTGAGAAAAACCCGATGTTTGCATCTTACATTGTACGTGATTGTATTTAGAAATTATAACTATTTAGATTTATTCAATTTTGATTCAAATGTTAGGCATCATTTTATCTGTAGTTGGAAAAATAAGAGCAACATTTTACGTTCACAATTACTAAATTATTTAAATGCAAAAACTGAACACTTGAATTAGATACTCGAGATGTAGTAATTTTAAGAAACATGAGCATCAACTAAATAATGATCCCTTGAATGACACATTCAATGATTAGACAGCATGTAATTAAACACGAATGAATGCTTCCAAAGGAGAAACTGATTGACGTGGGTGAGGAGCTTTTCCAAAAGTATTAAAATCCTGCTGAGGTAAGATGGAAGAAGCCCTTTGAATTCGCTTTGGATTAGCTTCGAGGACATCTGGGGGGAGATCCGGTGTAATGATTCCTGCGCGGAGTTCAGCAATTGCAACTGCAAATCCGTCCAGAAATTCCTCCGCACTGGGAATAATTTGCTCCGGAGGAAGGAGGAATCCATATCTCCCAGTGTCTCGCATTTCATATGTCAGAGTGAGATTAGTGTTATAAGTCTTCTTCACCCAATCAACGCTGCATCCCGTGGAAAGATCTACGGAGATTGATTCATTGGGAGGAAAATTGATGGAGCGGAAAAATATCGTACTTGGCCGTAGAGAATAAAATTCTTAAAAAAATAAAGAGAACAGATCGTACATAAAAGTTCAAACCAGTTTCCAACTGTGTAGTTAGTTCCATACCGGGCAGCGGTTGCTTGCCCGATTCGTCGACCGAGGTCCATCTTAAAAGCGCGTTAAAAAATGTTAGACAATTAATTATTTATCACCCATTTAGATATGACGAACTTTCTATTTACCTTTCAACATAAATAATCTTGATAAAACAACTTACATATGCATCAAACTGAGGAATGGGCTTGTTATTGTGCCCGAACGGAATTAATATAAATTGACTATAGCTGTGCAAGGTGATGTAAGCGACTAGTTCTTTTCCAATTTTTGTGATGAAATCCCGAATTGCTTGAGTTTCGGGTTCAGAAAATACTCCGGGTCCGGAGTAAGTCTCAGAGCAAGGGTTGGTGGAAGAACCGCCCCCTGTAATTTATTGCGTGTAACACTTGAGCTCATTTTATTTGTGGCTGTTATCAGATAAGCACTACAAGAATTCCTGTCCATTTGTAAAACTAATGACAACTTACACATATGGCTTATAACTACAGGAATGAGAAATTGCTTTGTATTTAAGATTGTTTTACTACAAATTGTTCTACTTTTTCATAAATATGGTTTCATACCTCGCCAATGGAAATCAAAGTTACGATTCGCATCAGTCCCCTTGCACAATGTTCCAGGTGTCCGAGTTTTTCTCCATAGCCGGTCCTGTATTGTTATAGTTAATAGAAATTAATATTGTAGGGATACAGTTGAAACAAGCAAAGGAATAACCCTGGACACAATTATCAAAGAAATAATTATATTAAACAATTTAGCAAAATTCTGTACCGTGGATTTAGTATACGCGAATCCGTCCGGGTTAACAACAGTGAGGATGTACCAATCAAAATCTTCTGTCCAACCTTGTCTGTCCCCGTTGAGGAGCTCGTTGATGGTAAAAGTTGCAACAGCACTAGTGATCCATTCACGGGCATGAATGTCTGTGTTAATGAAATTATTTTTAAATTTTCAGCGTATCATTTTCCCTTTGTCTTTTAAAGAGGGGTTTAGTTTATTGGCAAAGTGAAACGAATGTCCCTATTGTTATCGACTTGATGTCTGCGATTGGTTGATTGTCAGTTATTCAGTCCTAACTGACGAGCAAATAAAATTAACTGACAACACATATTTAGTCAGAACCGTAATGTTTTTGGACAAGATCATCTGTTCGGCCTAAGAAATTGAGTACCGTTTAAATACATGCTCATACACACGATTCCGAAAGAGATGCGTTCCGATGAACAAAGTTCGCATTTATAAAAAACAATTAAAATAAATCCCACTTACTGGCGTCTAACCAAATGGTTTTCTTTGGTGCACCCCCTCGGGAAATTTTGAGTACTAATAAATCCCTTCCTTCGTGGGATTTGCCAATGGAAAAAAGCTCGGTAATATTAGGATGCTTTTTATTTTGTTCGACCAAAAATTCATTTATTTGTTCCAAGGATCCATACGAAGTCCAGTTGAGGCTCCCTTCGTTGAAGGACGAAGATTCCAGGTCAATCAATCTAAAATCAAATTGTTGAAAGAGTATTTACCTACGTTCGTAGACGTTCAGAAAGCACAATTTTTAAATGTACTGAAGACTATTTAGTAAATATGCTCACTTTTGGACATCATCTACAAAATCTTCCACCTGCATTCCATAAGTTGACAGACCATCCACTAGCTCAAGTTTCAAATGGGGTGGTAGCATCAGGTCAGCGTTTTTATCCCTTAGGGTTGATCTTCGCCAGAACTGAACCTGGAACAATAACATTATTTGAATAAAATAATCAAATTTTTGATGTCCAAAAAATAGGTCCACATATAGGATTTTACGCGTATTTTATTTAAATAGGAATGTACGTCTATAATAATATGTATCTATACCCCAATATTTTCGAGATTGTTCAATACTGTCACATGTTCCTCTGTCTTTGGGGTAACTCGTTTCACAGTGTATCCGTCATACCGAATCTTACTGCTGTTTGCTGAGAAACCCAACGTTGCTAGAATTAAGAAAATAGTAAATTTCATGTCAGTGCTTTTTAGCCTTAAATATTCAATTATTACTGATGGTGAATCTAGTAATTGTATACTAAAACTTAACTTTAGAAAGCTCTTTGACCCGTAATAACACTATCAGCTTAGGCTGTTTTTTATTACACGATTTTAAATCGTGCAGAAATGGTGAGCCACTTGAAACCCAATAATCTTGAATTGTTAAAGGTAAATAAAAAATTATTATTAAAAGCTAGTTTTATCTACATGATAAGTACGAACTGTTGTATTAAATTGGACCGAATGCGCTAATCTCTGCACAAATTACAATACATTCATACTTACTGCTCAAGTTTGCAGGTGTGTAGATACACACCTGGCTTTATTTACCTACGGCATGAGGGTTTGATAGTACAAAACGACATTAAGCTGACATATAAATATATATCTTTAACAAAGCATCATTATTTATAATTACAATGTAATATCCTGATTTGATTTTTACATATGCTACATATACATTCTATTGGAACCGGAATTCCTTAATATAATCATTGTAACCAATTACGACGTCTCTCCTACTATTTATATTCTACTCAATTTCTGTATGCTTTCACAAAAAATATTTAATGTAATAATTATTGTAGAATTTCAACGTGTAACAATTCTACCATTCGTTCAAGCTGGAATAATACAAAATAGTATAAGGAGTTCCGGGTTTGATTAAATGCATGTAGACTCAAACTGAAGCAGTTACAAATTTTTTTATGCCGTGCCAATATGCGGTAACCCTAAATAAATAGTTAAGTCGAAATAAAACGACAATTGTAATCTTAGATGGTTATATAAATGAGAAAATGAGTAAATGAATTATAAAATGCATGTGTACCATACCCACATGAGTATCTCTCATACTCAAATTTATCTCACACACTTTTCTCGTATTCATTATACGTATGTAACAAAGGTGTCCACCTATCCTATTTATAGGCCTATATGTAGGATAAAAATAGGCAGGCTGCAAAATGCAAGTAATTATAGGTAGTAATATAGGGTGCAGTAATTACCGCTAAAATTAATCCTATATTATATGTAGGAGCTACAAGAGTTCACTTTTTATTTACAAACAAGGTAGGCAGTTTGCGAAGGTAAAAATAAGCATATTTAACAATCTATTGACAAATTTGTCAAGAAATTATTTGATTTAACCTTAAAATAAATCACAAAAATATTCTTCAAATACGTGAAATTTTATGTTTTACGATTGCACGTACATACATGATTTTTAGTTAAAAAAATAAGCCTTTATTGGCTAAAAATAGGTCTTTATAGGTTAAAAAATAGGTCTTTATAGGCTAAAAAAAAGGCCTTTATAGGCTAAAAGGCCTTTATAGGCTAAAATATAGGCAGAAACATTACAGGAGTATATATGTAGGCGAATAGGTAGGCAATTTATTTTTGATAAATAATGTAGGTTAATATGTAGGGAAGGCAAAGCTGCAAAAAATATGTAGTATTTTAGGTAGGCTGAACCTTTTGGACACCTTTGGTATGTAATGTATCTAAATTTTACTATTTATCATACGTAGACATTACTTTAAGCCCCTTGAATGCAGGATCAACCAGTCCTTACCTGTTTCAGTCCAAGTCAAAATCAGTCTTAAGTTTCTGATCAGTATGTTTGTCGTCTCCCATGAGTCCCAGTGAGTCACAGCCATTATCGGAGTCGCTGGAATAAGTCACAGTCGCAGAGGGGAAAGCGAAAGTTTCAAAAATGCCTAGCTAAGCATGTAGAACCCATTTCGTGTTTGAATACTTACTGTTCCAATGAACTACTATTGTAGGATTTTAAGCAGAGTAAATTTGCCTTTACCTTAATTATGTAATGTAGATATAATTACATATATAGTAATAAATAAAATAAAGTTGCAGTAGTGTTAGCAGAGGTACTTGAGTAGTATTTGTTTGACTTGTAGATGTCCAGCAATGATTTTCTTCTGCTCAATTTAAATATGAATGATGACCGGGAATCTGCTTTTGTAAAAGCTTATGAAAATCTCGTATAATTTCCCTACCCGGGTAAAGATTTTGCGTACCCGAACAATCCCGGGTACTACCCGGGAACACTTTGGTCGGGCTCAAAATTTTGGGTATGGGTATGGGCACAGGTACAAGGATTTTAAAACGGGTATATACTCACCGGGTACGGGTATAATGGGGACATTTATTCGTACTCGCGAAAATTGTACCCGGGGTTTTGGATACGTTTAGAATTGTGGAATTTTGGTGAATTTTATGCAATCATGCCCGCGCGTTGGAAGCTTCTGTCGGCATTTGTATTGTTTCTGAATACATATAGCCTAAAGCTAATACCCTTTTAACCTTACAACATACAGTAAATGTATTTTGGACTGTGTAGCTAAAATGTATGCTTTTAGGGAAACATGTTTTAGGAAGTATAAATAAATAAGTACAATAGAGGAATAATAACGAAATAGAAGTGGAGAATATGATTAAACAAAGTTTTGTACAAAACGTCTTCAGATTGTAGTATTTTGTCAATAATTACATACAGAGTCTGTGTGACACACGTACAGGATACTTCATTAGCCACAATGAATACAATTTAAATCAACTCAATTTAAAACTCAATTGTTAAATATGATAGAAATAAAGTTATATATAGACAGAGCTATAGTCAAATTACGAGTATTTCTGGGTACGGGTCCAATGCGGGTACAGGTACATTTTTTGAGATTACATTGCGGGGACGAGTATGAAAAATTTGTACCCGGTTACTCGGGTATGGGTACGAGTATAGATACCAGATATTGCAATACCCGCACTTGGGGTACAGATTCAGGTATGCGTACCGATTTTTCGTACCCGTGCCGAGCACTGATTGCTGGTAGGGAAGTTTGTTACATAAATTGTTTTATTGGCGCATCTGGCAGTTCTGAAACCATGTCACCATCGTCTAGTTGGTGCAAATTTCTTGGGCAAAACTCGGTTAGCGTTGACTCCACAGCAGCTATATCGGCGAAGACAGACAATAAATTATTTAAAAAATTATCAGCAAAACAAATCCTTTTGTTCGTTTAAAAAACGCGTGCTCTATGAAGGCTCTCAATAATAGCAAAAATACTGAATAATTTTATTCTGCTAAATTAATTGCGGCTAACTTATTTAAACCAAAATTTAAAAAAGTAGTTGAAAAAGTAATTGAACCTCAAGTACGGTCCAATTCGAGTTCAAGTACGGGGGTTTTTTTTAAAACATACTTGAAAACTCGGTCCGAGTACGACTATGTTTACACAGCACATTTGTTTTTACTCGGTGTACAGGATTTTGTACCCGTAGTTGAACGAGCAAGTCCGGAAATGACACCGCTTTTACCGAAAAATTCAAGTAGGGTTCCGGTTCAAGTACGGTATCAAAAATTACTTGACCGGTTCGGAGCTCCGTTCAAAAAGTTCTTATTCTTTATTGATTAACTAAAATGCATGTACAACGATCGGTCTCAACATGACCATTCTTGCTACATACATATATGAGTAATGCACGTACGAATTGCCTTGACTAGCGATTACTACATGTTACAGGGAGCCAATAGAGTATATTTCAATAAATTTCCGTTTAAAATTCGTTATATGCATGCAAAGTGTTTCCAAAAGTCTATAAAGTGTGTCCGGTATTAAACATTTTAGGGAAATATACAAAAATGCCCGTTTTATGCCTTATTGTTAACCATTTGTTATATGGTAGACTTGCTGGGACAAACTAATATGTCCGGTGTAACTATATAAATGTTAAATCGTTTTTTCCTTTAATATTTTATTATTTTTAAGAATAATTTTTTCGGGTCGATATTTGGCCACAGCACTTTTAAACATATTGAACATTTTCAGATATATTTACTTGCGTGCACGTAGAGAAAAGAGTAGTTGCTACATTGTTTGTGATAAAAGTAAAAGAAAAGCTTCGTAATTAGTGAACTTATTACTACATTCAAAATTATAAAAGTATATTGTGAAAACTTTTCTTAAGATAATCCTTTCTCTTGCTCAAATTGTTTAGTTGGTATAGAAAAGTATGGATTTCTGTAAATCTTCCTGGAAGATCATTTGTGCACTTGCCTGTTGAATTTAATGCCCTTGCTGGAGGTCCTCAACGATTTCCAAAAACCCTGCAGTCTCTCAAAAAAGGTCAAAGATTTTTGAAATACATATTGGCAAATAATTTCCCTTCCCCTGGGAGATTTTCCGTCCGAAACATTTTTTTCCTGGAAAGAATCTTCCCGTCTGCCCACAAAAATCCGACACTGCTCATCCTCTAATGTACTTTACACATGCCTACCAAAACAAGACATAAATTCCACGCCGGTGACGTGGAAATTCCAATACAGAATATGACACTGTATTGTGAATGATACTACTGTAAAAACCCTAAACATGGCCGGGATCCTAAAGATTGTCGAGTTATTGAGTTTACCCCAATGCACATCGAGATAGCCGGCCTCTAAAGATAGCCGGGCTCCCAAAGATGGACTTGTTTTTTATGCAACGGTTTGTTATGCGTATAGCCTAAATAATGCCACAGATGAATCTGTGAATTGCTAAAAACAAACCAACGCGTGCATTTCGTGAATAATTTCGATTGTTCATCCCGAAGTTCATGGCCACGCTTTACTACACACGTTGTGATCATACAGTAAAACCTGCATATAATGGACGTTCATTTAATCGTTTCATGTCAATAGTGGTCACGTTAGTTTTCCCGGTCCCACCTCCTATTCTTTATCATAAGGAATTCCCACCATATAATGGTTTTTTATATAAAGGTAACCTGCTCATAGTGGTCTAATGAGCATTCCATGCTAGATTCATTGACCCGGCTCATAATATTTTGCAAAGTAAATTAAATAAATATTGTTTTATTTACGCTAAATTTACTTGTTACATAATTCGTTGATGAACATTTCCGTTTGAAAAGCTTATTACACTTTCCAGTGTAATTTACTTGTCCATTTTCTGCAGGATCCAATGAAAGAGCTTCAAATAATATTGTAAACAAGAAAACCTAAGGAGCGCAATTTCAGACTGAAATGGTCATTCCAACCCCAAATGTATCCTTTGCTGCTATCGAAGTCCTACTAAATATAGAAGTTTCAAAAGCAGAGGTGACTGAAAAGTACTTTGCCAATTATAAATTTACTGTAAGACTAAAAAATTTGAGAAATAAGTATTTTTAGGATCAACATTTACATTTTACAATTTTAAGATAACATATATATTATTATAAAAATTACTTCATTATATATACTTACTTCCAAAAATATCAAGATTGCGATACACGATTTATTATTAATATTTATCTTTAAAATGTTTGTAAATCCACCAGCATTGCTATTATCTAATATTTCAGAGCTTCGAACATTTCTTTAGTAAATAGTAAATAAAATTTAGTACATTTGAGGGAATTAGTGGGTGATTGGACTCAATTCACTTGACTGAATATAATTTCTGCATTGCCCGAACATATTATTCAGATTAAAATATTCAAAGTACAATTATCAACGTTCTGTCTACACGGCATCGAACAAATTTAATGATTTATAGAATATGTTGCATGACGAAGGCATTGAAACAATGTTATGTAAATCTATGTGTGTTAATAATGTAATGACAAAGAGTTAGTAAATTTATAGACAAGAACGATGATATACTTGCTATTCATGTTCCCTAAGTCTCAAACATGAAAACACCTGTACAGGAAGATGGGTCAGCTTCAAAGTCTCCTGCATCCAATTTAATGGATGAAACTGAATTATTTTCAGTTCAGGTTTCAGGGTACAAATTATAGGATGCAACATTAATAAGAGTAATCGTAAAACTCGCCGTAATGAAATGCGAAAAATGAATGAATAAATAATATAGCGCAGGCTAGATTACATGTCAATACATGGGAACCACACCCGCTTTGAGTTCGATTTGGATTAGCTTGGAGGACATCTGGGGGGAGGTCCGGTGTAACGATTCCTGCACGGAGTTCAGCAATTACAACTGCAAAGCCGTCTAGGAATTCCTCCGCACTGGGAATAATTTGCTCCGGTGGAAGGAGGAATCCATATCTCCCAGTGTCTCGCATTTCAAATGTGAGAGTGAGGTTAGTGTTATAAGTCCTCTTTACCCAATCAACGCTGCATCGCATTGAACGATCTACGGATAATTATTCACAATGCGGAAAATCGTAGAAAGGGGAGAAAAATTCCGCCGAAGACAATAAATATGTTTAAAGAAAATTACGTAAACAGCTTTTACATAAAAGATTGAACCAGTTTCCAACTGTGTAGTTTGTTCCATACCTAGCAGCGGTTGCTTGTCTAATTCGTCGGCCGAGGTCCATCTTAAATTCGTGATGTATAATAATTATTTAATTAACACCCATTTGTGTAATTATAGCAAACTTATGTTTGAATAACATGGATCCACCCGAATATGCATCAGCCCACAGTATTTACAGTTATAATATCTAAGTAAACAATATAGGTTTCAACAAAAAATGTTCTTGTTTGAGCAACTACATACGCATCAAACTGAGGAATGGGCTTGTTATTGTGTCCGAACGGAATCAAAATGAATTGACTATAGCTGTGCAAGGTGATGTAAGCCACTAGTTCTTTGTTAATTTGTGTGATGAAATCTCGTATTGCTCGAGTTTCAGGTTCCGAAAATACTCCTGGTCCGGAGTAGGACCCAGAGCAAGGGTCGTTGGAAGAACCGGCCTCTGTAATTGACAGTATGTAATACTCATTTTATTTGTGGCTGCTGTTTGATAAGCACTAACAGAAATATGCTTTAAAAGCTTGATGATCACTTACGTATGGCTTATAACTATCAGAATAAGAACTCGTTATTAATTAATTTTTCCACACCATAAATACATATGTAGTCATACCTCGCCAATGGAAATCAAAGTTACGATTTGCATCAGTCCCCATGCACGTGGTTCCGGGTGTCCGAGTTTTTCTCCATAGACGGTCCTGTAATGTTACAATTAATAGAAATTACTTTTGTTGGAATACAGTTGATACATCAAAGGGAATAACCCTGGACAAAACTATCAAAGAATTATTAATAATAAAAAGAATTTATTCGAAAAAAATATACCGTGGAATGAGTATACGCGAATCCGTCGGGGTTAACAATAGTGAGGATATACCAATCAAAATCTTCTGTCCAACCTTGTCTGCATCCTTCGAGGAGCTCGTTGATGGTAAAAGTGGCAACAGCACTAGTGATCCATTCACGGGCATGAATGTCTGTGATAATGAAATTGTTTTACATTTCCTTTCTATCCACCATTTTCCTTCTATCTTTTATCGAGGGGTTTAGTTTATTGGCGAAGTGACACTAATGTCCCTCTTGTTATGAACTTGATGTCTGCGTTCGGGTGATCGTCAGCTATTCAGGTCTAACTGACGAGAAAATGTAACCACAGAATTTAAATTTTTTACAGTGACACGTTGCGTATTGAGACAGATTCCTAAAGTTTTTGGATCAGATCGGGTGATCCAGTTATCCTCAGGAATTGAAAACCGTTTAAATGCATGCTCATACATGCGCTTCCCAAAGAGACGCGTTCCGAGGGACAAAGATCCCCGCCGAAAATTGTAATTTGTAAATATCCCTGCCCCTGCTAACTTTATCTTTCAAAATTAGGTAGTGCTAGTCGCAAATGATTTCTGGACTGAAAAATAAATCCTACTTACTGGCATCTAACCAAATGGTTTTCTTTGGTGCGCCCCCTCGGGAAATCTTGAGTACTAATAAATCCCTCCCTTCGTGGGACTTGCCAATGGAAAAGAGCTCGGTAATATTAGGATGCTTTTTATTTTGTTCGACCAAAAATGCATTTATTTGTTCCAAAGATCCATACGTAGTACAGTTGAGGCTCCCTCCGCTCAAGGACGAAGATTCCAGATCAATCAATCTAAAATCAAAAAGTTTACAGAGTATCTACCTACTTTCGTAAACGTTTAGAAAGCATAATTTTTAAATGTACTGAAGACTATTTAGTAAATATGCTCACTTTTGGACATCATCTACAAAATCTTCGACCTGCATTCCATAATTTGACAGACGATCTACAAGTTCAACTTTCGAATGGGGTGGTAGCATCAGGTCAACGTTTCCATCCATGAGGGCTGTTCTTCGCCAGAACTAAACCTGGAACAATAATGTTATTTGAATTAAATAATCGAATTCCAAAAAATAGGTCGCCATGTGTTTTTACGCGTATTTTACTTAAATAGGGCTGCGTGTATCTACATCTATACCCCAATATTTTCAAGTTTGTTCAATGCGGTCACGTGTTCCTCAGTCTTTGTGGTAACTGGTTTCACAGTGAATCCATCATACCGAATCTTACTGCTGCTTGCTGAGAAACTCAACACAGCCAGAATTAAGAAGTTAGTACATTTCATAGCAGTGCCTTCCAGCCTGAAATTTTAAATTACTTAACGAGAAGCTAGTAATTGTATAGGTACTGAAACCTAATTTTAAGAAACTCTTTGACACCTAATTACACTGTGAAATTACTGTTTTTTATTGCACAATTTTAAGTCGTGCAGTACTGGTGAGCTAGTTGAAATTAAATTGTCTTGAATTATTAAAAGTCAACATAACCAAGTTCCGTCTAATGATAATTACGAAATGCTGCACTAAATTGTGTCGATTCCGCTCATCTCTGCACAAATTACCATGCATTTATACTTTTTGCTCCAGTATTCAAGCGTGTAAATACCTGGCTTTATTTACCTAATATCTGTTGTAATGTCAATTTGATAGTACAAAACAACATTTAACTGACATAAAAGTATTTTTAACAAAGCATCATTTTTTTTTAATTACCAAGTAATGTCGTGTTTCAAATTATACAAGTGTTACATAATATAACTTGATACATTCCATTGGAGCAGGAATTCATTAATATGATCATTATACACAGGTAGGGCGAGGAGATGAGCTACTTTGAAATGCGTATGTAGTTAATACTGTTCTGACATATAACGTGTTTTGTCACTGTAAAAAGTTGTGTATAGCGATCAGAGCTGCGTTCGGGTCAAATATTTTGAGGATCCGAACTTGAACTTGACCTGCACTTGAACTTTCAAGTAGATATTTGTCACTACCCGAACTTGGCGTTTCGGGTCCCAGGAATTACTTGTCATACCAAGTAATATCTTGCAAGTAATCTTTCCTAAACCCGAACTTGATCTGATACTTGAATGTCGGGTCCATAAATTTTTCGAACCGAACTTGGAATTGACTTGAACCCGAACTTGGATTTCAAGTACTTGAACCTTACAACTTTGTATGAAGTCGCAAAAACACTACAATGGGTGGAGCTAAGATTTTTACTTTCCGTCGTCATTATTAAATTCAGATTCGGGTTCACTCATGGTTTTTTCCTTGTGTTACAGTCTCACCGGACAATTTACTTCAACAGTTTTTCAAAAATGATGAAAAATTATAAGAATAGTTTTAAGCACGACGATTTACAGAATACACAACAGTCACTCCAAATGAAAGTGATCTCCAGTTTCTGTGCATATCTCTGCAGGCATGGTTTCTAGTAGGGATGCCAATGGTCTGGTGCGGACCATTTATAATAGTCCGTTATTGGTCTGGTCCGGTCTGGTCTCAGATTTGTATGGTCTGGTCCGGTCTGATTCAACACTTGGACCAGACCAGATACAATTGGTCCAGCTTCAGGACCATACCAGACCTGACCACAGGACCATGGTCTCAAAAGTACGCAAAATAATAATTTATGAGTTGACGAAATCCCATTTAACAAACAACTGACATTTCTAGGGATAAAAGAAAAATTTGACGGGATAAAATGTAATTATTTAATTGCTCTCAGTGGTGTTCTGGAGCATGGTCTTTGGTCTAGTCTGGTCCCAACGACTTGATCAGACCAGTTTCACAAAATCTGGATCAGACCAGATGATTGGCATCACTAGTTTCTAGAAGGCGTGTTGCAGAATTGCGAACAAGAGAGGGAGAAGAACGCACAAAGGACGCAAACTAGGTTACTTGAATCGGTACTTGAAAGTGCAAGTTCGGGTTCAAGTAAAATCCATGCCCAGACCCGAACTTGAACTTGATCCTTAGTTCAAGTAAATTCTGTGGGCTTGTACTTGGACCAGAACCGACTTGAAGTTCCAAGTTCGGACCCAGGAAATACTTGAACTTGACCCGATTCAACCAAGTAGAAACGCTCATGATCCCGAACTTGCTCCGAACTTGACCTGACTTGATACTTGTCAAGTACTACTTGAACTTGAACGCAGCTCTGATAGCGATAATGGTAAGTTACGGTGAGGAAGGGCAAGAAAACAACCAGACATCAACACGATAATAATATGGAACTACGTTTCCCTTGAACTTTAAAAACATATTATACAAAATGTTTTACTGAAAACATAGAAAAATTCACACCGATGACAATTTGATGGAAAAAAGATCAAAGCAGTATAATAGTTCCATTTTCATGAAAGACATTGGATTTACCGCTCGGTAGTTCCTATTTTAAGCTTGAACCCTTTATGTATCAATCATATTGTTCCTCATTGTAATTTTACAATTTATATCTCTTTCAAGACATTAATGCACTATAAAATTTATAGGACACTGCAAAACACTTTGACAATCGAAAGCCCAAACTTACCCAAGATTTTTCATTTCCCCTTCAGACAGTGTTTGATCAAATAATTACTATAAGAGTTATTGTACCACAGGTGTCCTCTCTTAAGCTTCCCATAGTGTAAACATCTGGCCAACAGTCTGCATACAAGGTCTCTTGTATCCCCTAATGAAGCCACTAAAGTTATTCATTGTGTGTGCACTTTGAAACATCAATATTGATTATAAATTTTTATCAAATTGTAAGATATTTGATTAAGGCTTGGTTTGAACCACGTGGTTAAAAATGGCAATTACAGCAGCTCAAACGCTGATCAATTTGCCTGGAGCACGTTGAACGATTGTTTTCGTACTTTGAATAATTTTTTCTACAAACCTTCATATTGTGTACGCAGGTTTGCTATAATTTATAATAGTCTTCCATTCTGCTAAATTATGTTTATCAATTTTAACCTTCTTTACGGAGGCATACAATTTCCATTGATGGCAACATATTTTTATGTGGGTGAAAAAACATTTATTTAGGTCAACTTCTGCTCCAATTATTGTGAACAAAAACATTAACTATAGCGAAGGAAAGTGCTATTAAGATGTATGAATTGCTGCGTAGTATACTTTGAAGACACCCATTTAAGTAATTGTGTTGAATATCCAAAGCAATTCTATGATGACAATAAGTATCCAACGGGTTTCAATTTACTCAGGACTAGAATATACACATCTCTACGCATTTCGTACTGTCCTTTCAAGCAGACATTCAGTGTCCCCAAAATTGCATTCAAATTGAACTGTGATAAGAACCAGCAATGAAGTTGCGCTCATCAGTTATTCCCGTAATAATTTGGTGTTCCAATTTGATTCCAACAGCATTTACAAACCAAATATCACTAAAACAAATAACATTTGATTCAATCACTGTTTTTAACAAATTAGAAACGGGTTGTACACTCCGACTAGCTGGAAATCACAACCTCGATTTTATTTCAAATTACGAAAACACGCCTCTCCTTCAATTCTCTTTGAAAGAAAATCTCAAAAGTGGCATCCACGAGTCATCTCGACATTCTCCAAGCTGCGTCACCACAATTTTATTTATATTGGATTCCGTTCAAACTCCTGAAAATTTCGACAATTTTCTGAAACCTCATCGTTATAGATCAATGTACACTATTGTCATAGCCAAGTCCGACGCAATCCTTCAAATATTTTCCGAACCACATATTCAGCGCCTCAAGTATGTTCTGGGGATTTGTACAGACACATTGAAAATTAATTCTGACATTTCTGGAGGGAATTTTAAGTTC
The DNA here is from genome assembly GCA_947179485.1 of Allacma fusca. Classification (NCBI taxonomy): domain Eukaryota; kingdom Metazoa; phylum Arthropoda; class Collembola; order Symphypleona; family Sminthuridae; genus Allacma; species Allacma fusca. The sequence continues at coordinate 36,094,324 of OX359245.1, read as the reverse complement.
TACGATAAGGTTCAGGAATATCCCAGTGATTGGAAATGTCTCCAACATAGAAGTTTGAAAATTGCGGCATTTAATTACCCATCCCGCATCGCCTTAGACTCACAAAATAAGCCAATTAAATGCATTGGACTTTTCAACATTCTTACTGAAGAACTTGAACGCATCTACAATGCATCAATAGAACTGCAAGTAGGTTTTGAAACCATCGACGAGTACAAAAATGGAACTTTAATAGGGTTCGCGGGGGAAGTCGCGAACTATTCTAAAGACGCTCTATTAACACTGTCTCAACTCGAATCTCGTTATACGCAAGTGGATTTCACCAACTGCATCATCTCATCCTCTTATGTGTTCTACACATCCCTACCAAAACATAAAATAAGTTGGAGGGCAATTTTTTATCCCTTTGATCCTCAAGTATGGATGTTAGTACTAATCTCGATGGTAATCGTAGTTGCCTTTTTTTACATTAAATTAGTAATAGTAAATGGAACCGGAAGTTCTACAAACAGCTTGTTTATCTCAAGCAGACTAGTTGTGTCTGCAGTATTGCAGCAGGGCTCAATTGTAGGTCCTCAATTGGGATTTATGGTAACCCCACTGTTGTTCTACGGGATGGTGCTTGGAACTTGCTACAACTCAAATCTACTGTCTTTCATAACTATACTGGTTCCGGAGGATATACCAAAAACATTTGAGGAACTTTCACTACGGGAGGATTACACCATAAACTCCTTGTTTGTTGAAGGCTCGACGGAAAAAAGTTTGTTTAATAGCAGCGACAACCCAATTTTCCGGAACATTGGACGGAGAATGCGTGTGAGCAAAAGTACTGAGGATTGCATAGAGTCAGTTTTTACCGGACCGAAAACAGTCTGCATGGGTTGGAACAGGCAAATCGAACCAGTTATTTCCCAAAACTTTTCCCTAATGAATAACTTTTTCCCATTAGTTGTTTCATCTTCTTGTTTAGATGCATGCTCACAAGGTGTCCTGCAAAAGGCATCTAAATACTTGCAGGATTTTAACTTTGTCATCGATTCAGCAACCGAGAGTGGACTAATCAGGCATTGGATGGAAGTTTCCGAGACGTATTTAAAAGAACCAGGACGGCAATGGATCTTATCAAATGGCAGTAGCAGTATTTTAAGGAGACTGCAAAGTGATATAAAAGCCATGGTTAACGAAACAATCCACTTGAAACATTTCATACCAGTGCTTATAATGCTGACACTTCTTCTCAGTATTTCGTTGTTATCCTTTTCCTTCGAAGTTTTTCCCCCGAAGGTTAACCTTAAGACAAATCTGATAAAACTCCATGGTTGGGGGTTTTCAAAGCTGGAAGTTGTGCGTCTCTATGTACTTATATACATACAATACGGATTTGTCAAACTAAATCACAGGAATTATTAGTAAACAAAAATTCTTTCAAAACTATTTTCATAGCTGTATTTATATGAGGTTGTTGGTGGAACATTAACATGGAGGGGTTTAATTACTGTAAAAGCGCAAATAAAATATCTTAAATAATCCTAATTCACATAAATTTGAAGTTAATATAATTTTACATGTGATGCTTGTCCTTTACAATATTTAGATAATTGGTGATGTAGCAATTATTGTTGCATGTGAAATTGAAGACATTTTTGATCCTTTAAATATTATTTATAAAACAGCAAACTGAAGATCTACAGAAGTGTATTTATTTAAGCTGCTTCAAATTTGAGGTACAATAATAACAATGTTTGGTATTTTTTATTGGCTTTACATTTGCACAATCTTAAAATATCCTGTATAGGAAATCTTAATACAATCAAGAGCATACATGTTTTTCAGGGCTTCAACCTCGAAGGATATTGTTTTAATTTTGATTAATTACCGTTAAAATAAATTTTACATACGATGGTTTGAAATATTTAAATAGAAATAAATAATAGAACCGCTTCCTGCAATCCACAATAGGAGGTTTTGCAAACCAGCTCAATACGAATAACAGATTTAGCACATAAACGCTGATTTGACATCCAGAATGGTTTTAATTTTAAGCACAGTGATTATTCCTCAATAACATTACTGGGAACGATGTAAAATTTATCCTCGTCGTCCAATCCACACTTGCGAATCAAAAACTGGTCGTAATATCTGATCCATTTATTGGCAACTGAAATAATAAAAGGTGTGCATATTATCGACCATCATTGCACGCTGCACGGACAGCCTTATAAAATGATTGTATACATAATTATAGTGTACTCTCTAAAATAGCTTTTAATTATATTGACATTCATAGCGGCACGGTATTTACCCGGAGTAATTTTAATCAATTGTCAAATATTCTTGAAATTAAGTGAGTCCCTATAGAGAAAATTTGAATATAAGTTAATATCTACATTGTAGAAGAAACGTATATAAAACACTGCATATAAAATATTGTATCAGTATTTAGCATACCCCACTTCTTTCCTATTACAACTGGACAGGACCCATGGCTTGACATGGGATCTTCTACACCATCTCTGTAAACATTGTACCAGAAAATAGCGGACCCTTTAACAGGTTGTGCAACGATCCCACTCTGAGGAAAGGCAGTGGCGCCCCCATATTTAGGTTCTTGGAGCTACATTAATTTTTTATGTAAAAATTATAATAATTCATAATTTCAACACTACAATTTCAAAACTTTCCAACAATTCATTAAAAAAACGTACGTAAAACATGAAGGTTGCCAACCGATCTCCTTTTTCAACATAATCTGGCCAAGACGTGTCGCCCAACTGTGGGAAAAACCGGCAAAAGTGTCAAACACATATATAGAATTTATTTCAGGTCAAATTCAGATCAAACTCAAATAATTTTGATTCCTTTCAGCTAAAACACTGAAGCTTCATTTAATTCAATTGCTTCAATTCATTTTAGCTCAGAACACAGACTGAATTGAATCAATTACTTTGAATCAGAACCGTTCCGACCAGAGGCCATAAAAACATGCACTCTGCAGATCTTTTAAAAATACCATCCAATCTCAATGAAATTTTAACAAAATTTTATCTTACAGCATCAGCATGTATATCATAATGACCAGTAAAGGAGTAAGAAACCACTTGCAACTCCTCCGTGGCACTCTCCCGCGTCACTACCAGGCCCGTTATTTTTTCGATGAGGAGTGATAGAGGACGAAGTTCCGGGACTTTTAGATCATTCACCCAAGAAGTAACAGATGTTCTGTAATGATCATTCTTGTCCACGAGTTTTCCAGAAGCGTCGGTATTTTCCTCAGTCTGGGACTGAGATAAGGATTCTGAAGCAATTTCCTTCAGACGCGCAATCTTCTTGTCACTTATAACTTCATAGGTTTGAACCACGTCAGGATTGACCGCAAGAAGCTCCGATTTTATTGGTCCAATAAGGAAATATGGATCACCATTCTCGTACCAACAAGCTAACTCCAGTTTTTCTTCTTCAGTCTAGAAATGTTATTGGGTTAATATTCTTCAGCAGTATAAAAGGACGTATTTGTTGTCGAAGATAACATTTTAAGCAAATTATTCAATGATTTTAAGTAAAAAATATTCATTATTGGAAAAATGTTTAGTTTGCTTTTAGAAATAAAATTGTTTTTTAGACAGCAAAATGCTTGAAGATATTACATCCATTTATCCGTACATTACTTATAAATGTTAAAGTTCTATGATATCTAAAAATGGTGCCTGTATCGAAACCTCACAAATTGACTTTTTAAAATAATCAAGCATTTGAAAAACTTTTCAAGAATGACCTGTCACAAATTGTAGAGAAATTGTATTCTTCTGAATGACCATTTTTAGATTAATATTCGAATTTCATTTTCAAATCTAATTGAATTTGTTCGGCTTATAACCTCGCCGTGTTTTTCAATGCATTAAGTTCTGAATTTGTTGACAATACTGTTTTTCCAATATTTTTCTCAAACGTTTTTCTTGCAATTTGGCGTTAAATATTTCCAACTATGTATATAAGCATAGTTAAAGGTGGTTCTATTCTAGACCTTGTTGCTAATGAAAATTTGACTGAGATTTAGATTTCCAACGTACCAGACTACTTCCTTTGGTACACAATTCCCAGTAACTGATGTGTTTGTATTTGAGGCGTCTTTTTGCCCCGTGCACATTTGCCAGAGCCGTTCGTTGCGTCTGTCTTTTCTTACTATAGAATCCTCCATACTTCTTCTTCAGGGTGATTATTTTTTTGGTAAAAAGGTACTGCTCTATGGATTCTTCTGGATCATCAAATTCTCGGTCATGCTGAACCAGAAAAAAACAGCTACTATGATGGATACATCAACATTGCAAAATTTTCATGCCATTAAAATATGCTGAATTTTGTTGCCATACAAGTAAAATACTATCGTTGAGCTCTGCAAGAACAACGTCTTTCCTAATACTACTGTTGCTGCTTTTCTGCAATGCCATCTCAAAGAACTGAATGCTCAATGCAAGCATCTGCTGCCTCTTGGCATACTGTCCAATTTCAAAACAGTGGAGGGCATTTAATTTCGAACCCGTTTCCTCACCAAAAATGATTCCCTCGGAAAACTAAAAATTTTAAAAAAATAGGGATTAGAAATCCTCGCTGATATTTGTACACCCCCATTGTGTGTTTTCAATATTAAATGATTACCAATTCCAAATTGAAATCGTACACATGACAGACTCTCAAAATTCCCATCATGGCGTCCTCCACGTCTTTCGTAGTGAGCCATTTTTTCAAGGGAGGAAAATGCTCAAACATCCCCACTGTTAAATATATTTCACATTTTGTATTATTAATTGTTCTGAAAATTTAATCGTACATATAATTTTTTTGTGAATGAGAGCTCATTTCACTAGAAGCTACTTACAATTAAATTCCTCGAGATGCATCTTCACCCCAGCCAGCTCGTACGTTATTCTTCGTAACATTCTGTACGTTGCAATTGGATTTGAAGTAACCACATCCACCTGCTTCCCCAAATCTGTTTCGTTAATGAAGCCTTGGAGTTTACCATTGGAGTCCTGGTAGTCGTGCAGGTATCTACGTGGAAAATCACATTATTTTGTCAAAAATTCCAATCTCGGTAAATAAACTGAATAAAATTAAGTTTCAATGAAAAGAATTCATCCTAACTTTCGTATAACATCCGAAGCCGGTTTCTGGACAAATTTTACTGTCTTCAAATGATTGAGCAACTTCTCCAAAAATGTGATTTCCGCTGTGGCCCATGCTTCTAAAGCGACAGGTGATCTTGTTATTAAAGTTGCTACAGTTCCATGACTCTGCAGCAAAAAAGAAAATAGACACAAAGCATAAAGAAACATTTTAAGATTAACATCTATAGCCCTTTGTGAATACTAAATTTTTGCTTATTTCAGGTCTCGCCATTTGAACGTTGAAATTGTTCTAGTGGATCATTCCAGCAATTCAGTGGTTGAGCATCTGGCATCTGCTCATTGTTTATTATATACCAAAAAAATGTAATATAAATCAACCCAATTAGGAATGACGACCAGAAGGATTTTGTAAATGAATTGGAATTTTTTTTATTTACACTTGTGTAAATAGACTCAATAATTAAGCCGTAGTTTCCATTTGGCTTAATACGAAATTGATTGGAGACAATGCATAAATGTCAAAATGTTTTATGGTATTTTGTGCCTATAGGCAAAACATGCGCACATAATTATATACGTATTCCATCACACACATTTATCCATCGCATATGCACTCTAATCTTCTTGAATGTATGAAGCAATACAAAATTTATTTAATTTGTGCTTCAAAAAAATCATCCAATAATTGTGTTGGTGCTAAAAAATATGGCTCCATTTTTATTCATTTATACAGAAGTTACATTTGTTTTGTGCCAAATGGTTTCCATAATTAGGGCATGACACCGTCTTTGTAATCGTTGAACATTCTATATTTTATGAACAATCGGAACGACTAGCTATTTTATAGTTTTGTGTTTCAGGCTCAAGGAAATAAAAAATATGAAAACTAGATTATGTACATAGCCAAATAATATTATTTTCCTTCTCGGTGGTAAGCTGGTTCTGATTAAAGCGAATTTTCATTTGATATTTTCAGCTCAATTTGTGGTTTTAGTGTCCTGTGATAAGTAAAATACATTATAAAAGCTGAAAGCATTAAAGCATACGTATAGTCTTCCATATAGTTTTCCATATAGTTTCCGCATAGTTATTATTCCAATCCATCGACCTCAGTATATTATTGACGACAGACCAGTAGTAAAAATTACTTTAGCATATACATACATACATATGCATACTACTCAACTATACATAGACATGTCGGGCGGTTGGAATTATGATTGTCCTATACTGTAGATACATATAAATTACTGTGTACTCTCATTACAAAAGTCAAGAGACGCGTTCATGAACGCACCCTCGCGTGCCTTACTTTTTTGACGACCTTCAAAAAATATCTACAATATCTGCTGACAGCAAACCTCCGCTAAACGTTCCGTAGAGGGTGTAGGTAAACAATTATCTGGACAGATGCTGATGGATGCGTAGGTAGTATTTACAACTCCTGTCCTTCAACTGATTGAAGGAAAAATTATTAAAATCTTTTGTTGCTCAATTCATGGTAATCATGTGGTAGAGGAACAAACTTGCGGTTTCTCAAGCCTCCAGAAATGGAGAAGTAACTCACTTACTTAGAATATTTAGCCGCATATATTTTTCCTAAATTTTTCCAATATTTTCCTTAATTTTTACTCGCAAAGTTTGATTTATTCATGGAACATTCCTTGACCATGTCAAATACATAGGAGACGAAACAGTCATTAAAAGTCGTTCTGACACAACTATACAGCGAGTCTGAGCTATACTTCTCAGAGTGCAAGAATTTCAGAATATTGTGCTGTTTACCTGAATTAAGTACAAAATTAACAGCATGAATGCTTACTTATTATTGACTTGGGTCATCGCCTTAGCGTGGATTAATGCATCTGTGGCGTTGAACGATGACAGAGTCCCAGCCACTGAGGTATAGTCTTTATTTAATGCACTCATGATTCGCTGAAAAATTTAAATTTTAAGAAGGTAGGGGGGGGGAAGTGGGTACGTGAGGTTCAAAAATCCGTGTTAAATCTTAAATCCCATTTCAAATTCGGAATTAATTTGGCTAAATTTTTTAAAATCCCCGGGGGAATACTTGAACAGCTTGATTGTTAGTACTAGCTCAGTATTTGTATGTAAATGATTGAACAATGCTCAACACTAGAAATATTAGAGCGACTATTGAACCTGGGATTGAATTCAAACCCTAATGCACCTCTTTTTATTATAAAACTCATAGGCATCTTCTACAAAGGTTGACTCTCAGGGCCCCGTCGACCAAATGGCAGATGAAACAATAGATCTGATCAACAGGGGCTTCCGCGAGATTTATTTCAGTAGCAACTACAAAAACGTAGTCCTTGTGGTTGGAAACACCGGAGCTGGTAAAACAACCCTTACGAAGTTCATTACCGGACAACCCTTGATGGCGTACACAAAAGCTGGCCGATACCTGATTAAGGACGCGGATAACAAAATCAGTCATGAAACGACCTCGATTTCCAAAACAATCTTCCCTGAGATGTTCATCGATTATGTCACCAACACAGCCTACTTTGACCTCCCCGGCTTCAGTGATACCAGAAATGCTTCCATCGAGCTCGCCAATGCGTGGTTCATGAAGCTCGTGACAGATCACGTGGACAAAGTCAAGATTCTTTTCGTAGTCAATTATTCCTCTCTCAGATCTGGAGAGAGCCGAACGGATTTCAAATATTTTCTCGAAAATGCGATCCGCTTCGTACTTCAACCATTGAAATTCCGACCTGCAATAGCACTACTGGCTTCAAAGGTAGATAATTACACTCCAGATGATATGATTGTTCCTCAAATTGCTGAATTTCTCGAGACAGAAAGGGGTAGTCTTAGTAGTGTATTCGGGGCTGACAAACTTCAAAAAGTCCTTACACTCTTGGATGCCTTTCTCATTCAAAGTCCTTCCGGCCACTACGACAGAATTGGCTTCTTCAAGCAACCCACTATTGCTGGTCCCCTGAGCGACATTCCTGAAATGAAAGTCCGGCGGGAGGCTCTGAAGAATTTAATAAGGAACCAAATCCAGTACGTGCAAACAGGTCCCCATGATTTTGGGATCAGTGTCACTGATCATGCCAGGAATTACGTACACGTCATTATAGAGAGACTAAATTCCAAACTTACAGCTCTGATGACCCAATTAGGCATTGAAATTCGACAGCATTACCAACAACAAGGATTTTCTAACGACACTGTCGAATCGTTCCTAGGGAAATTCATCCCAGAAGTTTCTCAGTTGGAAAATGTGGTACATGATTTAGGGAAATCCTCTTCCCGTCTCTCTTTCATTCAAATCTTCAAGGAACAAATGCCACCTGAGTTGGGCTTGAACTATACCGTGCCAGTACTTCAAGCCGTTCATAAAACTCTAGAATTTTATGAAACGGTCGACATCAGATCCATATCACAAGATTTTTTAAAATGGATCCAGCCACTACAGGAAACCGTAAATCAGTTGAAGCTGGATGCTTCAAAATTCCTGGAGGTTTTAAACCTTAAGGCGGAAACGTATGCCGAAAAAATCCTTCAGGCCTTGGAAAAAGTATACGAACAGACAGTACAAGATGGCATCAATTCAAGCCATTCAGAACAAGACAGTATTAAGAAAAGCCTGGCAAAGGATACACGACTCATTGACACCCTCAAAAATGATCTGCCAACGCAAATTAGCTTCAACTCTTTCTGGACTGTCACGGGAAACTCCTTGAAATCGCTCTCCGTCACTCCGAAAAATTTGACTCTCCCTCAACCAATTCTTCTGGTCCTGGATATAAATTTTCAGTCCCATCCCGAATTAAAGAAAGACTCCTGGATAAGAACAGTGTACCAACTGCAGTCAAGTATTTCCAGCAAACATTCCGAATTTAATCGAATTCTCCAGGAGAAGCTACATAAAGAGGCAATTACCTCCCTAAATTTGAAAATTACAAGCATCCTTGAGGACAACTCCAGGATCACGAAAATTGCTGAAGACAGGGAACGACGGCTGAACGAGTCAATAATCCAGCAGAAAAGGCAAGCGGCAGAGACGACGAAACAAATGAGAGCACAGGCAGATCAGCAGGTGAAGTTGCAAAAGAAAATGAGAAGGCAAAAGATTTCCCTTGAGGAAACTGCGACCAAAGAAGCCGAGAAAATCCGAAAGGAAGCCATAGCAAGGGAAGAGTCGAATCGTAGACGATGTCGAAACGACATGGAACAAAGAGAGCGAGACGCACGAGAGAGTCAGGAAAGACTCGAACAACAACTCGCTCAAATGGAGTCACGTGACGCTAACAAACGCTGTTAGGTGTGCTTGAGGAATCCATTCAACTTATTATTCCCGAACTTGCATTTATTTTAGATTAACTTCCAAAGAATTTTCTGACTAATTGTTACGAACTGGAACAACAGTGGCGGAGATGGAAATACAACATTTAAAATATTCTTTAACTCGCTCCGGTTTTAATTATCCGTTCTACGGCTGAGCAAATTAATGTTTAAAGAATTAATAAAGAATTAGTAAAAGAGGGAAATCACACCATCATTATTCATACTTACAATTAGTGTCATTCAAATGGAAATGTCTGAATTTAGTGTTAATAATTTTTCGTAGACGCGTGCAATATAATGGCGTAATATTTCATGTATATGTCACAGTATGAAAGATTTCAAATGAAATCCTTAGAAAATTCCGAGTGTGTTTCTTTTAAATGACCTTTCTGACCCCATACATTTACCTAAAAGAATGAAGCAAATTTAATAAAATCTCAAAAACAAATTAACTGAAAAATTGGGGTAATCAATATTTTTGGAGTCATTTGGGCTAGAAGGGACACATATTTTGAGTTGCGGTATATTCTACCGTGTAATATGTACGTGCGTACATGAGTGTACAGGCTACGTTAAAGGATTACATTCAACAGGAAGAATAATAATAAGAGTGTTTCAAATTTCAAAACTAACAATAATAGCGTACAGATCGTATTGAATAGCACTCAATAGAAAATGCATTTGTTTATTTGCAGTATCTTTATTCAACTAACAGCATTAAAGTTCCAGCACATCCCAACAAAGCTCATTGAATTTAACGGCAAATTATTTTAAACACAATAACAACAACCAAATGTACGTCTTCTATAGTCCGTATGTTATCTTCCGGGTTGCTATATATGTGGCATTCCTAATTTATCCCGCAAGTTCCGTCCTGCTAAAGTCGAAGAAAGGCAATACGAATGGGCAAATCGGAAGTAATCTCGAATGACGCTCCCAATAGTACTTATCTTGGTCTCCTTACTTTCCTTTTCAGTCCAAGTAAGAAAATCACACTACGTTTCATTCATATCATTGACATTTATCCAGAATTTAACTATCGGTTTATATAATCCGCCCTCCCCAGATTTTAGGCGCTTCAAAATCCCACAAACACTGGAAGCCCGTGGTACATTCTGACTCTCAGGAAATAATTATTTCCAAAAATGGGGTCGTTTTTCAAAATCATCATCCCTTGTATACTCATACACTTAAAGTAAGTACGTCAAATCATAAACCCCACTATCACATCCAAAGTCAATCCAAAGAAGAAAGAAAAGAAAAGAAGCATAAACACCAGCATCACGTTCAAGGACACTCCGAAGAATTTATTAAAGAAAAGAAGCATAAACACCATCATCACGTTCAAAGGCACTCCGAAGAATTTGTGAAAGGGGCGAAGCATAAACAGCATAAAAAACATACGCATCACAAACATAAGAGCCATGAAACTGTCTCAAACTCAGAACTGCCAGAGGGAAATAAAAAATCTCACCAGCATCATTCGAAACACTCGAGTAGAAAACACATGCCATTTAATCAAATACTTTCCAGCAGCAACGAACACGGCGCTTATGCGGATTTTACAGCAAAGCAAGAGACATCTTCAGAGACTTCGAAAAACTCCAAAGGAAAAAATGGGAAACAGAAATCAGCAAGCATGAGTCAAGAAACCCAAAATCGGCTTGTAAAACGATACAAGAAGACAATGAAAAAACGAAAAAAACATATATCCCCTGGGCGGAAACGCCGGCTGGAAAAGAAAAGGTTCCAGCGCAAACGGTTGCGGCGTAGAGGTAGCAAATCCGAAAAACAGAGAAAATCCAAGCAACGAGAGAAAAATTTAAAGAAGCAAATCCTCCGCGCAAGACACGATAGGAAAAAAAGTTTGCGCAAACGCAAAATAAGTTATAGGGATGAAGACTCTTCCAGTGAAGAACGTCGTTATCGGAACCTTCAATCAGAATACCAAAGTTCTGAGAAAGACCGCAATACTAAGAAATCCGAGCATTCCAAAAAAAACAAAAAATCTAAGAGCTCTGAGGATGGAAGCAGTGAGGAAAAATCCGAACATTCCAAAAAATCCAAACACTCTAAGAGCTCTGAGGGTGCAAGCAGTGAGGAAAAATCCAAACATTCAAAAAATTCTAAACACTCTAAGAGCTCCGAGGCTGCAGGCAGTGATGAAAAATCTAAAAATCCAAAAAAATCTAAACACTCTAAGAGCTCCGAAGATGCAAGCAGTGAGGAAAAATCCAAACATTCTAAAAACTCAGAACACTCTAAGAGCTCTGAATCTGCAAGCAGTGAGGAAAAATCTAAACATTCCAAAAAATCTAAACACTCTAAGAGCTCTGAAGTTGCAAGCAGTGAGGAAAAATCTAAACACTCTAAGAGCTCTGAGGGTGCCAGTAGTGATGAAAAATCCGAACATTCCAAAAAATCCAAACACTCTAAGAGCCCCGAGGGTGCCAGCAGTGATGAAAAATCCGAACATTCCAAACATTCCAAACACACTAAAAGCTCTAAGGGTGCACGCAGTGATGAAAAATCTGAACATTCCAAAAAACCTAAACACTCTAAGAGCCCCGAGGGTGCCAGCAGTGATGAAAAATCCGAACATTCCAAACATTCCAAACACACTAAAAGCTCTAAGGGTGCACGCAGTGATGAAAAATCTGAACATTCCAAAAAACCTAAACACTCTAAGAGATCCGAGGATGCAAGCAGTGAGGAAAAATCCAAACATTCAAAAAAACCAAAAAATAAAAAGAGCTCTGAGAACAATAGCATCGAGGAAAAATCGAAAAGTTCAAAAAAATTAAGTCACTCACAGAGTTCTGAGAGCGAAAGTCAGGAAGAAAAATCGAAAGAATTAAAGCCATCGAAATCTACAAAATCAAGGAAGCATTCTACAAGCTCCAAATTTCCATTCAAACGAAGATCCGATATTAATTCTGGAAAAACTCTAAGTAAAACAATTTTCTCCTTCTTGGCGGCCTTGACAGAGAGTAGGAAACGTAGCATGAAGCACATCCCCGAGGCAGCTGTCATATTACTCGCCGAATTCTGGGACCAGTATGTTAGAGTATACGAAACCCTTGGATATTATCCGGAATTATTATTTTTGGATATACTCTCGCAAGTGCATGGAGCTTTAAAAGTATTGAGTCATTTTTGGGGTGGGAAAAGCCATAAGCTTCGAGTAGCCTTTCGTTCTCTGGTGACTTGGCTGGAGAAAACTGAGCCGGAACATATAAAGATCCGGGATAAATTAGACAACATGGTTGTCTTCTGGCCCGGTATTGTCGAATCCTTTAAAAGATTTTACAGAAGGGGGTTTAATTCCATATATGACGTGGTTGAGGACGGATATGATTATTAACCCCAATATAATTACATTTTTGAGGTTCAAGTTATAATTATCTTTTAACAAACCTTGACAATATATTCATGACTTTGGGACATTTTGAGCATTGAATAAATCTAAATTGGTCCTGAATTTATCTTTACAAAATGTTAATAAATTGCACCCATTATTGTTTTCTTTTACCGTTGAGTCCATTCCACAATATTTAAAAACATGTGCAGTACAAACTGAAATTTTACAACGAAAATGATAATAACCCTACTTAAGAATTCTTTCACCAAAAATATAAACTTTTGCAATAACAGCAATTACAACAAAATACAAATTACTAGGATATTTCTGCCGGATAATTATTGAACGAAGCCACTCAGAAAAATATGTTTTATGTTGTATTTTTAGCTTCCACTTGCACCTCCCAGGTTGTTGGTTTTATGTTTCCAAGAATATTTTGTGAATTTTTTGTTCGATTAGAGTCATGGCAGGACATTAAAGTTACACTAACTCTCATTAAAATATTATAAAATTTGCCAACAATACACCATCAATCAATGCCCCAGGTGGCATGACCAAGAAATACAGAGTGTACATTTACATTGTAAATTCTGAAACTCTAACGTTTTAGTAACCGCAGTCGTAATTTTATCCTCTGGTTCCGTACATACCACCAAAACATACCACCAAAATACCACCAAAACATACCACCAACATACCACCAAAACATAGCACCAAAACATACCACCAAAACATACCACCAAATCATACCACCAAAACATACCACCAAAACATACCACCAAAACATACCACCAACATACCACCAAAACATACCACCAACATACCACCAAAACATACCACCAACATACCACCAACATACCACCAAAACATACCACCAACATACCACAAAACATACCAACAACATACCACCAAAACATACCAACAATATACCACCAAAACATACCACCAAAATACCACCAAAACATACCACCACCATACCACCAAAACATAGCACCAAAACATAGCACCAAAACATAGCACCAAAACATAGCACCAAAACATACCACCAACATACCACCAAAACATACCACCAACATACCACAAAACATACCAACAACGTACCACCAAAACATACCAACAACATACCACCAAAACATACCAACAATATACCACCAAAACATACCACCAAAACATACCACCAAAACATACCACCAACATACCACCAAAACATACCACCAACATACCACCAAAACATACCAACAACATACCACCAAAACATACCACCAAAACATACCACCAACATACCACCAAAACATACCACCAACATACCATCAAAACATACCACCAACATACCACCAAAACATACCACCAACCTAGCACCAAAACATACCACCAAGATACAACCCCGACATAGTTAAACATTTTGCATTTTGTTTATTTCCTGTTATAAAGAAAAAACATCTGAACTAATATCACCATGAGTTTGTAAATGTAAATTAGTAAAACCAATTGTTTCCGACACGAACAAATAATCCCCATGCCCGACTTCAATTACGACAACTTTAAAATGGTAAAAAAACAAGTAAGTGCATGAATCCCATTGACTCTTAAAAAAATTATAATACCAATAATATACCCAACGCATAGCCATAACTAGAGAAACCAATTGGACCTGATTTATTTTGGATAAATTTGCTGTGTGAATAAATACAACGTGAACTATTTACTATTGGAATTGAATGGGAATTAAAATGAATGTGGACAGTAGATCATGTTATTTTTTTAAAAAATGTATCTGATTCAATTTGCCCCTTTACAAACTTTATACTCTTTGTGAATCACCTGGTAAATTGTCAAAATCGTATCCAGCGACGTAATAGGGATATAATTCTTTGAGGTAAATTGGGTCCCCAGACGAGGACTCATGATTACCCTAAAGACATGAATATTTTAGTCAAATATAGAATTTTACCATTGAACATGACATGATAGATTTTATATGCGGTGAAAAGCAAGTATAACTTCAAAATTTCTCTAAAAATGAGACAGTAAAGGATCTCTCGGGAAATGCCCGTTTGAAATTTTTGGCCAAAGCTTCGTTAATCCCTACTGTATCCTGATGCACTCTGTACCCACATTGAAGCAAGTAAGATTACGTCTTATGAAAGCGTTTGCCCCATTAAACAACATCCTCTTATTAACAATTAACTGTATCAGGTTTTTATTATATTACGGGGCAGCACTGTATATGCATGACTTACCGAGCCGCATGTTCCTTGTGCCAGGGCATGCTCCAGAAAAATTAGAACAAGAAGTAGTGCCACGTATTTTAATAAATTGGGCTGCATCCGGAATCACAATATATATTTTCTTCAAAAATACAATTTATTTCTCCGTCCAAAACCAATGTGTATGATTCCTAGGATTCTCGCAAGTTGTTGAGGTACTGAAAGTTTAATTGCTAATAAGTCTTCCAAATTCTCTATGTCGGGAGCTCACTATACAGAAATCAGTGGCTGGACTCGCAAAACAAGTTTTAAACCCGTGGCTAGTTGTCCTACTGTCAGATTCACGATTAACCTATTAATTAAAAATAACGTGTCAATCACAATAATAGCTTATCGATTTTACGCATTTGAGTGATTAAATCATGTTTGCGGAAGATTAGGGTTTTATATATAATTATACATACATACATTTGACGCACTTCCTACACTGGTAGATCTTACAGTAATAACCTTTTTATAGGACAATCATTGCTTTCCATGAGAATTGACATTTCTCAATTGGAAACATCAACAGGTTTCTAAATTGCTAAAAGCCTCTCACGGTAATCAATGCTGTAGCTGGAGAATGTAAAGAGCTGTGATGGGTGGGGAAAGAAAATTAGTCTACGTCCTTGTGCCAGTCCATGCAACATTGTGAAAAACCTTCGAACTGCGTTTTATAAAAATACACTTCTTTAGTCTGAGGATCAGTTGGATAAAGATCGCTCTGTTAGAAAATTTACACGCTGTTATTATTCCTAGATTATCATTGACACTTGACAAGAGTTCCCAGCTTAAGTTACTTCATAATTAGATACAGGAATCATTTCCTTCACCGTTGTTGTCCACCACAGATGTCTCATGGGATTGTGGTAGTCCTATTCCTGAAAACATTTAGGAAACAGGGCAGAGCAAAAAATAGTCGCAAAAATAATAATAATGATTAAGTCTAGAAGGTAGTGCTGGAATAATAATCTCAAAAATAATTTAATTCAGATGCAGTACTGCGTCCTTAGGCAAACAAAACAATATGTATATGAAAATTATTTAGAATCAAATTCAAGGTTCAGGGTCGTTTATTCAAATTTTGTATTTCTTCGAGACTGCGTGGGTCACTCACGTATGTACATACTAATATTTCATGATGAGGAATTTGAACCTTTTTGAAGCTATAATCGGACAGTTTAATTTACTGTACAAATTGTGCATTCGGAGCATATTGCATGATAAATTGCGAAAAACTTGAAACCCTGGTGTACACCTGGGGGGTATCTTTATTTAAGCAGGTTTCTACGGGGTTTGTATTTTTTAAGAAAGACACCGTTGACGTTAGTCCTATCTGGAAGAAATTTATTTATAGAGCTACATGCTATAGTTCTTGCTAAATACAAATATTAAATACGTGTATGATGGAAATAAAAAATTATATATGATTCGATAAAAAACCTGAACAGGTTGAGAAGGGTTCTGAAAGGAAACCAACGGTCCACCGCTGTCTCCAGGCGCAACTGATGCAGAGTTTCCTTCGGAAGTAAATTTTGCGCATAGTTTTGATTCTGGAATATCCTTGGGCGCGTAGCCCTCGTAGCAAGTTACAAGGTCAATGTACTTTCCCTATTTACAAAATCTAGTTTTTAAAACCTGTAGGTTTTGATTAAGGGAAAATTTCCTTACACATAAAATAATCTAAAGCTAACGTCAGCTTCCCGTAAATTTTCAGGGGAATAGTCTTTACAGTTGTACAAGCCCCAACCCAGACCTTTTAATTTAACTCTGTATTTCTCATCATCCGAAGGTAGCAAGACGGGTTTGCATACGGTTTTAAGTGACTCTCGCAATTTAATTATTGATATATCGTTCAAGAATCGTCCTTTCCCACCTCCAGTGTAGCTTCATTACGAAAAAGTTTCAGTTAAAAATTTTTTGAAAAAAGTGGTACTAGAAGCGTCATTTGGGTAATTTTAGTAATTACTAAACTAACTTCTCATGAATGACAATGTTTTGGTTTTCATAATCAATGATGGAAACATTTGGGTTATCCCGATTCTTGTTCACGTTTTCTGTTCGGACATCCAACAAACCTGCAACCACTTGAAAAACACCTACACTGTCGACGGTGCAATGAGCTGCAGTGAGGATTCTGTCAGGTGAAATAATCGATGCAGTACAGAAAACGCCTCCGTCTTTCTAATTGAAAATATTTTCAGGAAAGTTATGCATGCCGTAAATTATAAGTAGTTCATTCATTTTAAAAGTTGGGAAAATAAAAATATTAAGGAAGTCATATTTTTATGGGAACTTACGTATTTGAGAGCAGCGATGTAAGGGGGAACTAGTTTAACAATTTTACCTGTCTTTCTCGTTTCAAAACCAGGGTCGTCTTGAAAAACAGGGGAGGTTTTTACTTCTTTTAAGCCGAAAGTGACTATGGAAATGATGAGCAGCAATGTTACTCTTGTCATGTTGAGAGTGATATAGACAGTGGATCTTCACCAAATATGTGTATAATAACCTGAAACATATATTCAGCCCCATTAAGGAAAAATTAATTTCCCGAGAAATATTTCTCAAACCGCATTACAGTACATTCAAATACCACTCGGCAGTTCGGTGGTTAAACCCATACCAAAAGGTAAAGGTAATGAGGCGTGATTTATTAAAGAAGAAGTATTAGGAATTAATTTTTTGAAGTAAATTACAACCTCATGTCTGGCTGCGTATTTGGCTTTGCACGAAAATGTGTTTTTACTTAATCATTTATTTACACACATGCATGGTGGTAGGTGAATTGAAAATTTTTATGTTATCTATGTTGTGAGTATTTTTATTATCTATTTCAAATGATTTATTCAATTCAAATAAACGGTGTGATAGAGTTTTAATTTTATAACCGTCTTCCATATGTGATTGTGAACTTAGATTCTTTCAAATGAAACTGATCATTATGCATATGTATTCTCTGCTTCCTTCTGATCGCACATATGCTTCTTCATTATTATTAAAAATGTGGAATAAAATCTACGCTCTCCCAAGATGATTTCTTCTCTTCTCCTATGTCTGATTTGACGTCATAAAATACGTATGTGAAGTCATAGCGATATCGCGATCGCGAAGATACTGAAACACAAGCATGAATAAGGAACCATTATTTTGTCTGAATTTTAGGCGTACTGTTATTAACGCAACTCAGTATTAAAAAGAAGTATACTGGAGACAATAATGGGATGGATCCTTTCATTTTAGGACTGAGAGAAACGTCTTTTTTAGCGTGTATTTAAATGTGACATATTTTAATTTCCTGAGGTCAAACGGGCGTTTCCCAAAATCAATAATGTTCTCAAACATTGGGTAATGTGTAAAAGTTTAAAAAGTGTCAAAAGTTTCAAATGTTTGGGTGACATGGGTTCGATAGTTAACGTAAAGGACGGATAACTGGACACCAAAACGAAAACAATAGGGAACTTCGTTTCACTTTGCCCACAAAGTAATGTTAGGGAAATCCCGAGCAGCTCACAGGACAGACTGACAAAAACACCAGTCCGGACGGATTGGGATTGACTATTTCAATGTACAGAGGGGTTGAGACGGAGTGGGATTGACGCAAATATGAAGAAAACTGAGTGGGATGATGATCAGAAATTATACCATATTAATTTAATTAATTAAGTTAATTTAATTTAATTTAATTAATTAGAGGCGCTTTTTAAAATTGTCGCGGTATGTATGCATGCGCGCGCAGCACGTGAGATTGAGTGGGATGGACTTTCAGGAGTGTGTGTGTGCATCAGAGGGATTGGGAGTTTTCTCTATGATACATAAAGTGATTGGGACGGAGTGTGAAATGAGGTATCGAGATTGAATAGGGATTGGGAGTGTAAGAAGAGGGATTTCCCTAACATTACCACAAAGCAGGTGAAGTCACATACTAGGTAATTTCAGTTACGCCATTGCGCATCGCATCGGTCTTTGAATTCGCGTACGGATCACCATCGAGTTGTGGAATTCGTCTTTGACAATGCACATGCACATGCGTATTCACTCGTATTTTTGAAGTGTGGCTCCTAGTTTTACATGTTACCCTTTCCCATGTGAACGGAGGGAGAGAATGCGAACAATCAATTGACACTTGGACAAGTCAAAATTGTAGAACCAACTGACTGAATTGCAAGTTGCATATGCGCTATAAAAGTTGCATAAAAAATGCATTATTCTTTCGCAGTTCGCATCGAATCGTCAATATCACGCTCCCCTTGACTTAATTTGAGTGAATAATTACACATTTGGTACTGTCCTTGTTTAATTACCCTACAAGCCAAGCTTTATCGATGGAAGTCCAAAAATCTACATATCAAACCAGCTTTAACCAGTTAGGATTTGTGCCTTTGGTAATTAAAACTTAACTCTTAAAAATACAGGTTTCTTTCTTGTGGCTCTTAATACAATATTTCTGCAATGCCTCTTTTTAATAACCGAAAAATTATCGAGATTATTACAGGTATTGGGAATGGCTGGAATGGTATTTGTCCTAACAAACATCGAATCGGAAGCTGTCTTGGATTTGTTATCTCATGTTTGGACATCGCCCAAGCCAGAAGCAGGGATCGGGATGGCCTCATCGAAGAGTCTTTATAGTGGTAGGATCTGTTTTCATTTTCTTCAAAGATTGATCATACTAATTTGAGATACTTTTTTGTCACTGGGTTTAATGGACATCAATGCAGACTAATCGTAACATGAATCTACATCGATTGCCGTTGAATCGAATAATCATTCTTAAAATCCTTCTTTTACAGCATTGGCAAGATTCGTAAATCCTTTCCTAACTCTGCTCTTAAGCTCAGTTCTAATGGGCGTGGGCTTCATCTTACTTGAGGTTGTAAATTGTAAAATAAGACGAATAATTAAAGCATCTCAAAATTATCGTATTTTGAAGTTGTGCTTCCTTTTAGAGCTGAAGTATTTCGTATATTTTAGGAGCCGTGTCAGCGGAAGGGCAGGATGGTTTGGCTCCAAAATTCCGTATTCCATGTGGTCTTCGATGTTGCAGTTGTAGTTATTATTGTATGGAGCCTGAAATATTTTGGGTGGTTGGAGCCTGACCCAGAAATTGTGGATTGGCAAAGTGAATGACTGCACATCAAATTGACACCCAATGTCCGTCTCACTTACAATGAGAAGGCTTATTGGTAGGAACATGAGTGCTTGACTTTGATAATAAGTAATCACTTGGTGATCTCAGTCAATTTTCCTTGTCGTAATTATCCATCTGCATTGTGTGACAAGCCTATTTTGAATTTGTGGGTTTGTTATGAAATATTTATAAGATATTAAAAGTACAAGAAAACTTGTTTATTTATTTGTAATACATGTCGTACAATGTCCGTGTATGTTATTTGAACGCCAGCAACATTATAGTTTACTTACGATTAATCAGTAAGTATACAGTTACATTCGCTTGCAATATTACTGTTACAAAAAAGTCTCAATAAAGCCTCAACTACAGTTTGCATAAAAACGTTCGGATTGCAGCCAAGCTTTGAGTTACCAATCTTTGCACCATGTGGCCCCTACAGTCTGACTGAAAACCCATTGAGTAAGAGCTGGGAAATAAAAAGATTTTAATAGCGACAATGTATTATCGGACTACGTATATCAAACATATGTATCTATAGTATGAAATGTTATAACAGTTTATAATATTGATTTTTTAATTTTAATACATGGACAATTATATTAAAATTGGTCTTACTTGTGAGTCGAGTGTATATACCGATTTCACGTTTTCTGGCACAGCCAATTGTGCTCCCATGGCTCACAATTCCCACTTGAGTAACCCTGTTGTAATTTTTTTTGTTTTGGTCTATGAAAAGTGGCCCCCCACTGTCTCCCTGCAATATTTCAGAGTAATTATTCTTTACAACTCCCTAATTGAAAATTGAACTCAATAACTCAAAGCAAAGCTGCACTAAATATCGTAAAACTTAAATGTACTAAGAGAAGATAAAAGCAGTTTTATTTATCTCATGCAATAAATTGGGTTTGGATCCTCTTGACAAATTTCAACAAACCTGACAAGAATCATAGCCACCTTTCGGATCGCCAGCACAGAGCATTCTCTCTGTGATTTCTTTGAGCTCGGTTTCATCTGCGTTAAAAACAATTTTTTGGCAGGCGTCGGTCTCTACGTAGGGAATGATAACCTTTTGCAAGAGTCTCGTAGAACCTTTCGCATCCTCATGTGCTAACCCCCAACCCACAACCACTAGCGGGTCATCCTTTGACAAAGTTGACTGGTTCACTCCCAAAACGTTAGGCAAGCAAATAGGGACAACCGGAGAATTCTTGGTCTTAAAATTAATTTTAGTTTTCAAGCGAAGCAATGCTACGTCATAATCAAGTGTGCTGGAGTCAAAAGCTGGATGGGGAATGATCTCTTGGACTTCAAATCTCATTGTGAACTCATCCTTGTCGGATTTTTGGGATAAATTCCACCCTGGACTTTGGATCGAACCATACTGCCTGAAATGAAAGCTAATGTTTAAAAACACGTTGGAAGAACGAAATTGAAGGAATTTTAAAAACTCCGTAACAACTGGCTAAATAATAAACGATGACAATATCTTACCCGAGGGACACATTTTGCCAACCGTAACTCCGGGTTTGATCCAGTAAATTGACATGCACCAGTATGTCTATCATTTCAGTCTCAATGGATGTGCCGTAGTCTTTATCGAAGATACAATGGGCAGCTGTCAAAATATACATGTCATTGAGGATTGAAGCCCCGCATCTTATCTGACGTGTCTCCTTCATCACCATGGCTGCTTGCCAAGGAAATTCGTTCAAGTACACATTTTTCCCGGAGACGATCCTCACAGTCTTTCTCACTCCGCAAGCTAAACAAGAAAATGAAATACAAAATGATTAACTATAAAACTACGCCGGAATTATAAAACAGTCGGTCGGATGGCAATCTACAAATCATTATTTAACATCCTTTTTTAAAAACTGGATCGACAAATTTCTCCAAATATTTTTCTCATAACAGAATACAGTTCTAGTGGCCTCGGTGCAAGTTATACACTTGAATTCCTCGATTTTTCAGAAAAATTTCTTGTGCATTTTTTTAAAGTAACTTTGCCCAACCCTCAATTTTTAAAAAGTTTATTTCAACCACCCTAAATTTAGTCGCAGCAGTCAAGAATTTAATATCAGGGAATTGTCCATATAAGTCCATAACTGTTGAAAGTATATTTGGAAAATTGATATAGTCGAATTGTCTTTCCAACTCTCAATCAGGCAACAGAACATCTGACTGTTTTGACATATGCTCAATGGAGCTCTGAATGTCAAAATCCTTTTTTTGCTCTAGCTACAATATAAGATACCTGGCACGCTCGAAGATATCTTTATCAAAAATACCCCAAAACCTGGCACCGAAATCTCTTCAACAACACTTTACATAAAAAATAGGGGGATTAGAAATATTCAATATTGTTCGCACAAACATTCAAACCTTTTTTGTAAATAATAATAACCATCTGTGAATATTAAAATTACTTACTGCAGGATCCATCGAATTTTTTCTTTTGAGACGGTATAATTTTAATTCTCTGCGGTTTTTGGGTTTTATTTGTGGAATTTGAAGTGCACGAAGCCACACATGATAAGCCTTTAAACTTTCGTTTAAAGCTTTTATTTTCAGAGATATGCACTGTCAAGTAAAGATCATAGGCTTGGTCTGTAGATGCTATCACAGGAGTTTTAAAACGGTTTTCACCGCACTCTTTCGCATAACCTCCGAGTCCATCAGTAATCATGACGTAATCCATGTCGCAATTCTTTCCCGGCCGGATGTCAAAGGTGTCACAATGAAATTGGGGCTGGCAGTTTTTCTCACCCTACAAAGCGAGAAAAAACTGCATTTGTGTTTACATTGATAGCCAATAATAATTGTAGCAATTAAATGAAATTTTCAAGTACTGAATGAGTCAAATGTCATAATGCAACGAGATTAAGGAATCCCAAATAAAAATTTATAGATACTGTTCCTCTATTTAAATATAAAAATGCTGTTTAGTATAAATGTTTGTATTGTGTTGCATTGTCTAAAATTGGGCTGGCATAAGAAAGTCTCACCAGTAGAAACCACTTGCAAGTGAATCCAGTATAGTATTTTCCGGGTTCTACTTCCGGAATTTTGAATACTAAAAGATCCTCCTTTCCTTCTTCTGTGATCAGTTTTTGGGCATTTGTACTACAATCAGCTAGGAGGAGTAAAGTGTTGTTAGCTACAGCCTGGTCATGGCGTAAAAGTATATGTGTAGCTAGGGTATGAAAACTCCATTTACCTAAAAACGTGTCTATAGGAGAATATCCTTGGTCTGTCTCTTCACGTTTTATTCGGGATATCTTTGAAGAGACCTGTGATGACATCCGGTGACATCGTGATATTGTCTACACAGAGAAACATTTCTATAAGAAGCTATGTATTAGGTCGTTTATAGAGAAAAGGATACAACTTACATTTAATTCGAGAAAAACAATTAACAACACAAGGAATTTCTCAGACATCTCGAACAGAAATCCATTGAATTATAAACCATGAAACTATTAAGTACTTAAAATGTAATTATGAAATGCTAATGTATTTTTCAACATCGTTAGAACAATGTACCGTTTCTTGGTATGCGTACAAATGGTTTCATATTCAAGTAAGAACAATACATTGCGTGTATGTGTACATAATCGCAGCCAACTCTCTCCTTTACATGTGATACATCCAGAGGTGTGGAAAATACATGAAATTTATTAAAATACAAAATACAAATACACTTCCAGAAACATTAAAATACAATTATAAAATACGAATACCAAGGTGACTTACTTAAGATACAAAATAAAATAAAATTATCCCGAGTAATTTTGGAAAGATACAATATACTGAAGTACATTGTTACATACAAGAATTGAAAATACGAAATGAAAATATAGTATTTGAAAAATGAAACACATTGAAAATACTCTCAAATTTATCTCACAGTATATATCTGAGATGCATCTATATCGCAAGTTTATTCTCTCAAAGTATTTTGAACAACAGGCACTTGATTAAAATTTAGAGTAGCTTTGTGTAAATCAAAGTAGATTAACATGGCCATAGACACAGTATATTTTTCTTATATAGTTTTTCCACGGTTGCAACAAAGTTACATAATGGGCATTACAATTGTGAGCCAGGTAATAGATTTGTTATCTTACAAATAAAAAATCTAAAACAAATTGCATACAAAATTATACTATTTTACTTGTACCAGGGTAAATGTAAATACACATATAATTGGTCACCATTCCTTGCACCATGTGGCTTCTAAAGTCTGACTGTAGATCCACTGATTCAGAGCTGGAAAATAAAAAGACTGATAAATCGACAGTGCATTACTAGACCAGCTATATCACTAAAGGTACAATATTCGAATTGCAAATGCTACATGTGAAATTTATTTAGACCAGCACTGCACAGCCAGCTATTGCTGGCTCCGGAAGGCAAATGTAGTTGTCGAAAGTAGTAAATAGTTGAAAGTAGGGATGCCAATGGTCTGGTCCGGACCATTTATAATGGTCCGTTATTGGTCTTGTCCGGTCTGATCCAACACTTGGACCACACCAGATACAATTGGTCCAGCTTTAGGACCAGACCAGACCAGACCACAAGACCATGGTCCAAAAATTATACAAAATTAAAATTTATGAGGTAACAAAATCCCTAGAAACAAAGTAAAAAAGTTATTTCTGGTGATAAAATAAAAATTTCACTGAATAAAATGTGAATATTTAATTGTACTCTATGGTTTTCTGGACCATGGTCCGGACCATGGTCTTTGGTCTGGTCTGGTCCGAAAAACTGGACCAGACCAATGGTCTGGTCTGAGCTTTGGACCAGACCAGTTTCATAAAATCTGGATCAGACCAGACCATTGGCATCACTAGTTGAAAGAAATAGCAGTGTTATTATTAGTAAATTGTTTAACGTCTGGAAAAATGTTAAATTGTAGTATAAATTATAACATTTCGTACTCCACACAATTACAATGTTATAATAATGCATACAATAAGTCTACACGTCTGGGTTTGATTCGTAAGACGTTCAACGTTTAATTTCTACACACACTACAACCTCTCCAAGTAATTTTACCTTCGAAGCACCGGGCTGTTACTACTATAATAAAATGAGGGTCTGGTCCGGACTAGACTAGAAATGACTGGATTTTACTAACTGTCCCCAATAATTGTCCCCAATAATTAACATGCAGTTTTTCGTTAACAAGAAAATAACTCTGCTAAGAACTAAGAATTCTATTAAATATTTTGGGTGATATCGAAAAAATAGCACGAAGGTTTGTTAAATGATAATTAATAATAATAATTTTTAAAAAATAAACGCCCAAAAGCAATTAGTTCTTAGTCAATTGTATCAGACAATTGACGCTACAGTTCGGGCCGAAAGAACACTTCATTGCTACGTACATACTTAATGACAAGGAATGGAAACTCATTTTCAAGAATTATTAAATCTTAGACTTTGTTATCTAAATAAATAGAGAAATGGATATATTTATTTATTTATTCAATTTAAGGTCTTGTAGGCTTTCGCCCATGACCCGAGGAAATATTTGGTGTATTGAATTGAATACATACTTGTTTATGATTCTCTAGATATTTTATCGAGAATAGAAATTAATATTAGGGCCAACTTTATATTGGTAGGCTAAATACCAACTAAAAAAATGTGGGGTTTATACTCCGAGAGAGTGAATGTAAGCTACAGGTAGAGAGAGAAGATATGCAGACAAGGGAGGAGATAAGGGATATGCCAAGGACACAATCTTATCCGAATGTCAGCATTCGCAGTATGTACATATACACCGATTCATCTTACGAATCATTATCGGTATACGGCACACACTACAACTACTGCTACTCTTCCAAGAATGCGCAACATACCTCCAAACCTCATTTGCATACTGATAGTGTAAAGGGAAAGATAGAAAGAACCTGAAATTATGTTGGGGTGAGCTAGAGTCGAAAGCCGGCTCTTCTGCAACCTTACAGATTCGCTACACAACCAGACCGCAGGCTCGGTCTTAAATACCAACTACATGTATACAGTATGTGTTACAAATTAATTGGCTGAAATCACTTAAGAATTCTGTTCTTCTTAGTAAGTTAGTAAGTATCTGAAGATTCTTCATCATTTCTTCACGGCTTGTTGGGTTGCAGCATTTGCATGATTGTGGTGAGAAGGTATATGGAATTTTTTACATATACTTTCCCATTCTAAAGTGCGTTCCCAAAAATCCAGCTTGGGCAAGCAATCGCTTATATCTAATCCTGATGTCAATGTTAAGGTATGTTGGAGGTATCCCAGGTATGCAGTTGAACACTTGATAAGCATGGTGCCTTTGCGAGTCTTTCAGTTTATTTAGGTATGTGTTGAGAATTATAGTAAGGAAATTTGTGAATATTTCTGGAAGAGTTCTGTAGCTATGCAGAATTTTATTTGTTCAATAATTCTTCCGAATTGTATTCCGCTAGAATTTGTTAATTTAGGTCACCCAGTTATAATTTTCGAACTTGTAACCCCCGTCGGGATTTTAAAATTTACACATTACCAGAATTTTTTGAAAGTAGTATTGTTGGATGCTTTCAATTTCAGTTTGATAACGCAATCCCCAAACTTGAGCACAATAGCGTGGTTCTAAGCAAGAGTTTCCAAAATGTAGAACTTGAAGAAGATTAAACATAACCTTTCGAGATCACTTTTGTTTTAATGCCAAGTTTCGTTGAGGCACAGGGTACTCGTTTCAGTGAGATGGATGAAGTGGAAATTTCGCAGATTCAAGATACTTTTTGCTCCCCGACAGTTCCAGAATCCAATTTTACAATTATTTTTTAATAGTTGTATTTTCTGGTGTCAGGGATAGTGATTCTCAGATGATAATCGGTGCCCAATCTTTATCTTTGAAATCCAAAGTGTAGGTTATTGTTGTCCCATTCGTGTATATTACATACATTTTTTCATATCGGATTTTAGTTTTCACTGTGTTGTCAGAGCCATTTAGTTCTCTTGCCTTATCAGCAAGCTTTGTTTGTATTCGTATTTCTCGAGGTGTCTTCTCGGGGCTGATAAAAATATCCGCGAGGCCAGTTAATTGCCTGTTATTTGTTTTTGCTGAGAGTATGGCGAATTTGTCTCGAGTGTTGTATAACGAAACTACTATTGGTCTAATCTTTCCGGGTGTTTTTTGTTCAATTCTTCTTACGCTGTCATACCCAGTTCCTGTCAGCCCTATCTTGGTGAGTAGATTTGTAACAACCTGTTCTAATTTGGGGTACGTTTCCTGTGGGTCTTCTTTCATTCCAAAAACCACCACGGATTTTTCGTTCATTTGTTGCTGGAGGAACTCCAATTTTGTTTCTAGAGATTCAATTTTTACTTCTTGTTCTTTCAGCTTAAACACAGTGTCTAGCTTAAGGGTCAAAACCATGATTAGATCCCTCAGCTCTTCTAGCGTAACAGCCATATTCTTCGGCTTTTTTGGAGGATTATGAGCAAGGGGGTAGTTTGCGGAATTGGTTTTATCAGGCGGGGTAATGCTTAAGTCTCTCTTTGATGTTTTATTTTGCATTTAACGTTGTTGTATGCACTTGATGTAACTTGAACTAGTGTTGTCTATATATGTGGGCTATAGGGTCGGGAGCAGAAAAATTATGCGACTGTTCATCCCAAGTGTCAACTAGATACTTAACCGATTAATCGAAAAAACCGATTTAATACCAACTTCGAACCGAATAACTCGAAGAAAATAACAATCGATACCTAGTTTTGATATTCGATTCGAATAAATTGTTCGAATTCTTGATTTATTTGATTTGGTTTTGTAAACCTAACTTCGATTTGAAGGCATACTTCGAATCGGTAATCCGAATTCGAATACGAACCAACTTCGAGTTTTGAAATAATCGGTTCGATCGCATCACTGATGACGACCACTAGTTGGGTGTTATAGTTTTTATTGTCATCAACAAGACCATGGTCAATGTATATTTGCAATTATAGACATCTTACATTTTGTATGTCGCAGATACCGGTGGCATCACTCTCTAAACCAAGTTACCGCAATTTGTCAACAACATTTCGACCTTGCGGGGAATTTGTTCACCCTAGGACTGAGCATTCACCACCAGCAAATTCGTAACCTGAAGGTTTTCTCGATAGTATCAACGTTGAAATCAGCTCGTCTGACTGTACACCGTAAGATGAAAGTCATCTGACAGAGTTTGAAATATACTTAACGGAACCAACTATTTCTTTGAATCAGGACATTTTGAAATATTAGCACAAAAAAGCGAATACATTTCCAAATTTGGCGAACTCAGCCAAGCTGTACTTCGCCTTTCCTGCCTCATCGGCGCGAGTGGAAAGATTATTCTCGGAGCTTCCAGCAATCGAGCGAGCTCATAGACCATCTGTTCAAGTCCCACAATTGGAGGAGCAAATTATATGTTCTGAATTCTGTAGGGATATATTCACGAAGAAATGTGAGTAGTGAAGTGTTCAAAATACTTGCATTTTGAACACTACAGTTGCTTACTGGTTAGTATTTCGTTATATTGTGTATAAGGTATTATACACGTCGTAGTTTATGCTGGGTTAGGTTATGCTGGAACAATATACTTTTAGCGTAAGTTACAATAGATTTCACTCTACAATGTTTCAAACGTCAAGTATTTTGAAAGCCTTTTTGAAGTCATATTTGATAGATAATTTATAATACTTTTTACAAATACCTTAATTGCTACGTTTAGAGTAAAGTTGCTCAATATTTCAAAGCACTTAAGTTTTGAAAAATTATGGTAGTAATACTAGCAATCGGGAATAAAATTTAGTAAACTGCTATTACATTTCTATAATATGGTGTGAATGGTGATAATTACATTGAAATAAACAGTATTTAAACGGAAACACTGATTTCCGACATTAACTATATTAATTACACAATAATTTACATTGCATTTCAGTACAATGAAAGATACAGAGGAATTGTTAAGATCATATCACAAATGTTAAATCAACTCATACTTTATAATCTAATACACATTCTATTAAATGGTGAAATATTAATTTGTTATATTAGCGACCTAGATTTTCCCATCTCTAGTTTTATTTATAATTATTATATTATTATATTATTATATCCCTTCTTAGAAACGTTTAGCTTACCATATGGAAGTGAATAGTACGGAAATGCTAACAACTCACTAGAAACGTGATATATGTGTTCTGATTTTTAAATTTTCCAACCCATATTATCAAACAATTTCATTATTTATTTATCTGTTTACAGTATTTTAATTGTTGAAAAAATTATAAGTTGGTAGAACTTGTAGAATTTAATAAAAATATAATATATTCTGATTATCATGTAAACATCTTAGCGATGTCTTGAAATAATGAATTTTGGAAACCCATACAAAATAAGAAAGACGAGCTAAAAGATTATTTTTAACATACATGCAAGTATTTTAAAACTCACGTGCTTTGAAATTCAAAGTAGGTTCATGTCTTACAATATGAGGTTACAATCCTTAGAATTTCCATATCGAAAGTACACGAACTTTATAATACTAGTATGAAAACGTAAAAGCATACACTTCAAAGCTCATAAGCTTTGAAACATCTAGGTACAGACACATTTCTCCACAAAAGCTCAAACTATAAATATCAGTTAATATTTGGAGACGTTAACTCGACCATCAATCCTGAGAACGTTGACATTTAGTGCTGTGTATTAGATTAATATTAAAAGGATACTATATGCGGTCAAATTACAGAGTATATAGGATTTTCATTGCCGTCATTAAAAGTCTATCTGCGCTGTGATTCGTTCGTTAGTGCAACAAGTGCTAAAATATACTTTAACAATTTTCTTCTTGAGTTTCTTCTTACATTAATAAATAAATAGTGTTCAAGGCTCAATTGGCTTGGCATCTCTGGAATCTTTGTTCACCATTGATTAACCCGAATCTTGCTGGAAGGATGCTGAGCAAATTATTTCAGCTGATCAGCCTTGGAGTAGTTATCCAAGCACCCCAAGCTAGATGCCCAATATTTCCACAGTTGTTGCAAGGTGTCGATGCCATTTCTTCGAGGTATGGAATTCCGTGTGTGACGACATTTAATAAGGTTCTTTTCCACATATTAGCAGACTCCCAATACTGACTCACGATTTTCAACAATGTCTTCACTAATGAATTCCTTTTCGATTAATACAGTTACATCCACAGATTTGTTCACGAATTCAGATGTCTACTAAATTAGTTTGGTACACCGTGTCGCCATTACATAATACTTCTGAATAAGTCCTTCCTGAGTAAGTTAAGGGGACGCAGGCGAAAACCTGCAAACGTCAGTAGAGCCTTTTCAATTGCAATCCAGTAAAACCGGTCATTTGACTTGTAAACCTTTTGCATCATGTTGAATAACTTAATTGCTGTTCCTGAGGACACCTTTGTGTGAGCGTAAAAAGCAGCTGTGAATTAATAAGTACCACAACGAAATTGCCAAAATCTTTCTGGAGGTTGTGGACATCATTCCCACACCCGTGCATTATCACAACCGTTAGGTTCTTGAAAATTGGTTTCAGACCTTGCTGTATTTCTTAGAAAAGAAGAAACTGGTCCACAAATTAATCCTTGTCATCTGTACTACATTTCACCAGGCTGATTATTCATACACATGCAAGCTCGTTTTAGGCAGCCCTGTTGACTGTTTGCATACCGTTTTCAAAACTTGTAAGAAGAACTTGGAAAAGGTGCGGCCAGCAATCTGCAGCAGTTTACACGGAAAATTGTAAAGTTTGCATAGGTACGAGTGATCATGATGGTACTCCGAGTCTACAGCTAATACTTGCGAGGTGTGAATTTCCTGTAACATGGTATAAAATCCTTCGCCATCGTTCACGAATACAAAATTTGCCTTCGCTGATAGCCGGATGGACTGATCAAAATTTGGAGGGCTCCGATGTTCTGGTGGGTACAACTGCATGATTAAGTTATCTCAATTTTCCATGCTTAAGCCGTCTAGTTTACTAACATTCTTTCTCCTTCGCATTTTTAGGAACAGGGATAAATCATTAGCTGGCCTAGTTTCTGCCGTTCCAAAACGCATGGCCGTTCATTTTATCTTCCAAAACGAAAGACCTGCCGTAACTGAAATAAATTTAAAAATTACTAATGTCCATATAAATTACAGTATTGAATGCATCGTTAATCGTTCCTGCATTATTATTTATTTTACCCGCTGTGACGTTAACCTTAAAATTTCGAAAGCGCTTCAATGACCAAGGTCAAGGTCCGAGAGGTCCAGATACCCAAATCCTCCTTTTATCGAACTTAAGTCTTGATTATTTACAATACAGTATTTAGGTTCTACACAATAATAGCCTTCGTTCGTTTCCAAACACTTTTGTTTTGAAATTAGTCCGTTGTTCATCAAATCAACTCTGCGCAAGCCTCAATTTATCCAAACAATCGACGCTTGGAGTTTCAAATTAGTGAGTTAAACATAAACTGTTAACTATAACTTCTACACCAATTACTACTTCACTTTCTACAAACAAATCCAGAAATCGTTTGTTTTAAAGTTTTCGGTTTGAACTACTTTGGATTCACGTGCAATAATCACGTCCAATGTATTGTTTTGTGTTGTTCAAAACTCCGATAATGATTGTTGTGTGATTCATAGAGTTCTTACGCATTAGTTTCACTATTATTATCAATATTAACTTAAAACGTAAGTAATTTCGCTTCTGTCCTGGTTGGTTCAACGTTTCCATAGTGTCGTATTCGAATAATATACAAAGCAATACGTGCATTACCGTGTATACTAAAATAATAAAAGGTATTGTACTTCCTGATTTAAACAGCTTCTGCGCCGTACAGAAACCATTCGGATACGAAGGATAAGGTAATCTATGTCTTAGGATTCAGACTTTACCTCCTTAGTCATTGGCGGCACATTCATTGTAGAATACACTGGATTTGGACTAGAAATGGACTATACTGTCGTTTCAAATGAGCTGATTATGACTGGACTGGACTAGATAAACTTTAGAGGGGACTTTGAGTAGATTGGACTGGACTGAACCACTAACTTTGAAGCTTTTCGAGCCAGCAATAGCTGGCTTTGCAGTGCTACACTGTTTCAATACAAACAACTTCAGGATACTTAGGCGCTGTTCTTAACATTGAATATAAATATTTGTACTTTGTGTATTTTTTAATACGGGCAATTCTGTTTAATCATGAGCTTACTTGTGAGTCGAGAGTATATACCAATTTGTCCTTTTCTTGCACAACCTCCAGTGCTGCCGTGGCTTACAATGCCCATTTGAGTAACCCTCTTGTAACCTTTTTTGTTTTGTTCTATAAAAAGAGGCCCACCGCTGTCTCCCTGCAGCATTTCAGAATAATCATGTAAATTTACTATTTACTCCATCCCAGCCATGCCCAACATTCTCAAAGCAGGGGCGTCCCTGGAAAGCCCATAAAAGTTCCTACAAACCAATGTATATAGATATTTGGGACAAAGTTTGGCCTGCAGCAATACCATGTAACTTCTAAAACCATGAAAAAACTTGATATCACATATTTGACTAGTTTGACCGCAATAGTAATATCATATTGATATACGCTAATAAAATTGTAAATAAATACTATGTCATAAAATGTTTGTGGACTATCTGGCTTGGGTCCATTTTGCATTTTTTCCCGTGCTTCTAATGGAATTTCTATCTACCTGATCGATGTATGTATGTACCTTTTAAAATTAGAAGGTTCAACTAACCTCACAGGAATCATAGCCTCCTTTCGGATCCCCAGCACAAAGCATTCTCTCTGTGATTTCTTTTGGTTCGAGTGCCTGTGGGTCATAAACAATTTTTTGACAGACCTCCGCATCTATATAAGGCACCATGAGCTTCTGCAGGAGTCTAGTGGATCCTTTGGCTGTCTCATGTGCCAGTCCCCACCCAACAACCCACAACGGATCATCATTTGACAAGGATGACTGGTTTGCTCCCAAAACGTTAGGCAAGCATATAGGAATGACCGGAGATTTCTTGTTTTTAAAACTAATTTTTGTTTTTAAGCGGAGCAATGCCACGTCGTAATCCAGTGTGTCGGGGTCAAAGGCAGGATGAGAAATGATTTCCTTGACTTCAAATCTCATTGTAAACTCATCTTCGTCCGTTTTAATAGCTAAATTCCAGCCTGGGCTTTGAATTGAACCATTTTCTCTGAAATTAAATCAAGTCTTGAAATAGAGGCAAGGAGGGAATTGAAGGAATTTTAAAGATTTCTAAGTATTTTCACCCACAATTACCCTACAAGAACATGAAAATATTTTACCCGAGAGACACATTTTGCCAACCGTAATTCCGTGTTTGGTCCAATAAATTTACATGCACAAGTATGTCTATCATATCAGTCTCAATCAAGTTGCCATATGTAAAATCGTAAATACAATGGGTGGCTGTCAAAATATACATGTTATTGAGGATGGAAGCCCCACATCTTATCTGTCGTGTACCCTTCAACACCATAGCTGCCTGCCAGGGAAATTCGTTCAAATACACATTTTTTCCGGAGACAATCCGCCCAGTTTTCCTCTCACCACAAGCTGCATCACAAAATGAAAACAAAATTTATTTTCGATTCTTTGACATTTACTCTTTTTACCCAAATTAACCCAGTCTAAGTTTTGAAGCCAAGAAATTAAGGATAGTAGTGATTTTTCTCCAATTATAAAAATTAAAAAATATCATACAGTCAACTCTCGCTATAAGGGATACCTTTATAAGGGATTTCTCGACATAAGGGATCAGGATTTACAGTCCCGATTCCTATTTAAACAATGTATAGCACTATGCTTATAAGGGATTAGTGTTTATAAGGGACAGATTTTGCCGGTCCCTTGAGCATCCCTTATAGCGAGAGTTGACTGTATAAATTTCTATACAGAAAGAAAGTACCGTGCAGAATTGTTCAAACACACGTGTCATTTATAATATGGACTTACTGCAGGACCTATCGAATTTTCTCTTTTCCGAATTCATATTTTTTTTAATTCGTTCTGGTTTTTGATCCGTTGAATTTGAGGTGCATGAAGCTACACATGATAAACCTTTAAACTTCCGTTTGAAGCTTTTATTATCAGATACATGCACTGTCACATAGAGATCATAGGCTTGGTCCCTCGATGCTACCACAGGAGTTTGAAAATGATTTCCACCGCACTCTTTCTTATAACCCCCGAGGCCGTCAGTAACCATAACGTAATCCACATTGCAATTCTTTCCCTCCCGGATGTCAAAGGTGTCACAATGAAATTGGGGCTGACAATCTCTCTCACCCTACAGAGAAGAAAAAATTAAATAACGTATTTATTTCTTACGGTAATAGCCAAGCATAGCAACTGAATGGAATTTTCAAGCACTAAATAAGTTCGTAATTGCCAACGCAGCAAGAAATGCATAATAAAAATACATATGCATGTATCCCTCGATCCAACGTTAAAAAGTCATTGCTTCCTTTATTTGAATAATAATAAAAGTGTAAAATTAACGTAGACACACAAAAATCCTACCAGTAAAATCCATTTGCAAGTAAATCCAGTGTAATATTTTCCTGGTTCCACTTCCGGGATTTTCAATACTAAATCTTCATCTGTTACCAGCTCATGCGCGGCTGTATTACAATCAGCTATGGAAAATAAAGTATAGTATGAGCGAAGGTGGATAAAGTTCCAAAGTGGGCATTAACAAAATTTTTCTGAAAGTTTGCGTATACTCAGAGATTGGGCACGTATATGGGTAGGCAATTTTTTCCAAAGTGGGCATGTTCTCCGAGATTGGGCACGTACATACATTTATGGGTAGGCAATTTTTTGCAAAAGTGGGCATGCACTCAGAGATTGGGCAAATGCTTTCAAATTGGGCATGTATATGTGCAGACCTTTGTCCAAATTTGGGTAAGCGATTTCCAAAATTGGACATGTGCTTTCAAATTGGACATGCATACGGGCAAACACCTTTGTCCAAATTTGTGTAAACAATTTCCAAAATTGGGCATGTACACATATAGGCAGAGACCTTTGTCCAAATTTGGGTAAACAATTTCCAAAATTAGGCAACATTTGATGATCATTTTGGGCATGAACCAGGATCGCGGGATCGCGAACTTTTTCCACCCCCGAGTATGAGTATAAGGGAGAACCTGGGGATAGTGTAGCAGAACAAACATAGTTGAAGAGTGTAAAGCAAAACTTGCCTAAAAATTTATCTATCGCTGAATACTCTTCCTCCGAGTCTTCTCGTTTTATCCGAGGTGTTTTTGAAGATCCCACTTGCGATGATATCCGGTCACACAGTCCAATCTACACAGAAAAACAGTTCTATAATCAGTTATGACTATTGTAGTTTGAAACGAAAAACAAGGAGACTCACACATAAGTAGAGAAAAATTACTACTACCAACACTCGGAATTTCTCAGACATATCGAACAGAAATCCATTGAAATATAAATCATGGGTCTTACGTATTTGAAATGTAAATAAAAAATGTAATTTGTATTTTTTAACTTCTTGAGAACAATGTAACATTTCTCCCTTGGTATGTGTACACGAACGTAGTAATATCTCATTTAAATGATAGTTTCATATGCATACACTCACACACAAACGCCAACAATGACGGCCATGAGCTCAATTATTAAAACTCTAATGTCATTGTCAAAGGTTGCTTTCCGATTTATTTAAAATAAGAATTAATAATTCAATACATTAATAGAACCGACAGTCTTGAACGGTACTTCTCTCATCAGCGACACTTTACCTGTTACAAAGTCAAATAAGACTCTCCTCAAGTATTATAAATACATGCAGGGGGAATCGTAACATCCCCCATACAATTAGGCCATAGAAGGGGCACTGATAAAAAATATTGGATTCCCCCAATTTGAAAAAAAATTTCTTCGGGAGTTTTCAAAATTTATTCCATGTGTAATGTAAAGTGAAGCAAAGTTGTCCCTTATGAGAAGATAGGGGAGATGATTATTATTTCCGATCAAATAGGTGAAAGCATTGTATTGTATTGTAATGACGTCAATGTTAATCCTCATGAGTGGCAAGCATTGTTTTACATGGGACAACATCCTCATTTGTTTACAGTAGTACAATTGAGGAGAGGAATACATTTACTTAAAGATAAAAGCGATTTATTACAGTAGCTTAATTTTAAACAAGTGTTCGAATTTATTTTTAAAGTCAGTGTATCATTTGTATCTTTAGTGGGAGGAGGTAACTTTATCCAAGCTCATATTGCTCGATAGTGGAACGATTTTCTGTTGTAATCGAAAGTAATCAAAAATCGAAATGTCTCCGTACTTGCCCAATAATTGGGCATGTGGGCAGCTTTTGAAAATTCCATGTTTCGGATATCGGGGATATTGTCCGAGTTTAAATTTATATGTGATAATGAAACAGTTGTGGGAGCATGCAACTTGTAACGCCAGCATAGATTCGGAGTATTCGTTCAAATGTGTACGGGTAGATACAGCAAGGCAGAAGTCATGAATGAGATTGCCCAAATGTTTTCTTGTAAGTTGATGTTATAGTTGCAGGAACGATGAAACCCAAATCAATTTAATTTTAATGATACGAATATAACTTATCACCATTGTGAAAATAAATTTTACACGTGCAGGGACGCAACTACTCTGGAATAAAATGGGTACAAAGGGGACATTATCCAACCCAAAAAGGTTAGACAATTTAACTCCCATCAACTTAGCAAGAATCAAACTACAATTTTAGGGACTTTTTCCTATCTAAACTGCATATGTTTTTGCTTCACCGTGAACTTTCTTGAATCCAGGCATTATTATTATCATGCACTGCTTAACTTGCTATTATCTGCTTAACTGACCTTAATATAGGTATGTCACAAAATGGTTTACACAACACGTTTGTTAATATTACCTCTCTATTTCGGTCCTGCTACCTCAGATCGTTCATTCTCCCAATATTTCATATTTCATTTTTTGGGGATTTTTTGCGTATTTTCGGAAATCAGGTTATGTAGGTAACTATCAGAATAATGCTGTTGGCGTTAAGGCATGATGGGTATGATGGTCATAGATTTAAATTCGAGTACGAATTCGAAATTGAAGTCACACACTTGAGCTGAAGCGTTAGTTTCAAGTTGCATTTGAAATCAAACGCGAATTTACAACTGCGCTTAAATAGCGCTTAAATTCAAACCCGAATTTCAAGTCCCACTAAAGTTTCAAAAACATCATTTCCTTCTATTTCCTTGATACCTGTACAAAGAATTGTCGAGCTAAAAAGATGCAATATATTTTGAAAAATCAAGAAGACAATTTCCTAGAATATGGGGCTATGGAATATTTTTTGATATTATCCCTTTCATGGGCTAAGAGGGAGACGAAAATAAGGACATGGAAAAGAGGAATACTGAAAAAGAATGGATATAAGGAAAAGAAGAGTATGAAGCACTCTGTGCAAACATATTTATATACATACGTACTATCTATTTATTTAATTTTTGGGTCGCTGGAGTATGCCCTGTTACATTCAATGGCAAAATGTTTTTATTTATTTATAATTTAATTATTTTATTTTATTTATTATTCAATGTTGACTATTTCGAAAGTGTCTTTCAAAACTCCCGCTTTTGAACTACCTTTCAAGTACTTCTGACGGAATTCGGATTGATATTGCCGAAACATTTATAAAGTGTTATGGCAAGCTCTGACAGCTTTCATGCGTGGAATGAATTGGGAAGTTGGCTTGACATGACCAAAATCCACCCATGATACATGCAAACATGAGATCCATTGCAAGCACGCTACAAATGAGTAATTTTCCTGTGCCTGCAGTTGTAATTGGATTTAGTTTAAACGAATTGTAAGTGATTGTGTCCGTATATGTACGGATTTTTATCAAGCGACTATCTTTAACTTTTACCATTCAATTGTTACCAGCGTCACATTCTGATGTAAAAGTAAATCGTATTGTTCATAGATTTTAGCATAGATTAAAATACTATAAACTTGTAAGTAGTTGTTAAAAGAATTTACTATCGATAAGCGGTATAATAATGTAAAACTGTTGAAGATTCTGAACAAACCAGTGCATTCATAGACAGTTTTACAAGAATTCCAACCCTTCGTACTTATTATCTTCAATTTTCGTTTCAGGGAAAAGAGTATTACCCTCCATGTCAAAGGCTAAAATAAAAGTAGCTTGTTTATCCCCAATTTCCTCAGCTTTGAGAGCCACAATATAATGCTTTTCAGTTCCAGCCAGAGGGAGCCACTTGAACGAGGAAACTCCATGACTGGGCATCACCTCACCAGCCAATCCATGAAGCTAATAAAAATTATTCAAAAAATTATTCATTAAAATAATACACCAAGCCAAAATTCGTAAGTTAGTAATTTGCAAATACAACATCTTAGTACATATCATCATGACTGCTTGATTTTTCGCAGGGAAATAATTCAAAACTGAAACTGAATTTACTTGAATGTCGCTAAAGTCCTCGTTAGCCAGAATGATCTTGTTAGAAGCTTTGTAATAATCCTCCTCAGAGTTATATCCTTCGAAACTGATTTTCCGAGGAATAAAGATCCATTTTTTGTGAGTATCGCACCATCCGGCAGCTTCGTGGACGACGTATCCTTTAAAATGAGCAATTCTTTTTTGAAAAAGAATGAATTTATTTAACTTGAAATTTTGAAGAAAATTATTACTCACCAGGGGGAGTAACCCCAACTACTTCAGCCATCTTCCTATAGCGATCTCGCCAGTCATGGTGAGTTACCTCACCAGATGGAGTAATTTCTTTGACGTAGGACAAGTCGTCAGATATACCATGACTCCCAATCCACAAGTTCCCATCCTTCTCAGTTGCCCACTCACATTTGAAAGCTTTGAAGAATTAAATCCCAATTATTATACTCCATTCAATTTAAATGGCATGAAAAATAAACACACTAATCTGCATTTAAGGACTCTTAAGAAGACACCCTTTTTTGCATTAAAAATTAGCACTAGTAATAAGTATATATGTACATTTAGTAGAATTCCCATCTCCACCAGCAAGAATCACCCAAGGCACAAGTTTCCAATGGACTTTGTCATTTTCGTCGAAGGATGGGAGAAGTCTGAAAACAACTCCACTGCGGTCATCGCAAGTCAGGAGTTCTTTACGATACACAATCAGCTCTGACAATTCCATACCACGTCCAGCAACATTTAGCCCACTTTTCAGACCCGTCGGCTCCCCTTCCTCCCACTGTATCGTAATCTACGAAATAATCAAAGAATATATCTTTTAGAACATTTCCAGCTTTGTATTGTAAGAAATACCTTTAAATGAGTATATTTTATTTCCCTTACATTAGCATCATTCAAACCATGCTCTTGGTAGCTGAGGTACAAACTGCCAGTGAGGAGATATGAAATCCACTTATTGTGACCTCGACTGTCTTTAATTTTGGCAAGTTTGTCCAGATCGGAAATAATGGCAAGTTGATACTTGAAACCCTCCTCTGTGGGTATAGGCTGTCTGTCAATAGCTCCTGTCTCCCTGTTGATTGACCTCTCCACGCGTCGAACTTCCCTTGATTGCACAACCGTAACTTTAAAGGAAACAAACGGGTGGTTAGTGATAAACTTGCAGTTTCTTATGCAGAATCGTTTTTATGGAGAATTTGTAAAGAAATATTTTTTTAAACCTTGTGTTGAGCATAGACAAAAAAAACTTGAGAGAAAATAGTAATAATAATAATTTGATAGCGGAAATTTGTACCTCCTTGGGCCGTGGGACATAGTCCAAAGGCAAGTAATCCAATGAGGAGGAGCTTTAACATAGTAGATACTTTCGGTATATCACAAATGTATATATGTATATGCAGACCAGTGCTATGTACACAGGAACAAATTCTGAAGGCTCTGCTAAATTGTTGACAGTTCGAAGTAAGACAGAATTGTGAGTGTTTTTAAAATGTCATAAGAGTTTTTATCACTTGGAGTCCAGTTCTGTAATTCTCTATGTAGGGTCTATCTGTATAGTAAAGGCGAGGCAGGAAATCCATGAGGATTTAGAGATTGAGTAAGATGTAAGTAACAATGGGATTACTATCCTTGATGCCTGCTCCTTGTGATTATACAGCGTGACCTAGATATTTAAAAAAAATCAACCCTGACTTTGCTCCTCTCCTCCGAGGGTTACATGGGATTGGGAGTCACGAAGTATGAACAAAGTTTAATAAACTAAAATAAAATTTGCTATACAAAACGATCGAATATTTTTTTGCCCTTGTCCTTTCTGTGGACTAATAGGAACAAAAAATATTTTGAGGCAACCTGTATACATGTGGTGATATTGAGTCACCAAATAATTTGATTTACTGATTCGCGTAATCTATTTTTGAGAACCGAGTTCATAATTAGCACACTGTAAAAATATGTTGGTGGTAATTAATCTCTGGTTAATTTGGTATACCTGATTAGGGTATGCCTACTCTGGGCAACGACATCATAATTAGTGGTTTCTTGAGTACGTTTACTTTTTAATGTTCATATGGAATGTAATTAGGGATCCAGAACCTCAGTTTCGGTCCCACGGCCAAGATTTATATATTTTTCTGTTACCCTTGCGATTTCATGTGAGTAGCAGGAGGTGATATTTTGAAGTTGCAGATTTGTAACCCATTGTGCCACTAAACATTAACAGGAGCAAAACGTACCGTTATGTAACTTCATGAATTTTAATAGTTGCCATCACTAAAGATAGGTTTCGCAATATTTAAGTACTGAGTTACGTATTACGGCTGTCATCGTAACGTTTGACATTGGAAATTGATATTAGATTAGAATAAATCCCAATAACGTTTCCCACAAGCTAATCCATACATGGTTTTAAAATAGCTTCTCAATTAATAAATTAGTTTTTGACAACTCCAAGCAATTTTTCAACTCAAGTAAAATTTCTCCAAATGAGCCTTCCATTTTGATCCATGAGGACACCGTTGTAATCATGCATGCAAAAATTCATTCAATGAACTAGTTCGTTAATTGAACTTGTCTGAAATATTTCAAAATTTGAGTGAACTTGAGCGAACTGAAAACATTTTAATTTATGTAATGATTGAGTTTGAACTGAACTGTTACGTAAATGCAACAAACGTGAATGAACGTGAAGGTCTAACTATGATTGAGAGATCTGAATTGAACTGAATGTGGGAATGCACATTACGGAACTCAAATTTAGCGTATATATGTTCCTAATGCTTAAAGTTATCCAAACCAGCAATGAATTCAATATTTTCGGCAGACATCCTTTGTGAGAGCCTTAAGTGCTAAAACTATTACTATGAAATTATGAAACTTAAAATTAACTATGACTTAAAACTATGTAGTAAGCCCAGGAGAGAAATAAAAGGACGTCCTCACAATATCAAGAATCTAATATTATAGGATACATTTTTCTCAAAAATTACCCAATGTTCTTTACAATAATGAGAATTTTTCTTCCTTCAGAGTATTATTTCATATTCCATTACATGAATCAATTTATACAACTTTTTATATTCTGTTGTTGAGAGCAGAGCTGCGATCGGGTCCGAACTTGAACTTGACCTGCACTTGAACAATCATGTATAAATTTGCAGGGACACGAACTTGGTATTTTTAATCTTATCAATTACTTGACCATTCAAGTAATTTTAACCCAGTATATTTTGGAGTACCTGAACTTGAAATAGTACCTGCAATTCGATTCCAAAATTGCCTAACCCGAACTTGAATCCGAACCTGAACTCGAACTTGAATTTCAAGTATTACAAACAAGTAATTCTTTTTAATATAAAATGTCATGCGATCATTTCTGTAACACAATGAAAATTACATTTTACGAAACAAATTGTGGCGAATATTTTAATAATACAAAAGACTGCCGTTACGAAGTTATAGTGAGGTGGTCACATTTATTCTGTATAAGTAGAAACAAACTGATTGCTGCAGCTATTATCTATTACGCCTCCCCAAGTATTCTTTGTACTACCGCAATAGCTCTCAACTCCAGATAATCGTTACATTTCTTAAATTTCAACCATTCCTTTAGGCAAAGACAATTACGAATAGTGTCTACACTAGACAGCTTGACCAATTTGAGTTAAGCGTTTTCATTAAACTTGCGTCACAATTTTCCTTGCTGTGTATACACAATTTTAACGAAACGTTTCGATAAAGAATTTCTTAAAAATCCCTTAAAAATTGAAACAATTTCACAGGGTAACAGTTTCTGAACAAATATTATTCCCGTAAAAATTCTCAACTTTGAGAACCTTCGCATAATCAATAATCAGAATCTGCTTTTTAAGTTTTCTCCGAAATTTTTATACGTAATTTTAAACTCTACAAATTTAATTTTTAATGCGAACTTTTGGCTTTGGTCAATAAATCTGGTTTTAAGAAACACCTTT
This sequence comes from Allacma fusca, assembly GCA_947179485.1. Taxonomy (NCBI): domain Eukaryota; kingdom Metazoa; phylum Arthropoda; class Collembola; order Symphypleona; family Sminthuridae; genus Allacma; species Allacma fusca. The sequence continues at coordinate 36,051,634 of OX359245.1, read as the reverse complement.
GTTGCTTTTGAAGTCCCAGTTTTGGACTAGGAATCGAAAAAATGTGACTAAATCCCGGTATTGGGGTTAGAAGGGGAATTGTATTAGGTACCCAGTACTTGTTGAGTTCCAGATTTTGGGAAACAAAGTATCTCATTCGATTACAAAATGAGCAATCAAATACGCAACGAATCAGTGGATTCGTGGAGTGGCTATATCCAAGCATGATGATCAGTAAATTAAAATATCACAAAGCGATATCGTCATCGACATGAATTGTAACTGGGAATATTAACGTCAGCTAATAGGTGTTGGATTTTTATCACAATGATATCTAAGTATAGCAGACTGTTTTTCAGGCCTATCGTAATTGTATTTGAACTTGTTTCCCTGCACTACAATACTAATTTCTCTTCAAAATTAGAAGCACAGCAAAATTCCATTAGGAGTGATATTTCAACTAGATTACACCGCCCCATGATACGGACTTAGATAAGCTGAGCTGCGGAGTTGCACGAACCGAAATATCAAGATTTGACAGCCATCTACACTAGGATTAATTTTTATCTATTTGGGATTCTGTATGCAGGTGCATAATTACATGCTTGATGGGCACTAAATTAAAGGTGATCCAATAATTTGAGGATTCACTAGCTTGCACAAATTACACACTTCAGCTTTGAAGTTAGCTAAGGCTATATATATGCAGTTAATCTCAAACCAATTTCTCGTTTACTTGCACACCTCCCATACTTTCAATTAAAATACCTGTGAATCTTCGACAAATTTTTCAACAGTCCTTTTTGGAGGTTTTAGATCTTTTGAGGTAATAAAAACTTCATTTCAATCAAAGCAACTTTACCATCCACTCTTGGAACGCTGGAATTAACCGAAGTTTTGCCTTTACAGCAATACAACTAACCAAACCTAACTGGTCAATACTGGTTGAAATGGGAAACATATTCACCAAATTTGTGAGGTAATTTTAATTAGCAAAGTGATAATAAATTCCATTCTTCCATAGCTTAAGTGACTCCAAAGTAATTGAATTTTTCAGTTTTGAAAAACTTTGTTTCTGGTTCAAGAAATTTGTACAGAAACAGTAATAACCAACAGTTAAAAGACAAAGTCTTGTTTTTCCGAGAAAACTCAATTATTAAATATTTGGGACATTTTAACGCAAGAGGTTTGAGCTCCAGCATAACCGGAAGAACTATGTTATTAAGGGTGTTGAGGTAGCTTGTGTTCTCTTAAAACGATTAATTTTGCTCCTCTTTCATTTTTTCAAAAAACTTTATTCTTTTGGTCCACCCATAATTTTCTTCAACTCTGAAACTTGGTAACTATATTTAAACAATATCAACATTTTCTATTCCGCTCTTACATTTGGAGAGAAAAATAGAATCTTTTGGGGGGGGGGGCAAAGACAGCATAACATTTTTAAAAATTCCATTAAGTGTGAAAGGTAAAGAACGTACTAGAGTAGAAGCTCGTTAATATTAAACTATTATTTTATTTAGAGAAAGCAAACAGGACCAGAACAACGACGTGAATGGCGAGACTGGACAAAATGCAGCGGTACTGTCTTTCAAAATTCATCTAGAATAGCAATAGCATATAAACATTAAAGCAGATAATCAACCCTAGTGTTTATAAAATTGATATGAAATTGTCTTAATTTAAATTTAGGGGACAACAAACCCTCAAACCTCACAACCTGGTACATCATCAGGCTTCAATTTTCATGCTCCAGTTTGCGAAGTCATAAATCCAATGAGTATTCAAGGTCGTACTAATATGATCAATGTTCACCCACCACAAACCTCTATCGTACGACGAGGTCGCATTGAGTTCAATGTAGAAGACTCCGTACCTTCGTTTTTTGGAAGAGAAGAATTTATCAAGAAGCTACATGACAATATCTCACATCCTGAAACGGAACATAATGAAGAACGACCTGTACGATCCCAGGCCATGGTCATTTGTGGACCAGGAGGCGTCGGTAAAACTCAAGTGGTCAGAAAATACATTCAGAAGTACAAAAAATCATACGATCATGTGCTATGGATTAATGCTGAAAGCTTCACTGTAGCAACAAGCAAGTTTCTCCAATTAGCTAGAGAATTACCAATAGATGTAACTCAAAATGGAAGGCAAAAGGCCGACGAGCTTATCATGGAAGAAGTTTATGATTTCATATGCCAAAAATCTGCATTACTTGTTTTTGATAACGTGGAATCTTTCAAAACAGATGACGGGAACGGTGGTCTCCATCGGTTGCTTCCAAAATCTGTTAAAACTAACTGGAAAGTTCCTGCGATAATTATCACAACAAGAAATCGGGAATGGAAGAATTTTAAGCTTGAAGAACTAGAAGTTTTTGATTTGAATGAAAGTATGTTATTCCTGTCTTCGCTAGAGTTTACAGATGATCGGGACCTGCTTCCAGAGGTGGTCAAAATCTTCCAGGGTTTGCCGTTAGCGTTGCAGCAAGTAGCAACATTCATTCAGAACAAACAGAAAGCTCGTGAGGCTCTTAATGAAGAAGTGTACACTTTACACAACTTTTTGGCTGACTTTAAAACCAAAAGGAAAGAAATTATGAAGACCGAACTGGAAGAAGAGTATCCTGACTTGTTTACGCTACATGTTTTGACCTTTGAACAAATTGGACTTAAGAAGAATGGAGAGTTGGCTCTTCAATGTTTGGACGTAATGGCGATACTTAATCCGGACTATATCCCAACATTTCTTATCAAAATAATTTTCAGCTATGCAGAAGATACTTTGGCAGACACGCTGATTTTGTTGCATGAATATAACCTAGCTACTAGATATGCTGGCTACTACCAAATGCATCGTATGATTCAAGCCGCCAAGGTGGAGTCGAATAGTGTAAACGGAAGAAAAATGTCTTACGTGAAACAAAATTTTGAGAAAATAATTGAATTGATTAAGGAATTTCTACCAAATTTCCCGTGGAACAGCAAAAACTCTCATGAAATGCTACACAACATTGTCCGTATTCATGAACAAGGTCCTGAGATTTACACAGTGAAATTTTTAAATTTTAAAAACGTTCTGGCAAAAAAAGCAATGGACGTAGGAAGCTATAGCACTGCAATCCAGTTATACCGAAAAGCATTGCAGTCGAGCATGAAGATTTATGGTGTCGGTCGAAACGAAACAATTGACTGCGAAGAAAATCTTGCAGTGGCGTTAGAAAGACAAGGAGAGTGGGCAGAAGCAGAGAAACATTTAAATGCAGTACTACAACTGAGAAGTAAACTCGACGGTCCAATACAACTAAGCACAATTCAAACAAAATCTTCGTTAGCCCAAGTGTTCCACAGCCAAGGAAAATATGCAGAAGCTCAAAAACTGAATAACGAAGTTCTGGAAATCCGGAATAACATACTAGGTGCGGATCATCCGGACACACTAAATACGAAAAGTAACTTAGCCTCGGTTTTATTCAACGCGGGAAGATATGTAGAGGCGCGAGAAATTCACAACGAAGTTCTGGAAATCCGGAATAAAATACTAGGTCCGGATCATCCAGACACACTAGCTACGAAAAATAACTTGGCCTTGGGTTTGAATAAAGAGGGAAAATACGTAGAAGCGCGAGAACTTTACAACGAAGTTCTGGAATTCCAGAAGAAAATACTAGGCCCAGATCATCCAGATACACTAACTACGAAAAATAACTTGGCCTTGGTTTTGAATAAAGAGGGAAAATACATAGAAGCGCGAGAACTTTACAACGAAGTTATGGAAATCCAGAATAACGTACTAGGTACGGATCATCCAGATACCTTAACTACGAAAAATAACTTGGCATTGGTTTTGGACACCGAGGGAAAATACGTAGAAGCGCGAGAACTTTACAACGAAGTTCTGAAAATTCGGAATACTATCCTAGGTCCGGATCATCCAGATACACTAACTACGAAAAATAACTTGGCCTTGGTTTTGAATAAAGAGGGAAAATACATAGAAGCGCGAGAACTTTACAACGAAATTCTGGAAATTCGGAATAAAATACTAGGTCCGGATCATCCGGACACACTATCTACGAAAAATAACTTAGCCGCGGTTTTGGACACCGAGGGAAAATACGTAGAAGCGCGAGAACTTTACAACAAAGTTCTAGAAATCCTGAATAAAATACTAGGTCCGGATCACCCGAACACACTAAATACGAAAAATAACTTAGCTTTGGTTTTATGCAACGAGGGAAAGTATGTAGCGGCGCGAGAAATTTACAACGAAGTTCTGGAAATCCGGAATAAAATACTAGGTTCGGCTCATCCGGACACGCTAAATACGAAACATAACTTAGCCTCGGTTTTATGCAACGAGGGAAAACATGTAGAGGCGCGAGAACTTTACAGCGAAGTTCTGGAAATCCAGAATAACATACTAGGTACGTATCATCCGAACACACTAACTACGAAAAATAACTTAGCTTTCGTATTATGCAACAAAGGAAAATATATAGAGGCGCGAGAACTTTACAACGAAGTTCTGGAAATTTGGAATAAAATACTAGGTCCGGATCATCCGGACACACTATCTACGAAAAATAACTTAGCCGCGGTTTTGGACACCGAGGGAAAATACGTAGAAGCGCGAGAAATTCACAACGAAGTTCTGGAAATTCGGAATAAAATACTAGGTCCGGATCATCCAGACACACTAGCTACGAAAAATAACTTGGCCTTGGGTTTGAATAAAGAGGGAAAATACGTAGAAGCGAGAAAACTTTACAACGAAGTTCTGGAAATCCAGAATAACATACTAGGTAGTGATCATCCGAACACGCTAACTACAAAAAATAACTTAGCTTTCGTTTTATGCAACGAGGGAAAACATGTAGAGGCGCGAGAACTTTACAGCAAAGTTCTGGAAATGCAGAATAAAATACTAGGTCCGGAGCATCCGATCACACTAAATACGAAAATTAAGTTAGCCTTGGTTTTAAAAAAGAGTGAAAATGTGTAGAGGCTCGAGAACTACACGAAGTTCTTAAAATCCATAATTAAATACTTGGTCGGGATCATCCGGACAAACTAACCCTTATGTCTTTGTATGAATAATTATGATTCTCGAGTATTTTGTTGCATACAGTAATATTCAGTAAATTTAGAAAGTTCAAAACCGAAGTTGTTAAAAAAAATTTCAACGTATTTTATATCCTTGACGAGCAATATTCGTTAAGTTTATTACATTTTGTTTTAAGACTTTAAAATGAGTTGTGTTTCTGAAATTTAGAATATATTTGAAGAAGGGAACACCATTTATAAAAAATCTAATAATTAAAAATTATAAGTACTTACTTGCAGCAATTGCATTCATAATTACATTCATTCTCTCCTACCACTAATGTAAAATGTTGATGGGCAATTAAACATTTCCTCTCAATATCCGGTTTTGCAAAAAAACCATGAATACTATGAAGTGTGAATCCGAAAGCAAACTGAACCCTCGCCTAGTTCTTATCCTCCAAAAATTGCATGTGCTTAAGGAGTCGGTAACATTTTCATTATGAGCGAGAAAACCAACTCGTTCTCGGGGAAAAGTATGACTGAACCAAGGGGCATTTGAAAAATCGTTTTATTGAGAATCAAAATACTTGAAATAATACTTGCATTTACAGGCGTTTCGGTTAAAGGTACTTACTGATATTTCAGGAGCTCAGATCCGCACTTGCAAGATATTTTGATGCAAGCATAGTTTCTCAACCTGCATTTGCAATTTACCCAACGGGAATTACCAATAAGTTCGGATTCCCCTTTTACTTGTACCTGACCCTATTTATTACGTACATTTAAAAGCTCAACCCGAACTTGACCCGACCTGGTACGTGTCAAGTAATACTTGTACTTGAGCGCAGCTCTGGTCGAGAGGTTGAGCTCCATAAATATTTTTGATTCGGTTATTTGAATACTTCAGCTCTTTTGACTAGTGCTGGTCAGTTCATGTGGGAACAATTGCAATTAGAATTTTGATGGAGGTCAATGGGACAATAATCTTAAATATTCCTTGTTAAATTCAATATGTTAAGTTATACATTTAAGTATTTTTCTAACGAGTGCAAATGAATGCCATTGGCAAACTATTTTCTTTATATTACTTTAAAACAATCAATAAACAATAACAATTTGAAATGGCTGTGATTCCAAGCAAAGTAAAGAAATCATGAAGTGTTCAGTCAATTTACACAAGTGCCTTTAAATTATACTGTGAATTATTGTGTTTCTAAACTTTTATACGTAAGTCAACATTAGGGAATGTTTAAGCATATCAGGGGAAAAATTAATTATTTCTAGGGTTTAAATCCTAATAATCTATGAAAATATTTTCTTCTCAGAATGCTACTGCAGACTATTGTTATGTCTGTGTGCCTTCTGAATTCATTGGTATTAGTTGACCTACTGCCGCGACCTCAATATGATGAAGATTTGCTGGAGCTTTTAGGAATTGAAGATGCTATGCTCAATGTAATAAATTGCATAATGCTTTCACTATGATCTTCAATTATTAACATTTTGTTTAAATCTCCAAGAATTATTGTATTTTAAAGGATTTTTTGCCTGATAAATCTTGTAGGAAGACTGCCTGCCAATTTTGGCATATTGCAAAAGAGATCGGGACTGCTGCAGCCTAATTTGTGACCAATGGTTGAACGAGCCATTGTGTATGCTTGTTCGTACTCCAGATCCTCCTGGGAGAAAATAGCAGGTGCTAATTCTTGTTTCAAAATCAAATACCGGGAGTAGTAGCAGTATTTGAATTTGCATAAAAAATTTAAATGGGTATAAAATTCAATACGCGTTGCCACTATGAGTAAACCAAAAATATATGCAATAATTACCTAATTCAATTATTAAGAGCCAGTTTACAGAATATCTATTATTAATAGTTGATAAAGTTCTAATAAATATGTCCTTCTTGATAAAATTCAAATTATTGAAGTATTTTATTACCCAGATTACGAATTGGGAACGGGAGTCCCAGATTATAGAGGAAATGTGTGAGAATATGTTCTTAGCAGTATGAAACCTTAAAAACAGTGTCCTCGGTCAGTTTGTCACAACACACATCAGTGTCGATTTATAAATTGTGAAATAATTTAAATCTAGTCAACCACAGGACACTTTGTTAACACGCTAAATACGAAAACCAAGCGCAGAACAACTGCAAAAAGCAAGAACAAAACACAAAAGAAACAACTAAAAAAATAAGTTTCTAAACCATGCAAGCAACTTTGGGGGAAAGTTCAATTCAAGTTCAGTTCATGGTATTTACTTACACAGCGTTCGCTCATACTCAGTTCATTGTTATTGGTTATGCAATTCACACTCCGTTCAATTCATACATTGGTATTTTTGGATTCAGTCACGTTCACTCAAATTCAACGTTCAAATAAAAAGTTCAATTCACGTTTAGATTACCCGTCATTCGAATTCATTTAGTTCAATCATGAATATTTAGAGTTGATTCACAGGGAACCTGTAAGGTAAAGTCCACATGTCAATAAAATTCCATGATTTTTGGTACACTAGTGCAGGACACATAAATAACACTGTGTATGGTGAAAGTTGAACCGAAATGTGCATACAATCCGATATACAGGCAATTTTCGGTTTTTTCGGGAAAAACAAAATATCTCGGATACGACCGATTTCGGTTCTGTTTCTTGATTCATGCATGGTAGACATTCCTTGTTGGTATATTTGAGTAATTTTGAAATTTTCGAAAATTCACTCCAAATTTTCAAAAAAGGTTCGAAATTCTCAAAAAATTCGAAATATTTTCTATCTGGTGGGTACAAAATCGTCAAAATTTTGCAAGACGGTCCAGAATCATCGTCTCCACGGTATATTTGAATAATTTCGAACAAATTCGGAAATTCCCTCAAAAATTTCAAAAAAAGGTTCACAATTTTGAAAAAATCTTAAAAATTATTGATTTGGTGGTCGAAATATTATTGAATTTTTGCAAGGGTGTTCAGAATACATGTCTGCGCGGTATACGTATGTGATTTTGTAAAATTTCGAAAATTCATTAGATTTTTTCAAAATGTTAAAAATTTTGAGCGAATTTTAAAAATATTTCAAAATTACTCAAATATACCACGGAGCCAGTTTTTCTGTACCGTCTTGCAAAATTTCGACGATATTGTGACCACGAGATAGAAAATATTTAGTATTTGTTGAGAATTGTTAACCTTTTTTTGAAAATTTCGAGGGAATTTCCGAATTTTTTCGAAATTATTCAAATATACCGTGGAGACGATGATTCTGGACTGTCTTGCAAAATTTTGACGATTTTGTACCCACCAGATAGAAAATATTTCGAATTTTTTGAGAATTTCGAACCTTTTTTGAAAATTTGGAGTGAATTTTCGAAAATTTTCAAATTACTCAAATATACCAACAAGGAATGTCTACCATGCATGAATCAAGAAACAGAACCGAAATCGGTCGTATCGTTCCCGAGATATTTTGTTTTTCCCGAAAAAACTGAAAATTGCCCGTATATCGGATTGTATGCACATTTCGGTTCAACTTTCACCATACACAGTGTTATTTATGTGTCCTGCACTAGTGTACCAAAAATCATGGAATTTTATTGACATGTGGACTTTACCTTACAGATTCCCTGTGAATCAACTGTTAATTTAAAGTTCCTATTTGGATCTTAAATATTATTTTAAGTCAAAAATTAGGATTTTTCGGGGATTTCTGCCAAAAATATTTAGTTCATTGCTGGTTTGGATAATTTTTAGCATAAGAAGCATATACGCTAAATCTGAGTTCCGTGGTACGTATTCTCACATTCAGCTCCATTCAGCCCTGGTTTTCGTGGAAGATGCTGCCGATTGTAAAAATTCTAACTCGTAGATAAAGGGTCCCCAGTCCAACTTAAATTTTTCAATGTTAAAATAAGAAATTTTCATTTACAAAATTCGGTGATGCATTAAATGAGTGACACATTTTCCAAGTATTTTTCGAAGTTAATTGACTAATCCTTCCCTGCTGCATTCGCAATATGAGCTACATATGGCACTTGGCCAACCAAGGTTAAGTTAATGAATGAGTCGTATATTTACTTTCCTTTTGTTTCATAACCTAGTTTTTGGGAGAATGCGCACATTTTTTGCACATTATATGTACAGTATTTTAACTTCTACTGTTTATGATAAGCTAACCGAAATTTCTGTACGAAATTTAAAAATAAATGTAGTGTTTAAATTAAAATAAAAAAGAATAATATTTCAGCAGGTATTACATATCAACGATTAATTTTACAAAGTATATAATTAAAGTTACGCACATGATTTTATATACAACAAATTCTATATTATTTTGTAAATAAAAGCTGTATCTCTTCAAGCGTTTTCCCCTTTGTCTCTGGAATGAAGAAAAATATGTATAAAAATCCCAGTAGGCAAATCCCACCAAAAAACCAATAGCCTCCGTCGTCCCCAAGTGCAGACAGTAAGTTGTAGAAGAAGCGAGTCACCAGAAAAGCTAATCCCCAGCGCAATGACGTCACGATGCTGGAGACCAATCCTAACAACAAAAGCATTGGTCAAGCTTAATGGTGCATTGACATCAACAAATA